>BOPP01000010.1:13440436-13467234 GCA_017312745.1 Gryllus bimaculatus | reverse complement strand
CCCTCCCCCCCAGACGATGCGTCCATTGCCATAACCGCCGCAAGCCACGCAGCCGCAGTCCTGTCTGCGAACGGCGCCATCCCGGGCGAAGCTGATTCGTTCCAGAGCCTTGCAACTCTCCATCAAAGCAGGGGACGAAGGTCAAGGGTGCTACTCTAGGAGGCGCTAGTGTCGCCGGTCACCACACATAAAAATTGGTTAATTTGTGAGAAATAGGAAAAGTGTCTTTTGAATGCTCAATTATTCATAGTATACACACATAAGAAACCCCTGAAGAAAGAGCGAACATCAGTGCTATCTGTTGTATGGGCCTGGTCGCGAACTCACGCAGCCGCCACGCACGTTTTAAATTTCGTTGGCAGTAGTTTGTCATTTAAGAGCGTAGGCTTCCGCGGCCGTAGTCAGTGTTTACTTGACTAGGACTTCATATGACTGGATTATCTACGGATGACGCCTCGTCCTGGGCACCGGTGCCAACGTTTCGGTCGCCATTCTCCGACCTTCATCAGGGCAATACTAGTCAAGTAAACACAGTTCATCATTTAGTTCCTGTAAGAAGGTGCTGCAGCAGAGCGCGCTACCGTAATGGTTTCCACCACGTTATATGGGAGTTATAAGGCTCTGATTTGTTCGCTCAAGTTGCACGCCTGCCGTAACACAGGCGTCGCAGTTCACGAACCCACAACCAGCGTCGACGCCATCATCCCCGCCCTCTTTATCGCCGCCCTCTTTGCTATCACTTCTCCCAGCAGCCTCCTTCCCTGCCATCTACTTTGCCATCACCGCCCTCCCCAACAACACTGCTCGCTCTGACATTACCGCATTGTTTCTACAGAACCTTCACCTCCGCATCGTAGCTACCTTTACCTTATTACTTTACCATGCCAGTTGCCATTGTGTTCAAGCCCATTTCTGATAATTTCGAGAAAAAGAGTGCTGCATAAACCGATCCATCATTAGTACTGGAATAATTCGTGTTCTATTTCACTTGCGTCAAAATACACTGGCGGTAAACAATTGCTGTTCCCATATCGTCGCCCGCCCCGCCATCGCCGTGTACGATCGCTATTCTCTTTGATATCGTCTCCATCACCGACAACGCCTCCCGTCTTACCACCTTTACTCTAGCTCAGCTTTCTCATTCACCATCATTCTCACTCCACTTTTATTTATTTAGCAATTGGCCATGTGCACAGACATGATTAAACAAATAGAAAGAATTTCAGTAAGTATATTTAAAACACTCCAAACATTTTTATAGGTATTAGGAAACAAAAATGTAAAACTGAATATTAAGAAAATCACGTGGGAATTAAATATCAGTGTTCAAAGATATTCTCTAGAAGCTTATAGCATGTCATTCTAAGTAGCATGCCACTGACTTAACGGTTGATATAGCAACCACAAAGCATTGTAAGAAAGTGAGGCGCCAGAGCTAAACCATTACGTATATGTTAAGAGTAACTGACGTAATTAACGCGTTTAACATTTTCCTTAAGTTGACATATTTAAAAAAATATAAGTATAAGAATTATTACAACCGCAGATCCAGTATGTGTTAATATTCTATGTAGCTCTGCTATCCATCAATTTAAAATCTCATAGAACATGGTTAAAATACCAAAGTGAAAGTGTCTGGAACTCAATACATAACCAAGACTTCAATGACCTTGCAAATTCTTAACGTCAACCACCTTAATTAGGGTTCAGAGGGAGTGGTTCATCATTAGTCAAAGGTTACATTTTCTGGAAAATCTGTTTATTACTTTTGTGAATTTTTTCGTCGGTGGAAAATGGAATCCGGTGAATTCATTTTATTTAAATTCAAGAAGATTTTGCGGCTTAATAATTCCGCCAATTATATGTAATTGTATAGCTTGGTTTTCCAATTCTCATGTATCGCCATTATTACACCAGTCGACTCGAATAGCATGAGCGTAATCTCAAAGCGTGTAAAACTATCTGTGTAGTCAGGATTACCTATTGTACCGAACACAATAACACGCTCACAATTTGAAAGTAGCGCAGAAAAACGAGCTTTTACACAGAGATGTGTATCGTAAGTAAAAAAAAATCAGCAAAGAAATAATTTCTGTAAAGTTCAAAAAGACAATTTGCTCAAATGTCACTGCGCATTGCACAGTTCACTAATCAAAACGGTTCATCTAACCCTCCCACTCCCCATTAACAAGAAATAACACCGTCGTTTTTCGCCTTTGCAAATGATTCACGACCTCGTCTTCCGCAGCGTGAATATTACTCCCTCACAGAGCGCGACATTTCTGCCCACGTGCTTTTTTCTACCAGCGACCGACCTGGTCTGTCGCCCTTTTGCAGCGCTCTGACTCCCACGCGCCAACCGTCAGCCGACAGGGATACCCGCTCCCCCTGCACTACTCGTGGATGCGCCCTTAATCACGCAGTGCGCTCGGCTCTGTTCTTTCGCATTAGCCCTTTCAATTCCCATTTCTACGCATAACCTTCCCTGCTAAATTCAGTTTCACTGTGCAATTCTATTTGCAACGTAGTTGCAACTAATTCATGAAAATATAAGTTTTTTCTAGTCAAATGTGAATTAATAATTTGAATCTAGGAGTTACTATATATTAAATAAAAGGATTAAATAATTGTTTATCTATCAGTTAGGATATTTTCAGCATCTGCTAGCAGTGACCATTTGTTTATTTCTAATTTATTATAACATAGATATCGATTTAGTCAGTTGTGCCTCATGTGTGTTTCAGTCTTTTGGAGATATCACCGAGGGTCGTGATGGGTCCCATAGCATCAAGACTTGTACTACCACAATTTCTTCTTTCTTTTCTGTGACTTAGGATAAACAACTTTACAACGACTTATATCGACGAGTTTATCAAACTAAATCATCGTTTCGTCTGAAATTCACGTTATGTTTTAATCACTTTTTACAGGGAGGCGGGAATATAAACCTTATTTCTTTACCGTGCCATATGCCATTGTGTTCAACCCTACAATCATTTCCCAATGCTGAGAATTCCGAGAAAGAGAGTGCTGCATAATCTGATCCAACATTGCTACTGGAATAAGGCGTGTCCCATTCTTTCACTTGCATCAAAATACACAAATCTGACATAAAAAAGGAATGGAACACCGGGAATCATTTAGGCGACAAAGGACGTTAGGGATGGTGATTAACATTTTGGGGATAACTGACGCCCGGAGACATAATGGCAGCGTGACGACATGCGTCGTCTACTCTGCGGCTTTGAAAGGCGCTGTCCACTGGGATAATGTCTAGTCGGGACTTCGGTATGGCATGGCGTCGCAATCGTGCACCCCTTGCCATGCAATTGATAAGGCGTTTCCGGTCCATGGTTCTCTCTGTTGCTGGCCGTGCAAATCTTACATGGCTCTGCCCATGTAATCATGTGTGTAGCATTTTGTCTGTATGTGCTGTATCTGTTCAGAGGATCAAAATGTACAATGCAAACGGGGTGTTGCAGTACTTTTTTTCCGCCAGTGTACAGGTACATAACAGGTGCTTATCCTCAACTTTCATTTTCATTCTTTAATACAAGAGTTTTCATTAATTTTATGAATCAATACATCATTTTGCACGCCCTGATTCTATTAAATTTGCATCATCGGTTTAGGGCAATTACATCATGCACTTTACGATTCAAGGCGATCCTCATCCACTTCTACTGAAACATCCTCGCAGCCCTACATCCTAATTCTCACAGCGGCCGCACATGTGTCACTGCTCGCGACCTCAGTTCTGAACGCAAACTCCCAATGCAGCTTCTCGACACCTCGCCCACGCTATCTCTCGCTTCCCCCGTCCGCGCACGCCCGGCGTGGAAGTTCCCGCGAAGGAGTGGAAGCGAGAAAGGAAATTCGCCCTGGCGCAGCCATCTCGCGCAGCTCTTATCCGCCCGGCTGCGCTCCGCCCCGCCTCGGTCCGCCCGCCACCGCTCGCTTCGCCACTCCCGGTCGGTCTGGCGACTCGCCCTGCCACGGTCTCGCCCGACCTGTGCCGCCCCGCCCCTTCTCTACACCCCACACCTCCACACTCTTTCTCAGGGCATCAACGGGTGTCACTGTATTCCCTCTGACCTAATCCTGGGTTCGAGTTCAAACGATGGAAGGCTTTTCGACACGAGCTTGTCATCTAGGTTGAATTTAGTCGTTGTCTAAAGAAGGATTTTAGCGGCCGGTTTCTCTGATCGGTAGTTTTCCGTGGTTCCTCCGATCAATACCAGGTGAATGCCAGAGCAGTATCCTAACAAACTGGCCACGGACCGCACGCGATCTTTCCTATCTCTTCCTTGTCCTATCATCACCCGCTACTTACACACACTTATAATAATAAGTACTAAACTACCACACATGCCGGAAGACCGATCGGGAGCTTAGAGATTGTCCCGGCTGGAGCGGTGCCCCGCTGGTGGGAGATATCTTGTTGAGGAAAACCCCGTTAGCCGACGGTAGGTCGGCGTCGGATCTCGCCATCCAGCGGGAGATCACCGCCACCTCCCTAGCAAATAGCATGTACTACACTTATGACCATAGTAGTAGGCGCACACGGAATCACTAAAGATCAATCAACCCTCGACTCTCCGCCCCCCTGGTCAGTCCAACCCTGCCCCCCGCCCTGCAACGAGCTGGCGTGGCCTGATCCGCAACTACCTGCCCATCATCAACTCATTTTGTCTCCACTCCCCGCCCCTCTCTGTCTCCGTTTGGCTTCGTCTTGTCCCGGCCCACCCTGTCCGAAGTATCCAGTCTTATACTATCCATTCCACTCATCACATCTCCCCGTCCCGCTCTCCTCATCACTACAAGTCTTGTCCCACCCCTCCCGACCCGAGTCGTTCTATCTCGCCTCGCCTCCACCGATCAGCCCCCACCACTCCCCATCACCACAAATCTGATCCCGACCCGACTTGTCCCATCCCGCCTCGCCTCCACCGATCAGCCACTGCCCCTCTCCGCTCCCACACCGTCCCGTCCACTCCCACTCCGTCCAGTCCCAACCCCACCCGGCGCAGCCCCCTCTCCCGCTCGGCTGTGCTCTGCTTCCTCGAGATGCGGCGCCCGCGAGGAAGCAGCGGTGGAGGCCGAGGCAGGCGGGCGCCGAGACGAGCTGACGCGGCGAGGAATACAAACCACGGGCGCGGCGCGGGCGCGGGTGCAGCGAGAGGAGGCGCGGGCACCCGCGGGAGCCAAGGCCGAGTGCTCGGGCGAACGCGGCGCGGAGGTGCGACAATGCGGCCGGGCGAACGGAAGACGTACGCGGAAGAACGGATTACGTTGAATGACGGTGTGAGTGGAAGAGAAAGGCCGCAAGCAGGGCGAGGTGAATCGAGGAGAGGCGCGGAGAGGGCAAGGCTTAAATAGGCAGATGGACAGCGCGCAATCTTTCTTTCCCATTCCTGTTCCTATCCCACCCCTTTACACATACACTTACATGCACTATACTGCCTCGCATGCCGGGAAGCCTTAGGTTTGAGTACCGACGGTAGAGAGATAACGAACACAGCTAGAAAACCGGGTCGAGTTCTGTGAGTGTCTGGAGGAGAAGTCTAGCTGCCGGCTGCTCTGATCGGTAGTTTTCCGTAATTTCTCCGATCAATACCATTCAAATACCGAATCAAAACCTAACAAAAGGGCCACAGACCGCGCGCGATCATTCCTTCCCAATTATTGTCCTATTCTACCCTTTACTTACACAAACACTTACTTGCACTACACTACCACACAAGCCGGAAGATCGTCGGGAGATTAGAGCTTGTCCCGTCTAGGCCGGTGGTGAGAGATACCTGATTGGGGAAAACCCCAGTAGACAGCGGTAGGTAAGCCCCGGATCTGACCATCCAGGAGGAGAAGAGCATCGCCACATCGACCGATAAAAACGTGCACTACACATACGGGACTAATTTTCTTGGCTACGGGTCTAATGTATGTGACGCACCCGGAATCACTACTAAATAAATCAATTTTGAGTAGGCAGGGTGGTGCACAGTGTTGCGGAATGACACAATAAGAGAGGGTTGGTTCCGAGTGCCGACGGTAGGTCAAATGACCGTGAATGCAGTGCATGTGCCTGGAATGTGGCGGGTTTTTTTTTCGCTGAAACGGCGGGATGGCGCAGGGTGGGTGGGATAGGCTGCGTACAGCTGGCCGGAGGGCGCAGGGCAAGAGGGCGGAAGGCGTGTGGGAAGGCGCAGGGTTGACAGGTGGATGGCGTGAAGCGGACGGGAGACGGCGAGGCAACGAATTGCGGGCGGAATGTCACAGGGTGGTGGCCTAGGCTGCACACAGCTAGCGGTAGGGCGCAGGGCGAGGGGGTGAAAGGGCGAAGGCGGGTGGGAAGGCGCAGGGTTGACAGGGTGGACGGCGTGGCGCGGCCGGGAGACGGCAAGAAACCGTAGTGCGGGCGGGGCGGCGCGGGGTGGTGCGCTAGGCTGCGCACAGCTAGCGGGAGAACCACGGCGAGACAGCGAGAGGGCGACACGGCGGAAGGCGGGTGGGACGGTGCAGGGTTGTTGGGGTGGATGGCGTGATGCGGACGGGAGACGGCGAGAAAACAAAGTGCGGGCGGGGCGGCGCGGGGCGGGTGAATGAGCGATGCTGGCTGCGCGGAAGATTGCAGGCGGAGCGACGGCGTTAATGCGCGCCCGTTGAGAACCCTGAGCGCAAGACGCGCTGCGAGTGCGCGAGTGGGCGACGCGACGAGGCGACATCCATCGGAGATGGGGCGGCGGAGGCGGAGGCGAAGTCACAACAGCTTCGTCTGGGACGACGGAGACGAAAAGTGGTGGCGGAGGCAGAGAAAGTGTAGCAGCAGGAGCCGGGGAGTGCGAGGCAAGAAGTGCGCCGGTCGGCTTGCGCGAAGTATAGATCGATTTGTATAAGAATGGAACGTTTTGACAGCTAGTGCTGGCAATATAACTGAAGGTTCTGTGATTCTTGTGTCCGTTAGCCTATATGACTCTCCTTCCTCAGTTCGTTCGTTTGCAGTTGGCTAACTTGTAAATGGCTTCGACGCTTCCTTTTGTGATGTCCTCATCCGACGAAATTATAGGTCGCCACGAGAAATAATTGAAATTAGAGAGAGCAGTACTATTTTTCCTTGTCTTTAATTTTTATATAAACATTACATTGAATTTACTTGAATATCAGATGAGCGCTGGTGCACACGTGTCCCCTGCTTCTGTGCGGTAAGGTGGCGAGCTGTGGTCGAGAACGTTCCGTTTGAGGTTTACCATTGCTTTATATAAATATACGGTTGTGAACCATGAGAAGCCGTGATATCTTAACGGGAGCCATACACAAACATACATACTTTACGAAGAGACGTGGCTGATCAGCTAACGCAGCAGGGGAATACTTCTCTGAATTACATGTGATGTTCATTTCTTTAGCGAACTGTCACTTTAGCTCATTCTTAGAAGGCTTTTTCTATAGCTGTGACGGATTCGAGAGGGGGAGGACGAGTTGTTGTAAGGGCAGTTGGATAACATTACAACGATGGCGACAAACATTTGAACACGACCTACCGAACAAGAGCCAAAGAGAATAACGTTCAGAGGAACCAATGAAAAAATATTTCAGATTATTCAACATTCTTTTAAGCCTTTAGGAATAACTGTGGGTGGATCCCGTTATTTTATTCAACTTTGCACAGGTTCTAAATGAAACTGATAAACTCTTTTTTTTCACAAACATTACAATACGAACAAAATATCATATTTATTGTTATATTATTACACAACACTTTCCACAACTAGTAATGCTTCAAAAGCAATTTTTTATATTATTTCTAACTTTTGGAATTTTCCAAAATTCAACGAAAATCGGACCAGCGGCTTTTCATAAGCGTACTTCGCACTATCCGAGAAAAAAAATTTACGATTTTGACCCATATGTGAGAAAATCTTGTTTTTAAAACTGTATTTAATTCACGCAATCACAAAATTACGCGAAAACTACTCATATTTTGTAGGAATGTAAATGATTCCACTAAAAAATCTAATTTTGAAAAACAGATATCAAGAGAAAAATGTTTTTCTTTAGTATTGCAGTTCGAGGAAGTCACAAAAAATGTTTAAACTTTTCCAATTTTCGAAAATTGAGAGATTTTTCCAAAGATGAAACCTGCGTCATTTTTATAAGCCTTTTTTTCTCTATCCGAAAAAATAAATTAAAAATTTAAGCCATTTTTGAGAAAATTTAGAAAATATCCTTGAGGGTTCGGTTCAATTACCTTAAAACATCAATTAAATTCAGAAAGTCGTGCTTTACCATAAATTATTTTTCAGTATCAATAATTCATAAAACGTGAATTATGATTACCCAATGTGTCAGATGAAGTAATTTACTGTGTCGAAAAATCGCCGTTTTTGGCTGAACCATTGCAATGCTTTTCTTATAAGACGTAGGTAGAATGGGAGAAAGTAAAAAATAACTAGTTGATAAACAAGGAACAAAGTTTTGAGACATGAGAGAAGAAATGCTACTAAAAGACTTTCTTCAACGGATCACTTTATTCCACTGGAAGCGAAATACTTCTCGGTCAACTAAAAAGCATTCTGCACTATCTAGCCACGAATTTGATTGATGAAACATCCTCAGTCACGATAGAGTAATCCAATATAAGTGTCACTAAAGTGATAACGGCAAGGAAGAGTTTCAAAAAAAGCACAGAGGTGTTAGGGTGAGCATTGGGGTACGGTACTTTTTACGCCTGATAAACGAAGCTGTGATGGAAATCTGCAAGATAGTAATTGGTCAAATAGTAATAAAAGAACATTGGCTCATGTCAGGTGAATTAAAAGAACATTGAGATGTGTTGGGTTTGATGCAAAGAATATGGTGTTCGAATGCTCAAAATAAGAATGGACTTTTTTGTAAAATATTACATTGTATATTGCATTATTAATCGTTTCTACGTTATTTTCAATTGATATGGCGTATCCGGGGATTAATACTGCACAGACTGAATCACATTCAATGGGAAAGCAAGTTTACAATTTATTTACATTCACACTTCTCGTTTTCTTCGTGGTAACGTGTTCGTCAGAACCAGTGCCCTCGGACACTATAAGACGACGCGTTCATTCAATCGCGGGCTGGCGAAGCTGTGTGCAACCGCACGGAACGACACTGGCGGCTCCAGCGACCGATGCAGAAATCTCGCAGAGCTGACTGCGCCGCGACGTGCCGGGGAAGAGGGCTCGGTTGTCGATGAAGCGGGGGCGGGGGCGGGGAGGGGGGTGGAGGGGCGAGGGCCGGAGAGAGGGAGATGATTGACAGGAGCGCTGGCGGCGGCTTCGCCGCTTGGACATTCCGCCATCGTGCGGAATCAACCCTTTTACCGCCTTACTTTACAGACGCGTCTACGAATCGAGAGAGGGCACGGGCGAGGCCCGAGGGACACCCGAGGCCTTCGGAAACAGAGGAAGAGGGCCAGACTGGGTATAGGCAAGAGAGAGAGAGAGAGAGAGAGAGGTGGACGAAGAGGAAGTGGAGTGGAACAAGATACGCGCGCGAGAGAGAAAAAAAAGAAACAACAGGAAAGAAAGGTTAGCGAAATACATGTTGGAGCCTGTCATCTTTCCTGACAGACGTCTTGGAAGAAAGCTTTCGCACCAAGTTACCGACGTGAAACAAAAAAGAAATAGCTTCGACAAGTGAAAATATATTATCTCCTTCTCTTTTCGGGGCGGGGGTGTTCGGTAGCTGGGCGGCGGAACGCGAGAGGGGGATGAGGGGGTGGGGGAAGGGGGGAGGGAGGGAAAAGGGCAGTCGGCGCGGCCGCGTGGTGGACCCGTAATAACTTAATAAGCGGTCGGGTCGCGAAGGCTGAGGCACGTTCGCGCCCGTAAGTGAAAATCCATACTGAGGACACCAGCAGGCCATGCAGCGGGATTCGCTCCGAGATCAAGATGGCGTCACTTGGCCGCGCACGGAAAAAAATAGGTGGGATTTGTCGACAAAAGTTAATCACGTATAATTACCCATTTGTTTTGTTGATTGTTGATCCATGTCATTGTAGGGAAAGTACGTCTTGAAAGTTTTATAGGCTTAGTTGTGTTTTCAATTTGAGTTTTTTTGTTACATCGAGGTTGTACCTGTGCTAATACCCACAGATGCGCTAGTACAATGTTCTAAACAGTACACGTAAATTGTATGCGTTATAATGCAACTAGACATGCTTCTTTCCTTGAGATTATTTGCTTTCATCAGATAATATGTTACATTAACAAAAAGGGAAGGAACAACGCAAATTAAACATTTTGCAACACGTTTTTACAGATTTTTTCCAAATCACTATTTTGCTTAATGGTATGAGTAACCATTCTTTGTTAATTTGGAAATAAAAGTTCAAGGTTGTGAGTCCAAACTATTTACTTGCCTAATGGCTGTGGTAAGGGGAAATTTTTCTTCCTCTAAAAATAATATTATACGAGCCAGCTCACGTCTGTAAACGTGAGCACCAGTAGAAAAGAAATTGTGAAGACATTTAATTTGGAACTATGGTTAATTTGGGACAATCAGGTCTCTCGTTACTTCACGTGTTAGAAAAATGTAAATAACATTCGGTTTCAAGTTATGTTTTGTATGTTCTTAGTCGCTTTCATGCAGTAACATTTTCTTCGCTGATATTACGATATTCCCTTATCCTGAGATAATTTATCTACTTCTAAAGTAGCTCCTTGGACCTTCCGGTTCTCTGCTATCCCTAGCTACACAACTCTCGGCTACACACCTTTCTAATTTTAATTCTGGCTATGCCTCCGTAAGCTTTCCACGGTTAGGTGGTATCCAATATTTTCTGTTCATTTCGAAAATATACAATGGAACCTTTTCCGGCATCAAAAATTAATAATACCTTGCAAAAATATTCATGTAACAAAACACTGTGTCATTCAACTCTTCCCACAATATCCACCTCATTCAAGAACAATTCGAATTACACAAAAACAATCGTCAGCCATTTCCGCCGGAAGCGTAATTTGAATCTCTCCGCAGAACAAAATAATATTCTTTCTCGATTAATAGGGTCATATTACAAAAAGCAAAAAAAATGGATGTTCTTGTGCACCATAAACACTCGAATACCGACGGACGCGCAAAATGAACGAACGAATTAATTGGACAAACGAGCACATCCAATGCAGAAGACTGTTGAAAACGGCAGGTGAGCTTGTTATATGAACGCAAATTAATATCGAGAACCAATTTGATGAAATCGGCATTGAAGTGATGCAAAATGTTTATTCGCATTTCGCGGTTAGCAAAGGTCGTTCTTTTTAACGCGGAAATCACAGATTGCGGTTTCAATAGTATTTAATTCCCCACGAAATGTAATAAAAGTGAATACTACACATCACTGTTGCCATGATCTGCTTACCTCCGCACAGTCCAGTTCAGAACATTATCTCATGATGTTTGCAATGCAATCAAACGGATATGGTTCAAAATGTCAACATTGATAAGTCCATCTGGAATCGTTAAGCTGAATCATAACAGGAAATATCCCCAAAATTGGTAGGCATCTTATTTGAAGGATATAGCAAAGTAATCTTTCACAAATACATCGCAGGTCTGAAGACTTTAGGCTTCAGACCTGCTGGACTCTAGGCTTCAGACTGGAGAAGAACAACAACATTCCGTAGTAAAATGCAATTCAGCCAAAATTATATTCTCAATAGTTTTAGCGTGTTCTAACTAAATAGATTCTGCGTGTCAAGTTCACTTTAACTCGCTTGAAACTTGATACTTATTAACATTTCATTTCTTTTTTTACATTTCCCTATAGACGGTAGAAATGTTCGCATCCCCCAACGGAGCGCAGAACATAGATTGAGAATCGCTAGTCTTAAGTTCTCTGTTGTTGGAAGTAGGTTTTTCTTGTAGTCTCTCTCACTCTTATCTCTCTTGCGCAGTGGTCTCTTCTTATTTATCAGGATTTCCATTCCAGTTCGGATTCATTTCACTTTAAAAATGAAGTAATAATTGTTTCTCCATGTATTAGCTTGACAAATAATCCACAGCTCATGTGGCTGTCTCACGTGTGGACTGGCCGGTAGTATCACAGTTCTCGTATTTAAACACTCTGCGCACGTCGTGTGCGAATTATGCGGGCTTCTTGCAGTATTCCGTGCACACCGGACCACGTTTCTCAGAACACAGCACGAAGCGAGGCTAAGTTCGAACATGCTTACGTAGAGAGCATGCACTCGATGCTGGAAGAGAAGAAACGAGATGGATCGCGAGGGCTTACGAAACTGAGTATTAGAATCAGCACGTGCCATTATATGCCATAAAATGTTCATTTTATATATTTCCACAAGCTGTACAAGCCATCTGAAATTTATTACGTGCAAAATCTTTTAAACTAGTACATACTGATGTATCATCTGAAAAAATACCGAACAAAAGCGCATAAATTGCCTCTCGAAAAAAGGGACACGTACATTGCTGAACTACAAAAAAATAAAATACTCTATATAATCATTCATTAAATTAAATATTTTAACAAAATAGTTTTCACAAATAACGCCAAGGCCTTATACAATCTAGAACAGTTTACTCTGATACACAGTAGTATATCTCGATACTCAGTACACCATTTTTTTATATACTAAGATCATCTAAAGTGTTGCTGCTCCATATCACAGCACGAGAAAAATATTTTTTAATGGTGTGCAACGTTGGAGATTGTCAGTCGCATGACGTCATCTGTACCCTAAGCATTAACTCACTGTATGATAGAACTCACTATACGATTGATGATTCAGGCAGTACGCGCAGTGTGAAAATACGCGAAAAAAAACACAATAAAATATTTCCATTTTTGAGTCAAAAGGGAATCTTTCATTGTTTTCAGATTATTCCCAAGGTCGTGAGTATCTAACATAGCCACCTCTGATACGGCCGGAGGCTGCATACTTTTCTCTCAATGTCTGCGCGCATTGGAAATTATTACTACAGGTAGATTCAACAGGGGAGGCACTGCGTGTTTGGTGTCCCCCAAGGAGACGTCCCTCACCGCCAAGTGGTGCGAAACGCCGCCTGTGAGAGCTACGCTGAATCTCTCCTCATCTCCACGCACGGGGCATTGGCATTCCCAGCTCGATCTGCGGGCCCCAGCGCCCACAATTAAGCGGCGCTCGTTTTCCAATCCACGAGGATCAAGCAAACTTTGCCGCGTCGCTTTCTTCGCCCGAGCCACGCAGCGAATAGCTAGTGCGGCCTTTTCTTTCCCGTGAGAGTCATCAGCGCCGAAAACTTTGGTAAGGCGATGACTCATGCGCTTCCGATTGATTGATTGATTGGTGATTCTAGGTGCGTCAACTGCTAAGGTAGTTAGTCCCTTAAGTGTATGACATATCCTGGGTAATTAAAGTTATTTGAATTTCAATAATGAGTTATTCATAGCAAATGTATAGTTCGACCAAAATTCTATGTAAGGCGTCTCCGACGGCTGTACGAAGTGTAGGTTTTCGCTGCTGATTCACCTTGCTGTCCCAGCAAGGGTCACGGACCCAGATGGACGGTCTCTGTTGTGAGTTGGAACCTCTCCCGCCGGATTCGCGTTGGCTCTCGTCGGCTACCACCGACGACCGCACGGAGCCGCTGATACTCCATACACTCCCAGCAAGGGTTCGGCCCTAGTTGGACCGACACTGGTGTGGGTGGGTGTCTCTCCCGATCCCACAAAGTCCCCGCCACCGGTCTCGGCCCGGCTCGGTCTGTGCGTGGATCCCTCACGGCCCGTAACGACCCTTGGCGACGATGCGGCCCCTCGTGGCGACTCGCCTCAGCTAGCTGGACTTTGTCTCTCACTTACCGCACTCCCGCGGAAACTCGTCAGGCACTCCACGTAACTGGATCCGAACTCGACATAACTGGAACTGAACTGCCTCCAGGAGCTGGCTGGCCCTTTATGTAGCAGGTGCTGAGCTGCTGTAGACTCGCGCCTCGCCAGGGGGCTGATGGCGCATGTCCCGCCATTGCTGTCGTTACTAGCGGCTCACAGAGCGCGAGTTGCCCGCGGTTGATTCAAATGATCGCCGAACTCAACAGTGTAGAGAATGTTTTTCCATCTGAAGGTGGCAGTGATCCCCCCCCCTCCCTGGATGGTGAGACCCAGTGTCGATCTACCGTCGGCTAGCGGGACATTCCCCAATCACGTATCTCCCACCACCGTGGCACCGCCTCATCCGGGACCAGCTCTAAGCCCCAGACAAATGTGATAGTGCAGACCTTGTGAGTGTGTTTATGTGTAAGTAAAGGGCGAGGATAAGACAAGGAACAGGAAGGAAAGATTCCGCGCAACCCGTTGTTGGCGTATTGCTCTGGCCTTCGCCTGCTGTTCAACTGAGAAACAACGGAAAACTACCGATCAGAGCAGCCGGATGCTAGAATTCTCCTCCAGACATCGGCTGAATTCGACCCAGCTGTCTATCTAGAATCGAAATTCCTGCCATCGTCGGGGTTCGAACTCTAGAACCTCCTCGTCAGAGGTGCTGCAGTGACACCAATTTTGCCCTGAGCCAACTTTGCGCTTTCGAAATAAGATTGATCTAGTTCTGTCGTGAAACATCATTAAAAATAGGACCCTAGGGAGACGAACGGTAGAGCAGCATGTGACGAAAACAAGTTATACTGACATGTATGTCTTTGGAACCGTACTACCCGCGCGCGTTTCTTTGGAATTATTTGAAGGAAAGAAGGAAGGAAAGGTGAAGAAAAGAAGACACTAGTCGATTAAAAATGTATAGCGTGCGTGTGTGTGGCACCATGTATGACGCTGTTAGTGCTACATGGAAACTCAGGTGGGGCGAAACCATCGTTACCAGACGAACCTACAAAACAAAAACGGGCCCACCTTTTTATTCAACTCTGTCCTCGGATAGCGTAAAAGACGCTTGAGATAATGGTGCATATCGCATGCTCGTTGAAATCCCTTATTTTCCGGAAATTGCAAAAGTGCAATTATGAAGGGATCTTCCTACAACTATAATATTGAAGATGAGATTTTTCCTTAATGAAATTTGTTCCTTGAAGACATCTCAAAATAAGTTCATGTTCAATTTTTTTTAATGTGAGTATTTTTCGGTAATTTTGCGGCGAATTATAGGCAATTTTAATTTTTTAAACAATTTTTAACTGTTCCAATTTTTTCTTTTAATTTTCTCCTCATATGTATAAAAAATATGGTACTAGTCCCATTTTAGCTGAACTCTGATTTTTAAAAACGTAAAACGTTAACATTTCAAAACTTCAAAATTGAAAATAAAGATTTCTGACTTACACTAAGTCTGGAGTAAAAAGTCAGCTCTTAAAAAAAGTCATGTGCAATTATTTTTTTTAAAAACAGTAGATTTTGCGTAATTTGTCTCTGAAATGTATGCAATTAAAAATATATATATTTCTCAAAAACTGCACCATTTTTTCATTAAATTTGCTACTCGTAACAACGGACGATAGAAAATATGCTTGTTCTATTTCTGCAAACGCTGCATATTTTTGATAATTGAAAAAAAATATTTTAAGCGTCGATCCAAGCACACCGCACTTCGGTAGCGTGGTAGAATAATGTAGCGAAGCAGTTAGAATCATTGCGAGAAAGTATGAAAGGTTGTAGCACCATTAGTTTTAATTTCACTTCGTTTACTTCTTTCAGGTATGCTGTTCTTTTACAAAGGACTTTATGGGACAGCTGAGTTTTCGTCTCCTCCAAGTGAAGGAGTTACAGTAATTTCCATATCTAGGCAGTAAGTTTGCGAATTCCAAAATTATTTGCGTGTGTTTTCTGGTAAAGCTATCGTAAATTAAATTATCTTAAACACGATCGATATTCAAAATGCAATTTCGCTGATTGTTGAACAGAAGTAATTATCTGAATAAATAAAAGCTTCGTAAACAAACTACTTATACGTATATTTTTTAATTAGACATAGACATACAAAATGTAATGAGCGGTAAGTACACTAAAATTCAATTAAGGTATTAAACGATATATTTTCACAATGTTGAATTATTATTTCTCTAGCATACATTCACGATGTACTTCGTCGACTAAGATATCCTTATATCTTGGCAAGTACCAAACAATTCCAGGGATAAATCGCGAGGTGGTGCCATTAACTCTACCTATGGACGAAAAACGGAACTTCCTCTAAAGAGAAGGTTTGCACGGTCTCCGCAACGTGCCGCCACTGTTGTTTACAGGTCGTCATTCGAGACCGAATGTAGTAGTTGGATCCAACCAGTAAATCTAAATTTCTCTTCAATTGCAAAAAAACTGGCAGATATTTAACCAAAGCGCTGTAAGAACAAACTGCTCTAGAAATTACCTAAATATACAATCTTTCTCAATAGTCTCATTTGCATTACCATAGTGTTGTGTTACCATAGTGTGTGATCCATAGTGTTATAAATAATTTTGTACATTATTTTCAACTAGGAAATCCATTTAATCATATTTTTCTATCTAAATGGCATCGTAACTTAGTTCTGTAATAGGTGCCAAGTAAATTATTAAGATGATTAACTAGTTTCTAAACATATGCTGATGTTGATAAAATAAGATTTACGATGTTTTATTAATAAAATGTTATTTAAAGAAATTGAATTAAGTATTCATTATTCATGAGCTACGCCTACAGCGAATATACATAATAAAACACGGTTAACTCTATCACAAAATGTTTTTGCAATAGTGTCAAAACTGCCTTAAAAAACGAGAACATTGTTGAACTAACGTAAATTTACGCATGAATATCGTTAACCAAGTAACCAGAATTAAATAATACTGTTTATAACAAAACTTTTCTGAATAGTACAAAACAGTTTGACACGATATGTTGACAATTGTGCAGTGACTTACAGTGTCGGCTACAAGTTCGCATCCGTACTTGAGACATACTAGTATTTAAATTGGGAAAGATACTAGAAACAGTTTGAACAAGACAAAGTTATATTTTCTTGATATGTCTTCTATATTTCTCTATATAACAATGACAATTTATATTTTCATTATTATTGCGTAATTATTATCATTATCGATTTTGTTATGCAATACATGTTCTAGTTATTTGCTCCTTGCATTTGGATTTTATCCGAAACTATTGTACGTACATTTTCAAACATACGTTTATTTCAAGATTCCAATGTAGATACGTTTTAACAGATATGTAAACAAAGTAAAATGATTAAACACGATAACCTTTTTTTACAATACAAATCAAAAACACCGTCTCTACGAATAATATTTAATAACTACTGTGCAAGTTTGCAGAGTTCTAAATATTTCAGTAAGCATATGCATCACTAACACTCAAACAAAACACCCTCTCTACCCCTCTACTACCCTTTAAATTTCCCAGGAGAAAGTCTGAATATATACCACATCAACCTACACACACTCTGCATTACAAAGAAGGAAGCTATGACAGAAAACAATTAGTCTTGCCGCACGAGCGCCCCTCTCGATGCGACAGTCTCTTTCTTTTATCCCCGACTTGCCAGCTCTTATCCCGCCATTAATCCGGCGTTAATCCGCGGCACCGGCCCTCCGAAACAAACGACTCCACCGCCGCGTCCGAACGAGTGTTAATAGCGAGGCGGGAGGTTTACCGGCGTTCCGCAGGGCTCGGCGGCGGCCGGAATCGTCAGCGCGGCCGGGCGCGAATCAATACCCGCGCGCGGCCCCCAATTCGTTCCGCTATAAACGAGGCGATCGCCCGCGTGAAACACGGGTATTGAGAAACGTAAACGAGAAAAATAAACCGATCCACCGCGAGAAGCCCGGTTCGCTCCGTCTCGCTCGCTCCGCGGCGCGGCCGGCGGGCCGGGTGGGTATCGCCGGCGGTCAGCCCGTCTTCGCGGCAGAACACATCTTCCAATACAGATCTACAGCTCGGGGATTGGATGTACTCGGACTTTACGGACGGCAGCGACACAGGCCTCTCGGGGACGTAAACCCGCGCGCGCTCTCTCGCGAAATCCCGAAACTTTAAAGGCCCGGCGCGAACGCGCCGCGGCGAAGCGATGGAGCGGAGGGGTGGGGGGAGAGTAACGCCGTGGGCGTATTGCGTCATTCCTCTGCAGGACTGGGTCACCGATTCAGGGGTACGAAACGTGTTTTCAGCTCACAATTTTTTCTTTTTTTGAGTGGTGTGGGATACACCAGTCAGCGTACAAACTGGTAATAAAATGTCATATTTTCTGATATTTACTATATCCCTGTGAACTTCGTAAATTATTATTTACAAGTGGAAACCCCTGAGGTTCTCACTGTAGTGCATCCTCTCCTTCGACTGGCCTGACATGGCCTGATTTGCCCTGCCAGTCCTGGCCTGTTCTGCCCAAACCCATCCTGCTCCTTGCATCGCCTTCGCCCTGTGCTGCCTTGCCTAACCCCCGATACTAAACACCTTACCGCTCTTGGGTGAGATGTTGACATTTCATTTTTTATTAATATTTATATAACATAACCAAAATCGTATAATAACGCATGTGCAGGCATCCGCGACTTCCAGATTTCAAACACAACCTTATTTATTATTTGAATTGTTCTGGGGGAAAAAATTTTTAATAACACGTTTTAAAAATAATTATTATTCATTCCGTAGTCTGTGGGAATACGAAGGTTTTCTCTATCGTTAAATAAAGAGTAATTAACGCGATGAATAGTACACACGAAATTTAGATTTTATTTTTCATTTAAACTTTCATACGTTAGTTAAAACATTGTTGATGTATACAATAATACATAACATTCGAGCTTTTATTCATCCAAAAAAAATACGTACCCTCAGTTTCTATCGTGGCAGCATGGACTAAACTTCCATCTTGAATAAAATTATACTAAAATGTATATAAATACAATTAAATAGTATTATATACCACTTGACCTGCCGTAAGTAAATGCATCTTAGATTCTTTACCTCCATCTCACGAAAGTAAGAAGTAAAAACTTCAACCCATGACGTCGGTATTTTTTCAGTCATTGTACTATTATTTATCCTAATTTAGTTATTCCATGAGGCCTAAAGTCTGAAAATATTCAGACTGCTCATCTGAAAATGTTCCGACTTAGTACATCTCGGTCATCATAAGTATATTTTATGTAATAAAATATATATTATCATGTAAATTCATGATCTGCTAAGTGTAAACGCGTGACGGAAAATGAAAGAATAAAATAGATAAATTCTTATATATCTTTCCCTGAACAATATTCGCCAATTAATAAGATATTTCTAGTTTTATAGAAGTATTTCATTGTGAAATAAAACTGTTCAAGTTATATTTCCCGACAAGGATTATAAATAAATGTCATTAGAAATCCCTATTAGACATTCACACACTCCCCCTTTGTGTTCCTCTAAACAACCAAGACGACCTTACAATAGAAGTGACTCTGGTAGATTTTCCAAAAAAATGATAAATACGCCTGTTAGTGAACTAGAGCAGGTTATTTCTCAAATGGTTTTACTTTTCCGCATTACACTACTTCAAGACTCCGTCGACTCTACATTCAAATATAACTTGAACGCAGCAAGACCCATACGATTACCAGATGATACGTTCAAGTCATGTTTTCATAATTTCTAGGCCTAGAAAAAAACGTTCTTGCTCCTTAGACCCGGTAAAGAAGAGGTTCTCATTTAACAGCAGATTACTGATATATGAGCTAGGAAGGGACGAGATGGCCTACAAGACTGGGAAGTTAGGAAAGCCTCTGGCTTTTCCGTATTTTCCAACCGAATCGAGGGCAAAAATTCATTTTCCCTTCATTCTAGGCTCCTCGCCCAACGTGTCGCCCAGTTGCAGAGGGAGACTCGCTGCACTGCCGCCCGTAACACCACCCCTCGGTCAGCGCAACCTCGCGGAAGGATGTAGAAGCGAACCCTCTTCGCCCAGCGACGTCGCCAGCGCCCCTGCCGTCGCGCGCGCAAAGCTCTTCCCCCTCCGTCTCCCATCTTCCTACGCCTCGCCCGCATTTACACGCCTACAAAAAGCGCGGAAATAGAAAATCGCATCGGGCGGGACCCGCGCCACTCGCAGCGATATTCAGCCGTTTGCGCCAACTACGCTGCGCTCCAACCCCGTCCTCCTCTGGCTGTGCCCTCGCGTCACTGGGAGCCCCGCATTGCGCCCTGAGCTGCACCGCGAATCGTCGCCCTCACCGCCAAAACACCCTCCCCGTCTACGCCGCCTCGACAATTTTTTCGTGGTGGGGGGCGTACACCTTTCAGGGTACAAACTGATAAAAAATATGTCATATGGTCTGGTCTTTAATTTATCCTTGTGAACTGCGTCAATTACTATTGACTAATGGAAACCCATGTTATTCTCACTAAAGTGAGAATCTCTCCCTAGTCTGGTCTGGCTTGGCCTGCTCTGCCCGGGCAAGTCCTGCTTTCCGTTGAAATGCTCAAACTCACCCTGCTCGTTAAACCGCCCTCGCCCTGTGCTGATTCCGATACTAACTGCCTTACTACCAAGTTCTGATTGATGTTGACATTTCAAAAAGAAAATTTATATTGTTAATGTTTATATAACATACTCAAAAATGTAAACTACACGTGCTCACATCAGCGACATCCTTCTTTCAAACGACATTTTTTATTGAGATTGTTCATCCGGAAAAGGGATGTTTACATAACACGTTTTAGAAACAACTATTATTCATTCCGTGGTTTGTGGCAATACCAAGGTTTTCTCTTTTGTTTAATAAAGCGTAATTTACGCCGTGAATAGTCGGTATACATAGTATTTTTGCTTCTCCTGCCTTAACAATTCACTCACTTGCCTCATCCTCCCCATCTTCGCCCCCTCCTCAAACGACCCACTTATGTACCGTTCTAGACTTCCCGGTCTCCCCCCCCCCCATGTCGCGCCTCCCTCCCCCCTCCGACCTCGCCGTCCCGCCGCCTGCTTCGCAACACCCCAAACTTCTCCGCTGCAGCCTTAATCGTTTCCCGAATTGCCACCAACCCTCCCTTAAGTTCTTGTTTTTTTCCTAGTTTTTTTGTTCCCCCGTCCAAATAACTCCTCTCGATTGTCTCTCCAGCTGGTCCAAGAAACATCTACCATTCCTAACCATCCCCAACGATCCTGTAGTATCGTAAATCACTCCTCAATTCTTCAAAGTGTCTCCATCTAACAAGAAATTCCCTGAATCCCTCGGAACCAAACAAAACGTTCCTTGAAGTACGTGAATCACACTTCAATTGCCACCTACTCACTCCAATTACCATCACGCAGCTCTGACAATTCAAAACATCTCCATGATCCATCACTCTTCGCCCTCCTTCCCAATCGCGACCCCTTGTCCTTGTGTCCGCCTCCATCTTGCCATCGCCACCGCCAACTCCGCCGCCAGGGGCGCCTCCCGCGCCGCTGTCCGTGTGTGTGTCTTATCCCGAAGGCCAGTCGCACGATCTCCCGAGAAGTGCTCTCGCTCGTTTCCATATTTTATTCCGTTCAGATTCACTTTATACTGCGCCCTCTCCTCCTTTCCGTCCTTCTGTCTCACGCCCTTCGTCCCGTCTCGCGCGCTTCCTCCGTGCGTTATTCCTCGTTTAATCTTCCGCCTCCGGGCGTTCTCCCTGCCGCGAGCGTCCTCACAAGCGCGCAGATGTCGATTCAATTTTCCTACACACCGCCTCCGAACGCTGAATATTTCCATCATAAATCTGGTTAGGGAAGCCCCTCCCTCTCTCGATGCGTTCGTCTCCTGACCTCAAGATATTTGACTGCAATAAAAGATTTTCCGGGATAAATCGATGAGAAAGCGCCCGGAGCGGTGTAGAACGCTTCGGCACAGACGCTGCGGGCATCTGCGTCGAAGCTGCATCCGCGCCCCGCCCCGCCGCACCCCGCCCCGCCCCCTCCGTTGGCGTGTGCGCGGTCACCCGCGCGTGGGACGGGGCTGCGCGGCGCGGCATCGGCGCTGCGGGGTAGAAATCCCATAATCGAATTCTCGCCTTTTCTCTTCTTGTCTCTCTTCTTATCCAACAGTGGTTTTCAGGGTTTTGCTGCTCGTGGCGCATTTTTTTGACGGTCAAAATTTTCCTGACATGACAGAAAGCGTGCTCTTACGTGTTAAAAAATTTGTGCATTCGCAGACTGCGGCAGCTCGACGGCAACTCAGTTGTCTCTGCATCGTCGTTCACCGGGAAGACCTAGGGTTCTAGTACCGACGGTGTCGGATTTTCGACACAAGCTACATAGCTGCGCCGAAATCGGCTAGAGGGAAAAGAATTTCGGCGGTCGCCTCCTCTGGCGTGCGCTTTCCCATGATTTCTACGACAAATGCAAAATGAATCTCGGAGCAGAAGCCTACTAAATGGGCTGTGGGCCGCATGTCTTCCTCATTCTTGTCCCCTCACCTTATACACATTACACTACCACACATGTCGGCAGACCAGTTGGTTGAGACTGAGGCGATGCTCTTCCGAGGGAGATACCTGGAAGTGAGAAACCCCGCAACCAACACGGCGTGTAGATCGGTGCTGGATCTCAATTTCCAGAAAAAGAACAACACCATCACCCCTCAGATTATAAATTACTGTAACTGGAGTATAACTTACTACAGTTACGGGACATAATCTAAGTAGTTCACTCGCCTGACATCAACACTCACTCGCATTCTCTTACTTCAATGATTTTCAAGATATAAAAACTTCTGACACGAGTATTCGGTATTTGATGATAAATATTATTGTGGCTCGTCAGAAAACATGTATGAACTTGCATTAGCCATACTCGCTACTCTCACGAAATTTTCAATGTTTTGCATTAGATGTGTATGGCAATTATGACATTTTCCATCAGTCCTAAGTAATTATAAACTTATCTGTAGATAGAAGAATTTTTTAATTTTAGTATGTACATTAATTCTCATTACTTCCCTTCAGACTCAATTCTGACCCTAATTAATGCCAACAAGAGTCAACGATAAGTTCCGTAGGAGTATAAGAGCACCTATATTTTAAATTTCATTAACTTAGATAAGTTAGTGAGAGCATATGTTATTATTCATATCCATCTCAAACTTGACTATTGTTTTCTAAAAGAAATAACAATGTATGCTTATTGTACGTACGTCAACATAAATCTCATATTTCAGTCCACACTGATCCGATGTTTCGAATGTTCAGCATGGCGGATTTATTTAGATTGCATGAGTTTGATAAAATTCTCCAAACTGTTGACAGGGGCACACACAATGTCACTACCATATGTTGAAACCGAGTAAGGTTTTTCGAGCTTTACAGCTAATACATTAACACTTTCGTGAGCCCATATTTTCAAACAAAATATTATTAACATAATAGATTGCGCATTTAATTACTTAGGAATAATTCGGATCCTTCTTTGATCCCGATGGTATTATTTTCTCTAAGTACTCTGGTACTTCATGTCAAAAATTCAAAATAACGCCGCAAAGAAAGTATTTCCTTTAAAAATTTCAAAACCCACAACATCCCCATCATTCCCATGAATGTCATTCAAGCTACTCTCATCACTCACATCATCACTCTCATTAAAGAGACGTCCAGTTATTCGAAGGTCGACTCAACGTAATTTTTCGGAAATGTTTTTGCTTACTATAGTGGAATATAGTAACTACAGTTACTATAGTGGAAGTAATTCATTCGACAATAAATTATTTTAATTGTTGTATAAACGGATTGAAAAGTATGATTCCTTTCAGTTTAAACAAATATATAAATGTTTTGTTTCGTATTTTCGATTATTACGTCATGATTCAAGGTCAACATTTTATGAATTTCAAAGGAAATAAAGCAGTGAATATGTAATCCTATAACCTTAGTGTTCAGTTTGGAAGAAAAGACGATACTAAGATGAGTAAACAAGAAAGCATCATAACTGAACAGATGTCAATGGTCTTACAACCTCAACCAAATCTCAATCCATAATGTCGCAGCGTACAGGATTTCAGATAGGAGGAAAAGGTAAAGTGCTTCATAAAATGGACACAGGCATTATTCTACAGAAAAAATATTCTTTATATGATAGGAATTTCGGACATTTAAAACTTTTTGAATTGCCCTTCGGATTAAAACGACGGGCATTTTTTACAAATATATAATCATCAACCGCACAGGCAACAAGGTCTCAACCATCTCCAACCCACGCACTGTCATCCGAAACGGCTCAGTCACGCGAGCAGCCCCGAATTCCGGCGAAAGGTCGTAATTCTGCGACCGGAGCGCTGCAACGCCTCCGCTTCTACCGCCTCCACCGCCGCCGCCCTTTTCCGCACCAGCCATTGTCATGCAAATCCAGCGACAGATAGCACCACGCTCTACACAGGCGGAATGAATTTTCGATTTCATTTTATTTTCGCGTGTTTTTCTATCTCCGTTTCGTCCTTTTTTTACAGGCTATTCTTTACCATTCGATCACATTGCCATGAATAAAACGTTAACAAAGAGCCGGGCACAGGAAGACACATACATCCTTTTATCTATTGAACAAGAAGAAGCCCCTCTCTCCAGAGCCGGTGAAGGCGAGAGGAGTCTATTGATAAAAGGGCGCGTTTTTACCATCTGAATTACGAAAGTAGATAATACGAAACCCTTTCCATTTTCGAGGATGATTCTCCCTTCGTGTTGATGGTCTCTTTCGCGGGAAGAAAGTGAAACACTTGCACCACCCAAATGCTGTTGCAAAGAAAATTCTTAGGGACGGGCCAATTGATATTACTGTGCGGCTTTAATAAGAAACTTGTGGTGCTGCAACAGCACATTTTTTCGCATTAAATGTAACTTTCGCAATTTTCGAAAATTCATAGTTTAACTAAAATGGGACCTGCAACACTTTTATAAGCGTAATTTTCTCTATCCGAGAAAAAATTAAACAAAAAAGTAGAAGTCTTTTTTTAATAAATAGTTGTTTAAAACTCTATATTTCAAACAAAATTACGAAAAAACTACTCATATTATTGACAATGTGTGCATAGAATTATTTAAAGACCTGTTCTTGAAGATTTCATTCAGCAGTAATCTCGATTTTCAATATACCTGCAGGAAGACGCCGAAAAAATTTTAACTTTTGTAATTTTCGAATATTCAGAATTAACAGTGAAATTCGGACCAATTCCATTTTTTTATAAATGTATTTCTCTCTACAATAGGCGAACGTTTGAAGATAACTATTTTTCGATATAAAGGGACTCCAAATCGGGTATGTCCTTGAAATCTCGAAATCGATATTCCACAGCATTTCATAACTTTCTCAACGCTATGTACAATACTCTACGCTATGTACAATACTGTGTGTCCGTATATACCGTACGTATTCGAGAAAGTATAAAATTCGATATCTCCACAATAAAATAAAATGTTTCCTAAACATAACTGATAAGTACATGTTCGTTACTGAATTCTAGAAAATTATTTTATTGTAATTAGTACATGGTCTCAGCAAGGATTCTTTATGGATCATCAGTATAAAACACGGAAATTTATATCACTAAACATGGTTTACGTGATTTTGAATTTTTTTTCAGGTATTACATTTACAATTCAGAATTTACATGTGAGTCAAACGAGGATCACCAATGTCTTAAAATATGTATAAATTCTAAACTAATGCGTAGTAACGAACTTATTTAAAAATTCTTGTTCATAACTGTAATTGACAAATGATACAAAAATTATTAAAAGTTCACATTTTTATATCTTACTAACTGACATTTTCGAAAATACCTTCTCCGTTCTCCAAGTTTCATGGTTTTCAATTATCGTACCGAAGAAAATAAAATGAACCTCCCAAAACCGGGAAGCAACTACATGGAATCAGAAATAACATAGGTCGTATACCTAGTAACAGTCCCTTTATTGTCGTTAATAGTACAACAGTACCGGCAGCCCGTAGCCAGAGCAAAATTGTCTCCTTGGAAACATCCTTTTAAATGGGGGGAATTTCGTAATCTCTCAGTCTGCATTTTCCTTCAAAAATAAGTATCGACCAGCGACTGCTAGTGCTTAGGTTGTACGGTTACACAAACCCCAGATAATCCTAAAACACTAATCATGTGTTAGGTATACGTCATTTCGTTTTAATGTCATTCAAAAACAGAGATATTGCTGCATTAGGTCATCAAAGAGTGCCCTCAAGTGCTGTCTTTTGCGTCTAGTTGCAAATCCAGGAAGTGTACCGATGTGGTGTGTGACATCACGCTAATGGATATTCAATATTGTGAAGTATGAGTCATCCAACTCACCACGAGTCCGCATGCGTCTACATTGCTAGCAGTCGGTCATTTCTCGTGTGTTTCAATTCCTCACCGATACCGATACCATTCCATACCGATAGATATACACCGATAGAGCACTGAGCCTCAGTGGTCCTGAGGGAGTCGCAGAGGAGTATCAGTTTCATCGTTGCCTAAATATCACTATACACTAGGTGTCTTGTTGAAGATATAGAAACTCAGTCAAGTTTAGTGTATTTTTGAATCCGCCATTTTAGTAAATTTATTTTGTGATATACGTTTTATTGATTCCAAATGTGTACTTGAAGAGTTCAGGTTATGTGGGAAAAAGTTCGGAAGAATGTTTCTGTTAGATCACCTGCATATGCATAGCATACCGATACCGATACCATTCCATACCGATAGATATACAACGATAGAGCACTGAGCCTCAGTGGTCCTGAGGGAGTCGCAGAGGAATATCAGTTTCATCTTTGCCTAAATATCACTATACACTAGGTGTCTTGTTGAAGATATAGAAACTCAGTCAAGTTTAGTGTAT
>BOPP01000010.1:13360309-13439457 GCA_017312745.1 Gryllus bimaculatus | reverse complement strand
CTGTAGAAGAGACGAAATGCGGATGAAGTCTGGCTTTAGAGCACAGCGAATATCGTAATGAAATCCGTGGGATTTGCATTTACGGAACGGCCTTTGTTCATGCACTGACGGTTCCGAGAATGACTCTCTCGTTCCCGACGATCTTTCCGGCGCAAAAAGACACTTCGCTACTCTATTCGTCAACTTTAAATAATGTAAACCACATAATATGTAGATACATCAAAGGAATATGAACCTTCTGGAATCCACATAAAATATAGTTTGCATTCTGCATTACTGGGAACTCCCAGTTTAGCAAAACATTCGATAATGCATTTATTTAACTTCCGTCATTCTATGGAGCTGTAAACCCCATCTTCGAGGGCCACCAGCCGCCACTATAACATATTGACTCACCGAGGTTTAGTTAGATGTCGATCCAAAATAACAATATGTTTTCACGGAAGATACTCAACTAACTTTGAACTAAATAAGAATAGGCGAATCACGTCAGACTATCACAGTTTAAGCAAACATATGAAAAAGATTGCTTTACTTTTCAACTGAAATTTAAATATCCGAAAATGTTTATTTTCACAGTCCCCTAAATTTCTATATTTTACAAACATCACTTGAAAGCAAGTTTTGTTTTACAATAAAAAACAGCGTGTCACTACAAAATTATAAAATGATAGATTCTGTTTGAAAACATCAACGGAATGATGTAAAATGATGGATATAATTTGGAAGTAGTTTTTCGGGAGAAGCGATCGAAAGTTTGAAACGCTTTGTTGTTTCCGTTTATGGGTAATTTCCCGAGCGTTACTACACGACTCTGCGTTCTTGCCATATATACATATATTCGTATACATTCCGTATGATTTATGTTATACGTTCCCAATCTTTACTCATTTTCTACAAAAATGTACATTCATTTTTACTTTCTCGCACACACTTACGTCAGAAGAAGAAAGTATTGTAATAGCGCACCTAGAAAAAGGAGAATTTTTCCGACACAACTATTTTCTATGTTTGGCCCTGGTAAGGGAAAAAGTGGATAAATCCAGATGATATATATTATATATATATATTGTGGCGTTATGGGATTTGTGCAACCCCCTAACCACCGTCTATGTGTGAACAACTACGGAGGCAGCGAGAATAACAGACGTGTAAGGCAGAGGTACTTAATCGCGCGGCCTGGTACCCGTTTGCCCGTTTACTTTTAAACACGATCTGCGCCACACTAGCGAGCTATTCTCTTCTTTGTGAAGGTTGTAGAGAGGGGAAGCAACCCACCCCTCCCCATCACGGAACGAATTTCCCTCCGAGCGCCGCGCATAAATTACGCGAACCCGCAAGCGGAAGCTGCTCTTTTCTGGTCACCACGGCGTCGAGTAAGCAGCTGCTCTTTTGATCACCGTTCGACTGAGTCAACATTTTCGTTAAAACATTAGGACTTATGTTTGCCGCTGCAACGGACTACTAGTGTAGGAAGTATTCCGGCACGTCGAAACAGACCCGTTCCCTCAGTCTAGTTCGTCCCCCGAGATAGTGCAGATTAATGTGTATTTCTCAATTAACAACACGGGAAAAGTAAATGTTACACCGTTGTAGAATTGGAAACAGTAAAGTTCTGGCTTGTCAAGTTAAAAGTAGCAACGAGCGCAGGAACTTGTCACGAGTATTCGAGGTCAAAGTGCATAGGGATACAGAGTTTCGAACACGTGGGCGTAGTCAGAGTGCCAAGGTAGCAGCGAGGAAGATAGAAGAGGCCGAGGATCCAGGCGCACATGGATTAGCAAGACGGACGGTCTGGGAGGTAAGAACGGTAAGGAGGACGCAAAGACAGGCAACGCAGTACGCAGAGGCAAATCCCGTCTCTCTTACGAACGCGACTTAGCGAGCGCGACCGAACGGCGTCACCGCACGCTTACGAACCATGCACGCAACATCAAGGCCAAAAGTGGGAAGTCCACGAGGTAAACAGTTAGGAACCCGCCAAAAAATAGGTCCAGTTCACGTTTCGGCAAAACAAAAACGTAGTATAGTGGAAAGTGTTAAGAATGTATTGAGGACACGCGGTGGCAACAAATTACAGTATTATAGGTAGAAGACGTTTTGGATGCGCTATTGCCTGCCTTAAAACATTCTACTTAGGACATTTATTATTTCGCCCTATTTTCTTTAGACACAGTTAAATTGTAAAATTAGAAGTAATTGCACTTGCACACGATTTTGTTCTTTACATGTAATATCTGAAGCAAGAAGTTGTAAATTGAATTTTTGATTTCACGTGCAATGTAACACCTCTTAGAATAGCAACCAAATTTAGATATTAATTAATTTCCAAGGGAATTTCCCAGTGTAAGTTTAGAGGTAATTATTTCAGAGTATCAATCTTCAAGTAATTGGTGTTCATGGCCTCATATGACGTGTGTGTTTGTAAAGGTTATATGCTGTGTTTTGATTATTCTTTGTAAAAGTGTGAGTTTCCATATTCTTGGTTTTTGTCATCAAGCTATGCCCACTAAAAGTTATTGGGGTAAATTATACGCTCGTTATGTGCAATCCTGTGTGATTTTATTGTGTCAAGGGTTCAAACCTTTTTCGCACCCTGGAAGATAACCTGCTTCCCTAGATTTTTAAGCTCGCTTCACGAGCAAAATCTTGATAACCCGCTTACGGTTCATTGCCTGCTTATGTGAAGGTGTTTAAGTTTTGTGGGTATGTAGGTGGGTATAGTATATATACTTGGATATAATATAATATATATTATATATAATATATATATATAATATAAATATAAATATTTTATATATATTTATAGCCAGAATCCATGTTTTGTGCGCCCTTCATACCGAAAAATTGATTGACAGCAAAATGTATGACTGTGCACAACGCTAGCGAATAAACCGTTCAGCCGATTTTCTCCAAAATTGATATTCCACAATCGTTCTGACTGATGTTGTGGCCGTTGGAACTTGAAATCGATAGTTTAATTGTGAAGGGTATTTTACATGAGCCGCTCGGACATGTTCAATTTTTTTAAAAAAAGGCACTAAATGTTTTATTACTTTTTGTTGTTGCAGAGTAAAAAGGACGTTAAAGAAAATGGTGCAGGTCTCATTTTCGTTGAATTATTCGATTTTTCGAAACTTGCAAAAAAATTCAATATTACAAAATTGAAAATAGAGATTTTTGTCTCAGACAAGGTCTGTTGTTCAAAATTAGCTCTTTAAAAGATCAGGTACAATTGGTTTGTAAAAATTTGTAGTTTTCGCGAAATTGCTCGTTACCATTCATTTTTCAGAATTTTGTTCCGGAAGCAAAATTCCAAACATTAATTTCTTTGAATTAGATACTTTCCGATTCCATTTTTCCGAAAACAACATTCCAAACAACAATCCTTTTTCGAAGTGGATGCTTTCCGACAATGAATGAGTCGTTTCTTAGTAAAGATTTTTTTGTTTAAGTTACAATGTTCAGTTTACAGGAACAACTTTGGAATTGTGTGATGACTTAATCTAATTAACTTCATTTAGGTTAAAACTGTACTTAACTAATAATAATATAGGAAGAGGAAACACCACAGGAGAATTATTCAATAATTACAAATATCTATCTTTAAATATTTATCTATCTTATAATATCAAATATCTATTCTAAATTCTGGTTTCTATCTGGGATCTTTTCCGAGTCTGTAGTGAGGTGATATGTAAAAGTGTTTTGATAGAAATGCTATTTGGTGTGCTTTTTCATTTATGTTCAGAGCGTGATGTAATTGTTTATTGCTAATGAACCATGATGCTCTTGTTATTAATCTTAAATATTTGTTTTGAAATAATTGCAATTTGTTGAGATTGGTTTTGGCGACCTTGGTCCAGATCAAGCATTCGTATGGTATTGGGCGAATGAGTGATTTGTATAGCGTTGGTGCATTTGACAGTGAGAGATGGTTGTCTGAGTTTAGTACAGGTCTTAATTGGATGAGTTTGGTTTTTGCCTGTTGCACTTTAATCTCAATGTGGTGTTTCCAGTTAAGTTTAGTATCTAAATTTAGTCCAAGATATTTTATTGTTTTCGTGATTGGGGTCCAATTTATTGCATTATTTATAAGTAGCGCTGGTGGATATGCAAAAGGCTTTAATGATAAGACTTTGACTGCTGATTTTGAGAGATTTAATTTAATTTTCTGATTATTTGCCCAACTTGTTGTTAGATTTAGATACTGTTGGAGCTGGAACTGGTGAGTTTGTAATGAAGTTCCGGAGATATAAAATGCAGTGCCATCAGCAAATTGGGCGGAATTTATTTGATGGGAAGGAGGAATGTCTGTAGTAGTACAATTAGTAGTTTAGAGATTAAACAGAGTTGGGGATAGCAGCGAACCTTGGGTGACCTCAGCGACAATTTGTCTGGGGTTAGAATAATGACCATCCATTGTTACTGAAAAAATTATGTTAAATATGAAATTTTTGATGTCTTAAATTAAGTAGTTTGGCGAACCAATTAGAACAAATTTAAGTAGAGCGCTGGATACCATATTCTGTCAAACACTTGCGACACATCTAGCAATACAGTGGTGGTGTGATATCCCTTTTGGAAAGCAGAATTGATGTGTTTAGTTAGCCTCAATAGCTGGTGCGTCGTTGAGTGTTGGGATATGAAACCGAATTGATGAGTTGAAATTGAGTTCGTTTTATTTATGTGTTTGTCTAGTCTGACGAGAATTAATTTTTCTAACATTTTTGACATGATGGGTAAAAGACAGTCTAATTTTCAGCGCGTGATTGATTTTTATGTAGTTTTGGTGTTGGATGAATTATTGACTATTTTCATGATTGTGAATAATAACCTGTTATATGAATATACCCTTAGTAAGGCATTATATTTATTCGTGATGTAAGTGGAGTACTAACTGGAATATCTAACAAAGAACTGCAGGGTGTCCTGCTGAAAAGGATTCATTTAAATCCTGGCCCGTAACTTCTTGAGAAGTGGAACGTACGTTTTCTAGTGCTAAAACATTCTAATAGACAAAAGAAAATCCATGTCGATAGAAAAACTTGATAAACAATTGGTTGTATGGTGTCACAACAATACATGTAAGTAAATGTACTGAGTGAATAAAAAATATTTAAAAAGTTATAAGTGAAGTGATTCATTGATAATGCATCACTTCTTGTACGTATAGTCAGATTTCTTGAGCATATTGTCAGTTTTGTGTTAATTGTCAGATTTCTTGAGCATAATATCAGGTTTTTGGTGCATATTTCACTGATGTTAAGTGCATAAATACATGCATATTTTGACGATTTTAAGTGCATACAAATCCACCCTCTACTTATAATATTTGGGTGGGAGAGCGTGCCCGCTGGTGGGAGATACCTGATAGAGGAAAACCCCGTTAGCCGACGGTGGGTCGGCGCCGGATCTCACCATCCAGTTGGGGAAGATCACTGCCACCTCCCGAGGGAAAACATGCACTACACCTACCGAATTAATGACCTTAGCAGTTGACGCACCAGGAACCACTAGTGATCAATCAACTGAACAAAGTCTGTTGACGGACATAAACTAATAAAAGTAATTTATTAATATGATAGTAAGCTGCTTTTCATATTCCGAGCTAAATCCGCGAAAATAATAAAATACATAAAATAAATAAAATATGAGAAAAGTTTCCAAGGTTAAACCGGAAAACTAGGTTTTTCCATTTTTGTTTAGGATATTTTTTTATTCATAATATGTTTCTTTCAAATCAATTTTTCATTATTTTTGTTTCCTCATAAAGATGTGCCTAATTTTTTTTAGATTGAAATATTAATAATGTATATTTTTGTAAACAAAGTCATTTCAACCATAAAAACGCAATTCTAGTTCGTTTATATTTGTAGTAGATGTTTATGTTTAATTAAAATCACTCAAATAAATCTCATGAAAAAGGTACTATTATATGTATTTTCTTCCCAGACAGGATGAATATAGATAAAATATAAAAGTTTTTTTTAAGCTTCCTATCTACATTTATTAAGTAATTCTCGACATATTTTTGTCTTATCTCCAGTGGGCTTCATTTAATACATTTTTTGTACCCAAAATCGGGTGTTTTCACGAAACGGTTAAGCAAATCATCAAATATAAATAGTTTCACAATCTCCACGAATCAATTTCACAAACGAGAGCACACTCCGACAAACTAATTGGCATACACGCTATTCACGACCGGAAAGGAACCCTTCCATCACAGCTGCAGAACTCTCAAATTTTACGCCGTCAAAATCGTGCCAAGAAATCTACAATTAAATCGTTTTAATCGTGAGGCCAGCATCCGGTAAAATCCGACGAAAAGACGTTCGAATTTTTTCGCAATCACGCCCGAGAAGAGCGCGGTCTGCGATTAGGGGAGCCCGGATGGCGAGATTCGACTGTTATTTATGGTAATCGCTTCATCGATAGCAGCGCCAGCTCGCGAGTACCGCTTTAACGACTTCTTCGCCGTTGGCGCCTCCGCTGCCCGATCGCACTGCGCGGGCCGTATTACGAACTCAAGTTTTAATCCCTGGCCGGGCGCAGGTTTGGCCTTCGTTACGACAAGGCCCGACTCTCGGCAGCTGACGTCACTCTCAGGTACATACGGCTTCATTTGTATTTACAGTTTATTGTGACATTCCACATTATTCCACAATGTCGGGTGGATGGTCATGCAGCCAGCCATACACGGCTCGGTTCATGACAGATCTTTTGCAGCTGTTCCACTTGGAGGTGAACTATCCGCCCTATAGTCTGGGTCTTACTAGGAGCCATCTCAGTATTTGCTTAAGGGTCAGAGAAACTGGACGAAAACCTGATCGAGATGGGGTCATTGACCCAGAAGCTGAAGAACGATTCTTATAACGGTTCTTCAGAATTATACAATCCAAATGGTAAATAATGCATTAAATTTCACTGTTAATATTAATATTACTTTCCTTTTAGATGCTCGGTAGAGTATCTAATTGCTTAGAAACAGTTGTGCAGCAGAAAATATTTTACTTGGGACTTAAACTTTTGCATCGAATTTAATCGTTTAATATCACTTGGCAAGGTATTGTAAAGTAATGTACAGTATTGTATGTGAATTTTTTGTAGTGAGCTGATGATACTGTCGCCTGATGAATATGATTACTATGTCGAGTGTTGAAGATACAGACAATGGCGTTTGCTGAAAATATATTCCCGCCCTTAAGTATCATTTTTCATAAAAACCACTGATTCATACAAAAGAGATAAGGTAATGGTAAAATACCTAGATTAATAGTGACAAAGGAGAATCACGTGAGTGGGATTTTCTTATTAATCGTACAATTCGTTTTTGAAATCTACATGTCTGGGAGCTGTAACATGTATTTCCCCATAATATTATGCCATATCTCAGGCAGGAATGAACATTCGCAAAATATACCCAACGAGCAGTATGAAGACTGAATTTGAAACTCCGCCCCACCCCTTGTAAATGCAAGTAATGAAAATAAAGTATAGCACAATTTTGAAAAAAAATATTCATTTCACTTGTGTTTAATATTCAAATTATTGATAATTAAATAGCAATCAGTTGGCGATGCACCTACCAATAAGAGTAGAACAAATTGTGAGTGAAGAGGACGAATAGGTGAGAAAATGTTTGATCTGAAGCCATGAGAAAGAATCTACTGCGCCAATTTAAATGGATTCTAGAATATACATCATATCAGTTGTGAATATTTTCTTCGTAGTCTTACAGCTTCAATAAAACATTGATTAAAAATATTTCCACCTATTGTAACAATTTACAACTATTAACTTCATATGTTTTTAAAACAAATTAATTAGTTTATATTTTAATGTTTCAGTACAAGACTCAAAGAAAGGAATTATTATAGCAAGCATTGAAAAAATGACATAAACATCAATGTTACGTAACACTAAACTAATACCCCTACCTCTATGATACGCAGCGTAACGCTGTCTCAAACCCTCCCCCCTCTTTAGCGTTACTTAATTTATACCCAAGGGATGAGCGGTTTGTTGGAAGCGGATCTGTTTTGGAACTATCATGGTGGTGCAATCGGTTGAGAAAAGGCGGGCGCTGTGGATGAGGTCAATGACACCGAGGGGCGGTTTTATGGGACTTCAGGGGCGAGTCGGCCTCCCTCCTCCTGCCTCCCCCTCAAACTCCTTCGCCACCGCAGAAGTAAATGAGAAACTCTAGTGCGTGAGGTCCGATACGTGCCCCTTGTTTCGATTTTCCAATTTTTCGTTACACATTTCTCGCATCACATATTTTGCCCTACATTCTGCGGGCCTAAAGTTTGAGGTTGAATACGTCCTTGTAAAAGTGACACGCCCAGTTGTCTAATTAATTTTTGGTGCGGGGTAAGTCCCAATTTTGAACACCCGTTGCAGAATAGGGTACGTCATGAGGTCCTATGTATCTCCATTGCACTCTCCACTCATCAGCTAAGAAATTCAAGTCTTTATTTGACTCCCACTCATCAGACGCTGTCAAGAGTTATCCAAACGTACGTGCGTCGCCCAAATCGAATTAAGAAATATATTTTCCATCGTGATGTCACCTATATTCGCATAACGGCGGTTTGACTTTCGGTAAGGGCCCGAGTACGGTAAATTTCGATCTCATTCTCCTTAGAATTTCGTGCTCAATGCATTACTGCAAATTTTTGTAATTCTGATTGTATGGGACTAATGTACGCCTGTTGAAAGCTCTCATAAATAGAGGTACTAAAGGAACAGAGTATTTCACGTGGTAGAATAATAATACAGACTTAAGATGTAACCTGGATACTTCAAAAACCTACCTTCAACAGAAATACAATTCTGAACGGACTATTTTCCAAACACACTGGATACGCCGGATATCTGCGTAAGGCGCAAACAGAAATTTTTTGTACAACGAAATTCCATGAAAATTCTGGATAAGACGGAACATAAATACGTTTTAAAATTAAACATTGACTTGTACGTGTGGCGACATCGTACGAGACACTCACGTGCTGAGCTCGTCCAATCGCTCTCTCATCTACCCTCGTCCAAACATCGTATTTCCCACGCTGCTCATGCGAAAGCCACTATGAGCCAAGTGAAATATCGCAAGAGTAGACACTTATTTTTTTCCTAAAATCAGGACATCAAAAGAGTGGCACGTGTTTTTTTTATTTGCCTGATTATTTATGTAGTTATGTCTACATTAAATTTTGGTACGCGATCAAAAATATGAATAATTGATGCTCCGAATGCACTTAATATAAAAATTCATGATTTCTTTCATTTAATACTTTGAAATATGTAATTTAAGACTACAAATAAATTTCTCAAAAAATAAATAATCATTTAAATTTTTTTTTTTTTTTTTAAATGAAAATTTCTGTATGGGTTCGACCAGATAAAAATTTGAGAGAAAAAATACAAGCACATTTCTTGTTCAATTTTTCTATACAATACAACAAGAAAAAAGTGGGCACTGCACACATACAATTCTAAAACTCAGTTGTAAGTAAGATGTCGCGTTCTCCCTGCTCGTGCACTAAAGCATTGTGTTCGGTCAGTCTTTGATCCAAGGGATGGAGAACTATAAAAATGACTGTCAGTCTGTTTGGGGTTTCAAGAAATCTTAGTATCTTACATGTTCACTCAGCCCCAAGAAGGGATGGGTGACAGTGTAACAAATTCAACTACTGCTTTCCCTCCTCCTGGGAAAAGAATTTTACTGCTGGGCTCCTTTACGTGTCACTTGTCAATGACATGAGAAGAATTTTCTGGACATCAGTCGTAATAGGCTCTTTGTAAGCGAGGAGTGTTAGAATTTGTACCGTACTGTGAATCGTGTGTACACTGTGCAACATTAGAGCCATTCACCGTGCGAGATACGACAGATTTTTCAATTCATTTGATCTTGCTGATCACGATTTTAAGAAGAGAAAAACGTTCAGACGTGTAAATCGCAATTTACTAGTGAAACTTGATTTCGACGAGACATTTGATTTGCGAATTCTTTTTTTTTTCCCATATCTGAAAATTATTTACTTCTCACACGGATCAAATGCGCAATATTTGCCTCCATGAAGATTTTGGAGTCGGTGCAGAATGGCACTTTTTGCGACGTTCTGGGGTAAAAGATCATGCGATGGCATTGGAGGAACTGTTTAGAGACTTGCCACTCGAGCTAGACTACAACCAACTCAAGATCCAATTACTACGCCGAAGGAACTATTTGACTGAGCAGAAAAAAGTATTTCTAATATTTCGTTTATTTTTTGAATATACAGTCATCACAGTGAACATTTGAAGTCTCAGTATCAAAATTTAAAGCCAATAACTGGAACTTAAATAAAAGCATTATTTCACTTCTTTGCCACTAAGTATAGTGCAACTATTTTCTTTTGCTACAGGCGGCAAGAGAGTAGCGTAACAAAATGATTGCGGGCCGGCCCGCCCGCCAAACTTATATCTGGACCCTTTTCTAAAAATGTTTAGCAAACACAAGTTGTGTTAGTACCTCAAATAATAAAAAAAATCCCCTAATAATAGGTCCTCTTTCACATTGATCCGAACATTATGCCACTAAGGCAAGCGAGTGTATTTGAAGCGAGTCCAAACGTCAGTCAAGAATCCGTCATTGAATAACCAAATATAGTTGTGAAGCTGCATCACCTTCCGAAGTATTTTAATTTCTGCGGCCACAAAAGGAACTGGCGGACAGTAACGCAATAAACGCGTCTTCACAAAAATAATTTTCAAAATTTAGAATAAACAAATGAAAAATTTGGAAAAGAAATATTTTGTAAAAAAACAAACAAACATGTTTTTAAGTTTCGAATGGAATTTTAAAGGAGTTTCTGTAGTTAATGTATTCATGTATGTGATACTTAGAAGTCAGTGATACACGTCATTTTTAGAAAATTTCAACATGTAATGTTTCTAAAAAATAATGAAGGTAGTAAAAAATAGAAATTTGCATGTTAACGTATTTCATCCACATATATATACACGAGAGAGAGAGAGAGAGAGAGAGAGAGAGAGAGAGAGAGAGAGAGAGAGAGAGAGAGGAGAGGAGACGAGAGAGAAGAGAGGGGTAGAGGGAGGGAGAGAGAGGAGAGAGGGAGGAAAGAGGAGAGAGAGAGAGGGAGAGAAAGGGAGAGGAAGAGAGAGGGAGAGAGAGGGGGAAAGGGAGAGAGGGGGAGAGAGAGGGGAGAGGGAGAAAGAGAGAAAATAATTAAAAATATGAAGGTCAAATTTTGGTATTTTTTGTGCGAATTGTTGTGGAATGGCTCCTGTTTATTTGTTACAGCATTAACCTTCACAAGCTAGTGTGAAGGTAGTCGACGCAGAGCGATCCTTCCACAGGTCTGGTGATGTGTGCTTCGGGTACTGTGTTCAACATGTTTACTGTTGCTAAGTTTGACAAGTTGCAGGTGCAGTGTTAATGAAGTGTTTATAATGTCAGGTGGCAAATTGAAAACATTACCTCTTGGTGAGAAAATTAGACTTATTGAAGAACATGGAAAAAGGAATATTCTGTCAATATTTTCACAAAGAAAGTTACAGTTGGGAAAACTCAAGTGTATGCAGAATTGGTTAAAATACTTTAAAAAAGTATTTCAGATACAAAATACTTTGTTGAAATTATTTTCGATACCAAATACAAAATACTTCCATAAAAGTATTTTAAATACAAAATAATACTTTAAAATACTTTTGAAAATTCAACCAATAGTGATCCAGTTTCACAATTTATTTCTCAAAACTTGGTTGTGGTTTACAATTGCATACAATTGGACACATTTCCCTTCAACACTACTAGTTTTTCAAACATTGTATCACTAATGTTTCTTCTTGAATTGTAATTGATAAGGTTCTCATTCGATTAACATAAAATTTTGTAACACAATCATCAAATTTTGTTTGAATGTTTCCTTTTTCCTGCATATTGAAAAAACCAGATGTTAAGCTTGTTTTTTTAACTTCTTGGTATAGTATCATCATTCTCAGTGCTGTCCATTCTTCTTCTATGTGAATTTGAGCTTCTGGACCACTCATTTTTATAGTTCTCACCACACACAGAATTCTCTAAAATTTGTAAAGAAGTTATTAGTTCCTTAGAAAAAAGGATGACCAGTGAAATTTATAGTCTATTGTACAGTATTGTGTGCATTTAAAATTTATAAAATTACTGCTTATTATTTTCAGTTTTACGAGAGTGTTAAAATTTGTGGTCGGATTATAGAAACCTAACACTTCAGTGAACAATGTGCCATCTGCACATTTGATGATTTATCAATTTCCACATTCAGGTCGTAAGATTAATTTACATGGTGCAAGCACAATATTTTCACCAGTGCAAACAACCACCTTCCAGACAAGTGGTGGTGCATAATGTGACAATATAATGACTGTAAAGGGATCTCCAAAATCCATTAATCAATTTCTCCAAGTGTCTCTGGAAATAAATTTTCTTCAAATAACCAGCATTTTGGGTTATCAGAAACATCTTTTAAATACTGCAGCAAGAAATGAACAATTGCTTCAAAATATCAAAAATTCATGTTATCGATGTTTGTGTTTTCCAGGTTTGTCTGTAGCCTTAAATTCTGATTTTCAACAGCAGATCAATAAAAAGTATTTTGGTATTTTGAAAATACAAAATATCATTTGTAAGTATTTTCAATACAAAATACAAAAGTATTGAAAATACATATTTTAAAAACAAGTGTTTTCGATACTGCCCATCTCTAGAGTGTGAGACACCATAAAAACAAAGACAAAGAGCTGAAGCCTAAATAATCAGAAGAATTAAACTGTTTCTACAAAAATTGAAAAAAGTAATTTATTTTTTAACTTTTTAAGGAGTTTTTTGTTTTATTAGACTTGATGTTGCGTTTCTGTGTGTCATTTTCTGTCTCTCTGGGGCCGTCTTCCTTTCCTTGAAATGTGTTTGTTAGGCTAGATAAACTACTCATACACTGTTCATCTTTGTGTTTTCTGAAATGACGTATTGCAAACTTGTACAAGATGGAAGAAAATGTTGGCCGCAAGTGAGACCAGCTTGAAAAATTATAAGAGGTTTGAAAACTGTTATTGACGTGACACATTACTCACATTGGGCCTACGTCAATGTTTCCAGTGGATGACCAAAAACAGAAAGTTTCACCACTATTGCTCCACTGTACTGATACCCACCTAATAGCAAAAAGGGATTTTAGAGAGGGGGGCTAGGAAATAATCAATTATTGTTTCAAACTAAAAAAATGATTGGTGGATTACAAACCATTACAAAAAGAGCAAAGCTGAGAGAGATGTGAGTGCGACTTAACTATGAGAATAAATAAGGGAAACCTAAACGACATGCAACCAGAGAAAAACAAAATGAAGTTTTTCAATTTTTCTTTCACATCAATAATTGGGATAAATGATCCTCTTTCCCTTATTTTAATAAACTATGATATTGAAATACGTTTCAACAGGAGATAGAAAATTTACTCTGTCCAAGATGTTTATAAGCACCTATAATAGTACAATTTCTCCAGATAAAAATACAATATTAGCTTATAAATATTCCGTCAGAGACATACATACACATATAAAAGTATATAAATGCAGTAAAAAGAATTTCTCATCTGTTTGGATCACAAAATTATACTTAACGATTATTGAAACTATTATTAGTCAATCAATAATGGTAAAATTAAAAACATTGGTCTCCAGTCTTAAATAAACCAGATTGCAGAAAATCCATTCATTAGTGTTCAATAACCATCAAGCACCTTTCTAGAGGCTATTCATCAAAGATAATATTAGTAAACATACAGCACTTTTGAAATGCTAACTTTTTTCCAGATAACTTCCCAGAAATACACAAGAATATCACAATCAATATTTTACCTGCTGAGAAGAAACAATCAGTGATTAAACATGAGTCACAAGAGTTCAAAATATGACTACACCAACGAGGAGATTCAAAACAGAAATAAGGATAAAGTGTAACAATATGCAAGTATTAAAATACAATCATTAGACATAATTTTGACCTTAATAATTCACTTTATGATTAATCATCTAAAAAGAAAAGGTCATTAAATTTAATGAGCATTATTATTTACAAATTAACTGGGAACAAAAATTCAGGTAAATAGCATTCAAAATAATTTGTTGAAAGATCAATATTGTTGCTTCCTCTGGCAAGCTCATTCAGTCACCCACTAGTTTTTATACTTAGAACCTTGAATATTATTGACATCTATAAACTTACAAAACAAAGTAATACATGAAAATTGTATGAAAATCATAAAATGTTCATTTCTGAAAAATTATCATCATATCCTCAATCCCATCCTATACTTCTATCATTATCTGAAGATCTATGCACAAATTGCTAAGTAGTACCATATCATTATGCAAAATGATAATCAGTAAATAGGTTACTAATCTGCATAGTACATAAAAATTAAGAACAAAGATTTTGACGTTTTCATAGATAGTGGCAATAGTATCCAAGTAATATCTGCAACATACTATGCAAGATAATTGAATCGTTTATTTCAGAAACCCGTCAAATGCCAAATTCCTGATTTCGAGAAAACTGAGAAAAACTGTTGGAATTTTTTAGATTTCAAAATATTTTTATTTATTAAAGCAATTGATACATGAATAGTTTTTTAAAAAAATGCTCTAAAAGATGTTGATCCTCTTGTAACAATAATTCATCGCTAATGCCCGTTTTAGATTTTGGCATTCGAAGGGTTTCTGAAATACATGATTCAATTGTTGTAAGGTCAAGGCACTTACGAGCAGTTAAAAAGCAAGTTTTTCATTATGTGAATATTGCAGAAGAAAGCCATGACAGTGAAGAACCCCTCCCCAAATATGGTAAGAATGCCTCAAGCAGATTGCTTCCAGATCTGCGAACGAAGGCACATAAAGTCAAGTAATGAGGAAGGACATTAGACGGAAGATTGACACAGTGTCCCCACTTTTCACTGCCTCCTTGAAGGATCAGACATCTAGAAACTGAGAAGTCCTAGAGCACCCTCCTGGCTTCTTCTCGATGAAATTCATTATTTTTCATGTATTGACAGGGTAACTATCTACAATAGGAGGGCAAATTAATTAATTGGTGCTTCAACTAAGGTCAGTGTAGTTTAGGTTTTTTATCATGGGAGGTGGCAGCGATCATCCTTCGCTAGATGGAAGGATCTAAAGCTGACCTATCCTTCGGTTTACAAGGTTTTTTCCTACCAGGTATCTCCCACCCGCACAGCACCTCCCTGGCCAGAACATGCTCTAAGCTCCTGTCTGGTCTCCCAGCATGTGGTAGTATAGTACCTGTAAGTGTGTAAATAAGGGGTGAGAATACGACAAGGAAGAGGAAGGAAAGATTGCACATGGTCCGTGGCTCATTAGTCAAGGTACTGCTCTGGTATTTACTCAGTGTTGATCGAAGAAAACATGGAAAACTACGAATCAGAGCAGGCAGCCGCTAGGATTCTCCTGTAGATAGCACCTGAATTCAATCTAGCCACGTAGCTAGATTTGAAAATCCTCCCACCCCAGGACCTCCCGGTCAGAGGTTCTGCAGTGACATCAATTGATGCCCTGAGCCCCAAACCTGGTGCAAATTCATTAAAAAACTAATTACATGCTAATACTGTCATTCATTCTATTTCTGACTGAATGATCAAACCAAATCGATATTGTGGGGAAAATTCAATACAAAAATCACTGTAGGAAGGGAAAGGAGGGCTCTCAGGTTCATTGCCGGTACAAGAGAGATCTGCTCCAGCAACTCACTGGAAAAGTTTGAATTGGAGTAATAAATCCCACTTTATGTTGGGAGTTTGTTACGTGCCAGAATATGTAGTTCCAACAGTCCCCAATTTGAAGAACATTTTGAGTTTCGAAGGGATTTTTTACACAATGGAATGATCCCTTTGACAAAATCTAATAAAATTCTATAAACAGAAGACTATGAGAATGTTTTCCTGGTTTTATACCCTTTTAAATAGTTACATTCAACAATTACTGAATAAGAAAGTCAAAGCTCCCAGCAGAATCTGTGAAGGAATTTGTGGTTTCAAACACTGAAAGATGTAGAATGGAAAATGGATTGATCTATCGAGCCCTGTCTTGTATGCTCAATTAATACATTGGAAATTAGAACACAAACACTGTTCCACACCTCAACATTATTAATTACTCTGGAAGGCTACCTTGGAATTGAAGATGATCCCAGTCTCTAAAAGTGCTGAGATCTGACCAAGTAGTGATCATGGTAGGGTGTGCATGTTGACATTGCTGGATTCAGTAGCAGTCAAAAATGTATTAGAAGAGTACATTTTCTGCATTTGTCAACAAAATGTATATGAGTACCTATTTATGAAAATGAAAGTAATGTTTGACAATCGATAATGTTAGATAGCTCAATCATTTTCATAGGTAGATTAAGGACCAACTTAGTGAAACAAGTGAAAAGTGCTAAAAACATATGAATGAATGTTGCCTTCAATTCTAATTAAGAACAAAAATCCCAATCATAGCATCACTGTTGTCAGCAGCTTTCACTAGTAAACACTTAGTGTATGCCACTGTTTAGAGGATCTCAGAAGACAAAAGGCTCTCTTCTTCACACAGATAATAGTTACATAAGTTACCCAGCATTATAAATGCACAACCACTACATTAAGCAATTACTTTATGCAAATTTTTGATTATTAGTTTTCCCCATCATTGTTATTCTGTACTGTGTGAATTTCTTACTACCGTTTTTAACCTGTACCAGATTTGTTTGGTAGGGCAACACACACTCACACTTCACGGTCATATCATTAGGAAGTGAAAATGTAACATTGAGTAAATATCAAATATTTAACTCATTAATATGAAATACTGAACATTTCTACACGAAGTACATAGTACTCAATCACTTTTGTATGCCTTAACATAAAATATGCAATAATACCTAATGAACAAATTTTACACAAGTCACTTATTGCATGTATACTTAACAGACCAAATTTTGTAAGGATTAAAGAAATTATTTTTGTAAAATAAATAATAATTTAATATTTTAGCACAAGTATGAGAAAAATTCCATTTAAACCAAACCCACCAGCATTCTGATTTTACTAAGTAATTAATAGTTATAATATTTAACTAGCTTCAACTAGATACATTATTATTTACAAAATTAGGGGAATCTGCATAGATACAATACCACCCACCCCCTCACCTTTTTCTTTAACTTAATCTCACAGGAAGAAATGAATTACAACTTTCAATCTCTCATTTTTTTACCATTATTAACAGTTTTCCATAGACAATAGCACTAGAAAACTGACGCAAAATAATCATGATTACCATCAGAATACATTTAATTAAAATGTTTAATATTTAGACCTCATTTCAGCAAACTTGATGGTTCCTTCCAGTTATATTTTATTAAAAGAATTTTCAACCAATGAAAAAATGTAGAAGTAGATTATTTACCAACACAACAAACTTCCTTTAAACTATAACTAAAGGTTAAAGCTGAAAATAATAAAAGTTATAAAAGTCTTCCATTTCAGTCACAAAATTACACAAATTACCTATATGCAGCCAAATGAGAGGAAAAATTTAACTTTAAAATGCCTAAATAATCTGATCACGTTTTACCAAACATTAGAAATGCCAAGAAACGTTAAGCCCACATTGAAACAGAAACAAATTCTTGGAGAAATTGAGTTTTCCTCAAATGCGTAACGGAAAAAGAGTTCCATAGAATTTATTCATACATCATTAAAAATCTTACAAAATACATTTTTTAATGGGAAAATTTAACATCCGTTAAATCAGTAAAAACAAGTACATCCAAAAGGTTTTTAATTTGAAATATATACCCTAAAAAATATATAGAACTCCATGGCGGGATGTTTGATTTGCAGAAGCCCAACAAATTCTTGGTATCTTTACTGATCCTCTTCTCTTATTTCATAAATGTCAGATGCAATGAATGAATACTAATATAAACCTATGAAACTTCATCAGTTACCTCTAATTATACTAGAAAATCATCTATTTACTAAGTAATACATCTACTTCAATTACAAATAAATAATATAATAACTTTTTTTTTAAATAAAATATTATTCTAAACTTTATCTTAAGTCATTATTTTCATTCACACCTACAATTTATTAACAATAAGCATTACTTCACTATGTCTCTTCAAGAATAAGTGAAAAAAAGTAAGATAATAAGAGCATAGTCCAAGTAAGCCAATAATCCAAGTATTGAAAAAATGATTTTCCTTTAATGCTTGTCACACTCATCAATAAACGAGCCACTTGAAATTTCCCACTTACAAAGCAGTAATCAATTAAAACAGCACATACAAACAATGTTCACTGCATGATACATACATCCTTCAACATTACAGATCTCTCAATATTACCAACATCATGCCTTATATACTAATTTGCTGATTCACAGCCAGCGTTCAAGTGAACATTGATATCTCACGATTCAAAATGAGGATGGCATCTTTACATCATAAATATTTTATTCCTAGGAGAATGTTCAGGTTATCACATAGCAGCTTAATAGTATTTGTAATATATTTTGAAACTTGAATTGCAGTCTTTACATATAATATTCTGCTTTTTACAACAAAATACATTTCATTATCTCACGAGCCATTAAGAGGTAAAGATTTAAATGTTAGGATTAAGACAGTCCGTTCTTTAAAATTATTCTGCTTCAGCTGTTTAATTGTAATGGAAGAAAAGAGGAAGACAGCACATGGTATGTTAACAAAGAAAATGCTTGACACCATTATACCATAAACAATCAAGTTTGAATTATAAATACAATGATACACTATTTATTCTCTATAAAAGCAACATATAAGTAATTGGATATGTATACAAGACTAGAGGAAGTTGAAAACTAACTACATACTCCCTTGTCTTTCCTGATATTGATAGGTTTTTAAGTTTAATGTTTTTGACCTTATTCAGATGTCAAAATGTGATCTACATGTCAAAGAAATATTAATCCACCATGGAAAATTAGCAAATCAGTCAATTTTCCAGTTGACAGCTTCCTATATTATGTCTACTACTAAGTCAAACCATTAATAAAAATTCACTCCTGCTTTAGTAACACAGTAGCAAGGGTCCATAACTGACATGTAAAATACATAAATAGAGATGAATGTTACATTTGACACTGAAGTGACAAATGAAATATGGAAGCAAAGAGCAACATTTCTCACCAACTTACAAAACACAAGATTATATTAAATGTTAAAAATACAAAACACCTCAGCAACAAAATGAAAAAGAATAAATGCAATGTATATTTGTAAGTTATTGCTTTATGAACATCTTTATTTTTTATATTTTTATTTTTCACTTACAAAAAGGAATATTTTAAGGAATCTAAAGTATGTCAATCACATTTTCATTGAGACTAAGAAATGAAGTACACAAGAACAAAGGTATTAAAAATGTTTTAAAGTAACACCAAGAAAAAAAAATTATTCTTTTCTAGATTTTCATCTTCCCTCTTTGGTAACTGTAAAAAAAGTTTATCTTTAATATTGGTTGACTTATGAACACACATTCACATTGCATTGTACTCTTGTCATTGAGATCACAATCCAAAGTTTAAACAGTTAAATGCAAAGAATAAGATAATTTGTGACAAATTTCAACACCTGTGAAACTCTTTCATTATGTGTGGTAACGCTTAATAACACAATTTACCAATGAAAATTATTCAGCCTTTTTTGTTGTATCCCTCGTCTTCATGCAATTTTTGATAATCCGATGAAAGGAGGCCAAATACACTGAGCTGATTAATCGAAATCCTCCCATTAAAAATACCTAAAGAAAAACAAACCACATTATTTATTGAAACACATTGTAGAATGTTCACTTATACATGAAATATTAACAAACTAATAATAAGTAAAGCTTGTAATGAAAATTATGAAACATTAAATATTGATCCACACAACATGAAAATGCTCCATTATCTCAGAAGATAATCCAAACAGAAAAATTTGTACATAGACTCAAACACAAACCTTGGGTGTGAGAGCAGAAAAAGCAGTTCACTAACAGAAAGCAGTTAGTAAATATTTTGTAAAACATTGTACTCTAATTGTGAATATTTTGCACTCTTTAAATCATCTTTCAAAAGTAAAAATAGCTTTCATTCTGAAAACTAACATCGAACCCTCTGAAAATAATCCTTCAGAGTAGGGAATCTTCAAAAATATAATAGAAGTTCCAAAAAATTTCATTTTGTAGATTAGATCTTAAAAAACATAACTCTCATATAAGAAAAGTTTAGATTAGGGTAAATTGTTTCTGAGATATGCCTAATGATAATATGAATTTGTTATACATATACCTACAGTTTTTCTTCCTCCTCAACCCTTGTATCATATCTGCTTGTTTACATCAAGTACATATACCAAAGGACTTTTTGGACCCAAAATTTTACTGACAACTGGAACTGGTGAACATGAATGTGTATGGCAACATGTTGGTCGTAAATAATGCTTGAAACATATTTAGAAGAGTTTGTGAAAGTTATTTCATGGCAAATTAATTACAACACAAAAACTGACAGCATCAGACCAATATTTTAAGTTCACGACAATATGTTTGAAATGAGAATGAGAAAATTACAAACTACGTTAGGTCAACCCGTTTGAAGAAAAAAATTAATAACTCTAATAAAATTTGGAAAATTTGTGAAAATGGATTGGTAACTGCTTAATAAGTGCACAAAGGCATATCTAGAAGCCCAAAATTATGCTGGGAATATTTAAGAAAATATTAACAAACTATCTATCGTGGGGTCCAAAAATTACTCCAGATATGGTACGAGGGTTGATCTATGAAATCCTAAATTCTTTGTCTGAATTTTGATTGATGCACCCCTGGAGAGTAATTCCCTATCCAACAATAGCACATCAATTGGTTGGGTAAATGGTGTCGCATACTAGATTTCAGAGCAGTCATCTTTTTTAAGTATAAATGAGATGACATTTTTTAATGCAATATAAATATTATTTAACCTAAATTTCTGTTTTTGCTTGGGTACGACACCTTTGGACCTACATTACTAACAACTCATTCAATGTTAAATATATGAATTTACTTTAAAAATTTAACTAAATATTTTGAAACATCACATGTAAACAATAATTAAATTTTGAATTTTTTAATACATTATTTACTTAAAACTGCCTATTTGGACATCATAAGTCATCGTTATTTAATACCTCCTAAATGAACATTATACACCATTTATTTTAAAGCCGCCTAACTCAGTAACTAGGTACATTGATAAAAAAACCAATTTGAGAACAATAAGTTATAAACAATTTGTTTCTTCATGTAAGAATCTAAAACACCTTATTTTTAAAATAACAGAAAACATTTTCATATTACTTTAAAGAAACACTTACCTGAAGAAACAATTCTTCAAGGGACACAACTGGGGTCATTCCACAACACAAGGTTTTCAACATAAAACTTTCAAAGCCAACAGTGCTATAGAATGTGCCATTCTGAAAATATCGATTAAGTTTTTCATCAATACAACTGAACAATGAAATTTCAAAAAAATAATAATCTCTTAAGCTTTCATTATCCAAAATGCTCCTAAACTAACTATGTACATAGAAAGAAAGAAAGAAAGAAAGAAAGAAAGAAAGAAAGAAAGAAAGAAAGAAAGAAAGAAAGAAAGAAAGAAGGAAAGAAAGAAAGAAAGAAAGAAAGAAGGAAGGAAAGAAGGAAAGAAAGAAGCATAGAAACAAACGGTTCGTTTTACTTTCCCATATACATACATATATACAGTGTATACAAAAATAGTGATGTTTTGTGAGTGTGCGATTCACATGGAATGACTCATCTGAACACGTTTTCTTGAGCTCTAGAATATCTTCCCAACGTTTTAACTATAAATAGTTGAACAATGAATAACACTTTCAAAACAAGTTGAAGATAGCATCTTTTGAAAAGTAGACATTTTTGACCCTGAGTTACAGAAAACATATTTAGATCAGTAAACAAAATGCATTCTTTTCTTTTTTGTTCTTTGGGAGGTACTTTACATAAAGCTCCCTGGACATTTTCAAATTTTGCTCAAAAACGGCTCCAATATTATTCTTTAAATTTCTTTTAACAATAGAGCAAAATAAAAAAAAGGTATAATTTTCACGGTTAACTCCAAATTTTCGAAAAAAAATGTTTGCGGCATCTTCCAACAGCTACAAAATTGAAGATCGAGATTCTTCCTTCAAATGAAATTTGCTGTCCATAATGATTTCTTCCATTAAAGTCACGTACATTTTTAGTACTTTTAACGCAATATTTGCAATATAAAATATTACAAAAACAAGGTTTTCTCCAAAACGGCTCCAAATTACAAAAATTAATTTAAAAAACACTCTTAAAAAATCGCTCTTAAAAAATCAATCTTAAAAACTGCTCCTTATTTGTCAAAAAAATTATCATTTATGACGAGGTTTTACTCTTTTTAATATTCTTAAAATAATATTTCGGTTCAGCTATTAGGAAATGGTACAAATTGAGAAAATGTCAAAAAGAAGTGTATTTTGGACGGCGATAGATAGTAGCTGGCAAAAGGATGAGACAAGGCCCTAATATGCCAGTCCACACCATGGAAATTAGAAATCCTCACTACGAGAAAGTCTGTGCCATTCTGTAGCACAACTAGTTTTGTATTGGTAACAAAATTGTAACCTCCGCCCGCTCTACTCTACATCTACAAGCAAAAGATGAGCTCAATGAAACGTGCGCATAGTAAAGCCACATTTATTCCAAAAGCAAACCAAGGGGCCACCACAGCCTTACGTCAATAAATCAGGGAAACTGGACAAAACCTGAATGAGACCGGAAGCTGAAGTACATTCCTTCTTAAAGGTCATTGACCAGGAAGTACATGACCTGTTACTTAGAAGACACGCGAGCCTGACATTAGCAGGCCCTGTGGAAAAGACAGCACTTATATTCACACTTCATACAGGTAGCCCAATGCCTTGAGAGTTGACGTGTCACCTAATGCTGATGACGTGATTAAATGCATCCAGGCATGTTAATCATGAGTTGGAAAAAGGCGAATTTTCAGCAGAAAATCTCTTATTGCAGGGCCCTGGTAATGACACAGTGGATATATCCAATTGATAAATAAACAAAAAAGGTTCTCTAACACATGCTGTACCCAAAATCCATATTTTGTAGGTCCTTTATATCGAAAAATGTATTGACGTCAAAACAGCCATCTGACTGACTGTCCACCTCCAGTGCCTAAAATATTCAGCAGATTTTCTCCAAAATTGATCAATCTTCACAAACTGGAGCCTTTGAGAGTTTCAAACAGGTATTTTGATTTTTGAGGTTCTTTTTACATAAAGCAGGCATTTACGTTTTTATCCCTGTACCCTAGGTCGACCCTTATGGCGCTTCTGTGGCATAGTGGAATGAGTATCGGCAAGTTAACTCTGAGGATCTGAGTTCGGATCTCGAAGCAGAAAAAAAGGTTTGCTAGTTAAAAAGCTTTTGCAGGTTTATGTAGTAGTTTAATATAGCGGAGCAGTTAAAAATAATGCAAGAAAGCACCAATGTGCTTTTTGTAGAAACACTAGTTAACTTAAATTTCTGAAAGCTTGCAAAAGATTATACTTAACAGATGCACATTTGAAGGCGTTGTTATAAGTGGCCTAGAGCAACCTTCCTTTCTTGTTTTGTTTTGTGAATGAGAAATTTAGCCTTTTGTAATATGCTTCTCATCTGGATTTTCAACACTATACACATTACATGTTAACAGAATGACTAGGGAAAACCATATTAGAAAGTTCTAGCAAAATTATGCAGCCATCCCATTTGTTCCCACCTCAACAAAAGGGAATTGGTCAGGTTTCTTGTAACATCACTGTATGTGTCACATTTGCTGACCCCTGACTTAGATTATGAAAATGAATATTCACAACATCACTCTCAAATAAACATGCTATTGTTTCCACATTTAAGAAAATCAATGAAGAAATAATTTGTACTCAAAAAATTCAAGCCCATAAAACAGTAACTGGTAAATAAACAATGGAAAAAGTATTAAAACCACTCACAAGAGCATCCACTACTAAACGTTTTGCCACCACTTCAGGTTGAATAAGTCCAGCAGATTCACTAATCAATCTCGTCTCCAATGGTTTGGTCTTCTCTTCATTGGCAAGTCCAGGCGTATCAGTGTCAGGTGGCAATGCAAGGGTTACTGATACATTGTAAGGTTTGCACTGCAAAAGGTAAAAAAAAAAAAAGAAAAAGAAAAAGAAAAAGAAAAGTGGTGAAAAAGGTTGCCAAATACTTCATCAGTAATAAAAATTTGATCACATTAAAGGAAATTGTTAACCAATTTAAATAATTCATTGATAATTTTAATATTATAATAAACAATTTAAATAATATTTACATAATGTCAGCAGAGAATGTTGAGATTCACATTGCTTTTTAACAACACATTAAATCATTATATAAAAATTCAAAAAGAAATTTTTGAATAACACATCCCTAACATTTTAGTATTGTTGGGAAGATTGACATCCAAAAGAAAAAGGAAATAATTAAGGTGATAAAAAATAGATTAGCACACTGTTAATAAAACACTCGTCAGACGTCACAATTCACCAGTCTTTCAAAAATTCAGAACAATTTGGCACTTTTTAACGAAAAGTGAGACCGATGACTATATTAGTGTTCACAAAATGAGATTACCTACCTCCATGTGAAGTGCTTCAGCTAAGCCACGCAACGCAAACTTTGTAGCACTGTAAGCACTAAGACCATAAATACCCAATAATCCAGCTTGAGAGGATACCATCACAATTATGCCTTCTCCACGACATTTCATCCGTGGAACCAATACTTTTGTAGGGTACAGGGAGCCAAAATAGTTCAGATTCATAAGATACTGTCAACAAAGATATTAATGCTGTCACTTTCTTTGCAATGTTGCACAAATTTTCACCTTTAGAAACATATAATTCCATTTGTTTACAAACTGAATCCCACAATGTTTTCATGTCAAGTAAATTATTAACAGGAAGGAAATTGGTCCCTCCATCATAGGAATCAAATAATCAAAATGTTATAATGATCAAAAGAACATCTAACAAACAATTCTAACAGATTAATGCCTGAATGAAGTATGTACAATGTTGAATGATTTTATATATAGACTCCAACACACACACAAATATATTGCACAATCTTTTACTACATATTACATGTATGTTATAAAGCATTATATGTAAAGTCTTATAATATTCACACAATATGCAGTGTAAAGCACACTGATAGTTGTTACATAAAGAGCTGAAGATTCCTACACAAGAATCATATCTTACTATGTTCCTTTATTGTTATCTTTGATGTATTTAACTTTGGGTACTTAAATACAAAGACCATCTTTATAACTTAGAATTTAAAAATGTATAAGCTAATGTAATTAATTCAAATACCTTAATGTCAGAAATGTTAGTGTCTTCAAGTTTACCACAGATAGCCATACCAGCACAATTCACAAGCATATACACAGGTCCCAAATCTTCTTCGGCAGCATCCAGAGCCTTCTCAATGGCTTCATAATTTTCACTAACATCAACTAAAATAAATATTGAATATACTATTTAGTATTAACAAATATGCTAAAATCTATAAAAACATGTTAAATAAAAAAGGGCAATTGAATAGGAGTAATATGAAACAAAAGGCTTCAGAACATTTTTTTTTATTTTGATTGTCTGATGGTCTAAGTAAGTCTTGCCCTTGAGCAAAGTCTGTTTGGGTCTCTTTTTCTGGAGACATTGGTCTCTGAAATGAGATTTATCAGTAGGTCCAGCAGTCACTGAATGAGTATGATCGATGTTCTTGATTTCATAGTACACCACAATGTTAGGCCACTAGCATTTTAGTATTACCAATTCAAAACCTCTCCCTATGCAGCAATTGGCATGAAACCTCATGATACCAATGGAACACACACACAACTCAACAATGTAAACAAATCCAGCTATCCTATTATAAAAGTCATAGACTGTACAGGCGGCAACTTATATACGAAGGGCACAATTTTGAATCCCACAAAACGCTTCGTCTATCCAGTCACTGTGGCCTTTTCACAGTGTATCTCATTCTCATCTGCCAAGTGTCCATCATTTTCCCCAAATCAAATCAACAGAACTCAAGATGTCTTATGGGGAACCTCAAAAAAATATTAGATTTATTAATTAGAGTTTCTGGGTATTAAATGCCAAGGTCAATTATCCTGTAAGTGGAGTGCATAATTTACAGTCTGGTTAGGTGAGGATAGGGCAAGGAAGAGGAAGGTATGATTGTAAGTGGTCCACGATCTGCTTACTAGAGAATTGCTCCGGCATTAACCTGACATTTACCAGAGAAACCATGAAAAACTACTGATCAGAGGAGCTGCCGCTAGGATTCTCCTCGAGCAAGCAGCTGAATTCAACCTAGCTACGTAGCTAGTGTCAAAAATCCTGCCACTGTCGGAACTCAAACCTGAGATGAGACTCTGGATTAACTCAGCCGGATTGGGGACAGGAGGGAATCAGCATCCATGCTAACAGGAATTAAGGAAAGAAGCTACAGGACAGAGAGGCATTTGATATTGAGAATTAGGTATAGGAACAGTACCTGATATCCTTGGGAGTTCCATGAACATAAAAGAAAATAGCTGGAATAGAGTTCATGCAGACCTAACAACAGTAGCAAGCTAAAATAAAAAATAGCAAAACACAATACAAGATCATCCAATTATTCTAGAGATAGCACCATTGAAGACCTCCAATGAGAGATTTTAAAATTAAAATCATATATATTAATTTTTATCATTTCTTGTTATTTACTCTCAAGTTTATACATGTAGCTGGAATTAAAAATTATATCACACAAACAAGAACAGCAAACACATCCTTTACAATAGAAGAAGATATCTCTGAGCTAAATGTGCATCTCTGAATATGCATATCCTGTTCATGGTTACATATTTTGTGTAAAATGGACCAGGAGCAGATAGCAACAGTTGCCTATCAGAATGAGACTTCTTCAAATTTCTAGTCTCTCCTTTTGAGTCTATGTATTTATTGGGTAATCAAATCTTAAAACTAAATAGTATTACATTATCTTAGTATCTTTTCATTCCATTCTTACCAGAAAAGTACTGCACTTTTTGCTGTTCTGGATGTATACAATTCCGCATCACTTCAAGTTTAGCACTATGAAGCTTTTCTTCATTTCTTGCTATAAGAGTGACATTTGCACCCATTCGAGCAACTTCAATGGCAACTGCCTTGCCAATGCCACTTGAACCTCCAGTGATCTGAAAAATTTCATTTATTGACATTTTTTTTTATTTTCACTGAATCCAAATTTTAAACATGTATCTCAATGCCACAATGCAAAATATGATAACATTCAAAATGAACTGAAATAGCTTTGGATAATTAATAGCTCTATTGCAATCTTAATATCAAGATCTATAATTTTTTTCTTCTCATTCAAGTTTTGCCTACAAAGTACATTTCAATTCTGACCTTGTCTCTAACATTGGTGAAAGTATAAACATAATTAACGTGAATTTTATTAAGGTAATTAATATGTAATTAATACATGCCTGACATTTTCAAGAACAACAAGACAAGCAATGCATTTTAAGACACATGCCTTCAAATCACTCCAAATAATATAGTTAACATTTATAATAAACAATAGTAATATATTTCTATAGGATATAAAGACACAAAAAACACCATGTCTGTTTTGAAAAAATAACACATTTGAAGACAATTTCCGAGACAGCTAAACAAAGTGACACTCTCTTCCTTGAATTAAGAAAAATGTTAAAACATATTAACAAAATTATAAAATTATTACACAAATCATTACACTTGTCACACTGCCGTATAACTTATATGATAATACGAATTGTTATGTAGATTATTCAAGTCAATAAAAGTGCACAGCTTTAATTAGTAGTAGCAGTAAGTATTGCGAATTCTAAGTTCCCTATTTTGCTACAAATACGGGTAGTACTTGTAGGGTACAGTTTAATACTTCCATTGAAGGATAATCATTATTAATATGAATAATCTTCATAATGATCCGTTCAACTTCCTAATTAAGTTATTTTAAAGAAATGTTAAGTTATACATTATGTCTTACCACAACATGCTTCTTATCCAAGCTTCTCTTACTTCTTGTCAAATACTTGTACACCACATACAGAATTGCAACAATGAGCACACCACATCCAATCAATTCTCGCATTCTAAGTTTATTTGTCATGACACCTGTACACTAATTCAATTGACGCTATACAGAGAACACGGGAAAGAAAAATAACAACGTTATCACACAATCGGCGGAAGATTTATGTTCCAGAAGATTATTCAAAAGTTAGGTTTTGTTATTACTTAAATTACGAAAACAAAGTATGCAAACAAACAATGATCACTAATCAGTCTCTATTCATTGAGGATTTCCATTTATGGTATTTTAATTGTAATTAATAAGTAAGGTCCTACAATATATTCCCACACGCCGGCTATTTTGACAACAGACTTCATATGCTAACAACTTGCCTCGCCCAGCCTCGCCAACTAACATCCATTTGCCAACTATTGAAAAAGAAACTGTAATTAGTAAATATCATAGTGGAAAATTTCCAACATTTCTGATTATATCATATCATTAATATCACATTATGAAAATAATGTGCTTTGCTATAATTTACTTATAATTCAACTAATATTAATAAAGGATTGGCATAAATATTCCGGGGTCAAAAAGTCGTGTATATATGAGTACTTTATTCGGGGCCCCAAAAAACTGAGTATTGGGAAAATATTGGCGTGCTCCGGGTTTTCGATACAAAAAGATTTCGATAGATCTCATTTTGTGTAACCCCACCGCACATTTTTACTTTCCGTTACACATACGTAGTATATGCGGAGTAATTTACGTAGTATAAGAAAAGATATGAAATGCTGCGGAAAATCCACTTCGAGATTTCAACGGAAATACGTTTTGGAGTCCCCTGATACCGACATAATGTAGTTGTTTTTGTTTGTTTTCGAAACGTCCGTCGGTCCGCCCGTCTCCCGTCCATCCGTCAGTCCGTCCATCCCCCTGTCTGTCTGTCAGTGAACACCATAAGCGGCTAAAACAGGTATTGACTTTTTTTCCAAATTGAAGAAACACCTGTCCATCAGGCTCGAGTCGAAACTTTCAGATTTTGAAAAAATAGTTTTCAAATTTGAGGGTACTTTACATGAAGCGACCCGGACATTTTAAAAATTGTCTCGGTTGAATGTGGCCTACGACCGGTTTTTAGATTTAATTCAGAGTTTTTTAAAATTTCAAGTGTTGGAATTTTTTGCAGTGTCTTCATACAACTACAAAATTAAAGAAGAAAATTTTGACCTTGAAACGAAATTGTTTTTTTTATTACGGTCATGTACATTTGTTTGACAATTTTAGAAGTTCTCGCGCAATATTGCATGCACTTTTCAATATTGCATGCACAAAATCAAAATTTTCTCAAAAACGGCTCCAAATTTTTTCTTTAAACTTTTTGTACGGATTGTGCTAAATGCGCAATCTATTGTTGCTTTTTTGTTGTTTTTTTTTTTTTTAGAAAATACAAAAGTGTAATTTTTTAATTTGTCTCACACCTCGTTAATATTTACATTAGTGGCAATTTGTTGAGATTATAATGTTTACGAGTACATGTGCTTTAAATAATGTCACATAAAGCTTCTCAAAAACTCAACCTTTTTCTGTTAAAACTAGCTCAAAAGTTGGTATTTTCGGAAACGCTCTTACGACATTTTCTTAAAAATGGCTCTAATTTTGTTCTCCAGACTTTTCGAAAGAATAGTGTTAAATGCACTCTTCGTTTAGGAGGTTTTTTTTTTTAATTACACAAATTAAGTTTTTTGAAAGTTCATTCACGCTGTTAATATGCACATTTGCAGAAATTTGTAAACATTATTGTATTTGTGAGTTAAAGTGTTTCAAATGACTTGTAATGAAATTTTTCAAAAACTCAAAAAATTGTCTATAAAAAAGTGCTTCAAATTTCGAATTTACTCTAGAGCTTAAGCGCCATTTTCTTACAAAAGGCCCATTTTTTAAAAAATTGCTATATAGGACGGGTATTTACTTCAATATTCTTAAAATATATTACTGTTCTTCAATATTCTTAAAATAATGTGTCCGTTCTCCTTATTGGGAAACCAAAAATTAAGCACAACAGCTAGCCAACAGCTAGCCGAGATCAAAGAAAATATGGGAAAGTTTATGCCATTCTGTAGCACTACCAGTTTATTTATTTATGTATTTCCACAATGGGGGGCCCCACGGTATAAGATATTTCTTATACTGTGAGAATCCTGATACCGAAAAGTGGATTTTTCTTTTTCACACTTATTAACGTAAGAAGAGAAAGTACTGTAATCGTGAGCCGGCAAATTTTCGACACAAAAACTTTTATTGCTGGGCCCTGGTAAGGAAAAAATTGATAAATCCAGTTGCTAAATTAAGGAGGGATACTCTATCGCGTGGTGTCGCCAGAATGCGTGTTCTGTGGGTCCTGATACCGAAAAATCGATTGACGGCAAAATGTCTGTCTGTCCGTCCGTCCGCCCGACTGTGCACAACGCTAGCGTATAAATCGTTCTGCCGATTTTCTCCAAAATTGATATTCTCCGATCATTCTGCCTGATTAAGTGGAGCCTGGAATCTGAAATCGATAATTTAATTTTGGGAGTTACTTTCATGAAGCCCCTGGGATATTTTCAAAATTTCCAAAAAGTGGCTCCAATTTTTTTGAGTAACTTTTGTTGTTGAATAGTGCAAGGGACGATTAAGAAAATTGCTAAAACTATTTCGCAGTATCTCAGGGTGCGACTTCCGTTCGCACGTTCACAAGAATATTGTTTCACCCCCGATTTGGGAGTTTTCCATGGTTATTCTATAGGTTAACACCAACTCAAACATTTCCTATGAGAAAGAGGTTGAAATTTCGAATTTACAATAGCGCTTAAACCCCAATTACCTAAAAACGGCTACAAATGTTAGAAAGAAAATTGCCATTCATATCGAAGGTTTCCTGTTATTAAATATTCTCAAAATAATATTTCTGTTCTATTTGGAAATATTAAGAAAATACCAAAAATGTACTTTGGGCGGCGATAGATGGCAGCTGACAAGTCCGAATAGCTAGCTAAGACCAAAGGAAATAGCAAATTACTATGGGAAAGTCTGTGCCATTCTGTTGCACCACTAGTTGTATTTGTTCGCTTAAGAATTTGTAAGTGGTTTCCGTTGAAATTGGTTACCATAACAAGAAATTTGTTATTAAACAGTGTGTTTTGATTAGGAGGAACATGGTAGCCATTTAATCTCACGTTTTAGAGATTATTTTATTTAAAAAGCTATTCATCTGTTGAATAGTGTTAGAATAGTACTTGTGGCACACGTGCCGCCACAGTGTACTACTTACTTAGTGATTATATTAGTTTTATTATTGAAATTGTTCGTTTATGTAATGTTTTTGGTTCTGAACGAAAATAATGCAATTTGTCTCATACCTAAGTAAGCATTTAAATTGCTTAAAGAGTAGCCGGTAAAAGGAAAGAAAAAGGTAAGAAGGTAAGGAAAGTAAAAATGGCAAACTGTTAGAATTTGATTTTCTAAAACTGTGTTCAGAGTCTGAAAACGCTTCGTTTTTCCTGAGAAAAGTTTACATTCCTGAATTGAAGAACTAGATCTGTCATTCTTCATGAAATTAACATACAATTTGAGATATTTTTGTCAATATAGCTTCCAGACATCTTATATCATTTGTTGAAATCATTGAAAAGAAATAGATGATTTCGCTTTACTTAATAAGATGTGGGAATAAAAAGTAATAAATGTAAAAACAGAGTAATTTTAATGAATACAAAACCATATTTAATTATTACATAATTTCATTTTCTTGCTAGCGGTATCAACACTGCTAATTGGCAAAATGTATATCCCATACGAATTAGGTCATTCTTGCTTGTAACCCATTGTTGTAACGCCGCACTGATAACAAAAGGGGATAATGACTGCTGCTTTTTTTGCGTTAATATAAACAAATAATTTTATTTATGTCTAAAATAAGCATCGTGCATTGTTAATACATTTATGTAGAATGTGAATACGCTGAATTCAATGGCAAAAAGCTGTTTTCGTTTAAGCACACACACATACAATAGAGAAATAGATGAGGAAGATCTTTCTTGTAAAGTCAGTTTGGTAATGTTGCAGGAATGTTGCACTGAAGAATTCAGAAGACGTAAATTTGGAATTCTGGAGATGAATGCAGTTTCAGAGTTAATAATGTGAAACATACAAATAATAAAAAAATTACAAACAAATTTTATTTTGTCACATTCAGCAATAAAAGTTACAAAATTAGTAGTACATTTTAATATTTACATAAATGTTTTTGTTCTTAACATAAATGATTTTCAAAAAATAACAAATATATGAATGATATAATTATCATTGCAAATTACAGAAACATGACTAGTCAACTTTCAATGATAATTTTTTTAATAGGAATGATTATTAATAAAATAGAAAAACATAATAGCAGATACAAATATAGTACAAATTGAAATTAGAAAAAACAAGTAGGTCAAACAAATAAATATATGAAGTAAACCTCATTCAGAAAATGAAACCTTTGATAGAATGAACTGATCTTACATTACATTGCAAATATATTTATAATGTCCAAACTCATAAATACGAAGGCAAACATTTGATAAAATTCATGAAGGGTTCATTAATTCTGAAAGCAAACAGTAAAATTGTAAATATGCCAGTCAATTGAAGAAAGAAATGAATAACCTTATATATTTTGTTACTATTCTACTTAAATACAATAATAGCTTACAATTCCAAATTAGCGGTACCTACTTAATATTTAGCAGCAAATGGCTGTTTTTTGATGGGGTTTAGTACATTTCAATGCAAAAGAATCATTCTTCTCTACAACTCATCATTAGCTTGAAATTGAAGTTGACAAGAAAAGAAAAACTGATGGCAGCTGTTATGTAGGAAAAAGTGGAATGAGAAAATAAAATTGACAATGAGACATCAAAACATGTCTGGTCATCTTTTGAAAAGCTAATGTACAATTTATTCCTAATTTCAAAAACCATTAAATAGGGTCTGACATGAAAGAAAACATTTGATGATGCAAAAGTAATTACAGTTGACACCGGTTATCGTGAACTTCTGGTGACTAACATTTTGGTTCACTATATCAAAAGAAGTCAAAATTAAATAAAATTTCTCGACAATGATTGATTTCATTAATATATGTAAACAAAAATACATTAACAGTAGGAACTAAACATTTAAATATCTTTATTTGTCCTTCTAAAAACAATAATTTTCCATTGTTTGCTTTGTACATTTTCCATTACTAATTTCTATAGATCCTTCTCCAGAGTTGGGGGACTCGCCATACTTTATCCCGCATTGTCCACTGTCTCGAAGTTTCGTAATGCAGTCTTGGCACATTTCAATGACTCTTGCATTGTTGAAAGCCCCCCCTCGCCCAATAACATGTTAGATCCTTTCGGTAGCGGCAAAGGCGCAGGCGCTTTGACCCGCGGAAAATCACGAAATTTGACCTCAGGGGAGAAGTTTTCGATTATGGGCCTTTGGCCGATATTTTTTTCAAGCTGCCTAGTGTTTGAATTTGTCGCAATGGGGCGATATATTTTATTATTATTATATATATTTTCCAGGAGGGAATTAATATCCAGGGCGTTGTATTTCCTATAACCGAAATTCAGGTTCACTATAACCAAATCCTCTTACGCTTATTTGTAGCGTACGCGAAACGGGCCCAGTGACACAAGTTCACTATAAGCGGAGTCGACTGTACAATGTTCATGGCTTTAAAACAATGATACTAATTAGACAGGAAATTTTAATTGCATGAAACAAAAATTAAGAGATTTTTAGACAACATTACTGTGAAAATCCACCACTTTTCTTAATTACAATCTCAATTTTCAACATTCATAAATAAGAAAACTAGTCACAGAAGATCAAAGCAAAAAGGATAACAATTCTACATACATTGTCTAAAAAGGCACACACATATAGCAGTCTTCAGATACACAAAAGTTAGATTCTGAAAAAATGTAGGTGTTTCAACCAACAAAGAAATGAATATAATATTCCCAATAAACTTTCTAATAGTTACATACCAAAAGGTGGGAGGATGGGGAGTCAATGATAGACAATGCAGTTTTCTCAGTATATCTTTCCCAGAAAGGACTTTTATTATTAGAGCCTTTCTTAACTCTTATTGTTAATTTTGTCTTCCATCAGTTATCAAATGTTTAGAAATAAAGTTTGAAACTATCACCATGCATCACTTTGTGGAAACTATCATTCTCTAACAGCTAAGCTCTTACTGTACATAAATAAGTTGCAACATAATTTTAATATCTATTGATGTGAATTATAGTGCAATTGAGAGGATGTTGCAAATGTTGAACTTTAAGTAGTAGTTCTTTAAAACACAGTTCTACTTATGTCCCTATGGAAAGGATTCCAAGTACAGACAATTTTCAAAATGTATATAGCTTTGCTGCACCCCCAAAACTGTAAATATTTTAACACAAACAGGCAGAAAAATATGGTTAGATGTTGATAAATAGGTGCATTATTGGTTGTAAAATATATATAATATTTCTTCAATTATACTGCAAGTTATTCTGAGTATTGACCCCCCCCCCCCCCCCCCCCCCCACCCTGCCTGGATATCGGAATTGCTTAGGGTTATGACCGTTACAGAAATATATTTTCTTTGAAGATGCTAAACAAATATCTGATAAAATTGAGCATGTTTATCTACTCATAAACAGAAAAGAGAGTTGGTGTAATATTTCTATTGTGAAGTGAACTTTCACGGAAATATGTTCAGTATTCAAGTATACAATCCACAAAGAAAAGGGGAAATGAAGAAGGAACGTATAATGTTGGCAAGAATCAAATCAATATCTTGTACTACAATGATTCCAGATCACTAAGACAATCAAAAATAACACAGTTACAAAATGCCCTGCAAATTAAATCAGATGGCTTTGGTCAATTTTCCTGATTATAATCTATGTTTGATATCCTGGCACCATAATGCCATGGTTAATTATGACAATTAAAATGAACATTTATTTAACATTCTCATAAATATTAACCATTACTGACAAAAATCTCCCATCATCTCCATTCTTCATCATCAATATACTAAATTTTCCATACACACATCCTACATGATCAAATGTTTCAACAACAAAAAACATGTAAGTAGAAAGAAAATCCAGATTACATGCATGCCAATAGGCATATCACATAGATACAAGGGAAAGCAAATTAATAAAATCTCAGTTACAACATTATACATATACTTAAACAAGAATTATCAGCATAGGCTTAGAATATTGGATTTTCAAATGTTTGGCACACAAACAATGACCAAACCAAAACAAACAATGACTGTACAGCAAATGTTATATTTTCTCCGATAATGTTTCTTCACAGCCTTTTTACCCTCCAGCTTATGCACCAGAGAAATTTTGTGTGTATTACAATTAAAGGAAGCCTCTTGATGATAAAATATTAAACTAACAATTTCCTTAATCTTACTACTTGTTTACTTTTGCAGTTGTATCTGCAGTGAAATACATTGTTCTATTCTACATAGCCATAAACAATTTCTTTGGTTGATAAAATATATTCTAACCCACAAGACCTAAATTAATAAATAAAAGGTCTTTGGTATGTAACAATAAATTCATCACATTTATAGTTAAATGTGAAAGAATTAAATTGATAACATATTGCCTCTCACGTTACCAGCACCTAACTGTTACTTAATAAACCGCTGATCGTCCATTAATGCATTAGAGCACTTAATAAAATACTTAAGACAACATCATTTAAACATATACTTGTATATAAAGATGCACCAGTGTGTTCTGGTAACATATGTTCATATCTTTTAAATTTTTAAGAAACTAAGCTATTACTATTCCAGGTGTTTAAAATTCAATATATGAGCAAATGATTGTCTTAATACAGACTGTAGTGACCAATATTTTGTTGCAAGTTCAGCCAAATAATTGTCATCAAAGAATAATCAAGCACCTATTGTGGGGAATGAGTGAAGAAAAAAAGGTAATTTTTATAATTACCATTATTTTAAGTAAAAGATTTACGTATTTAATGAAAAGTTAGAATTTGCTAAATGTAATTAATTGACATCGGACAGTTTGCAGTAGGAAATCGTTAATAAACAGAATGAAGACAATAATTATTACCCCACAAATTTTGAGTGTACTAATGGCTAGAACATTGAACCAAAAAACAATGTTACAAATGCTAAACTTAATTCACAGCATGGTTGATGTTACTTTATTTCTGGCTACGAAAGACAAATTTATTCATCAAGGAAGTTTCCAGTATAGTAATAACATTTCCAATTGGAAGAACTTGTACAAACATTAAAACGTTTTTACATCCCAGAATTACAGAATCAGTCAAAGAAGGTAATTAAAGCAACACATTGGCAATCATTTGAAGGCAATACAATCTCAAGTCTTTTTGTCTACATAAAATTATAAACTCAATAATTCAATACACACACAAACATAATATATTATTTAAATAAAACATATGGAACTCAACGCGCTTATTAAACCCATTCTTTCAATCATGAGGTATCAATAAAATTATCTTGTGGAAATGTACTAAAAATAGTATAAAGCTTTGCATTAATAACATGAACAAAAATATGATATGGCCAATCTATATGAATGTTGAAAAATAAAAATGGCAATACTCAGTATTATTGAGTCAAAACTTATGGAAGAAATGTAGGAACTGACCTATACAATGGAGAAGATCATCTCTTGAAAGTTAAGAAAGGTGATTCTTCATTGTCTGCAGTAAATATTTTATGTAAGTCCTTGTATTGCACTGTTCATTTTTGAACAAAACAATAAATGCAGTTCTTCAAGAGAGGCATTCCTCAGAGTTTTAATACTGGCTATAGGAAATGTTTGGTGGTCCTCGCATGTAACCACGAGTGAAAACACTCGGTAAACATCTTGGTAAAAATTACTTTTGCACTAAGGATATTTATTATTATGTGAATATTCAGTTATAAATGTAATATACATGATATGAAAAATAAGATGAAACTATTTCAGCAAACTGTAAAATGACATAGTTCACGTACCTAAAAAAAAATTTTTAACTGTGAATTATTGAATATTATTTGCAACATTTTCATCACAATTGAAATATTTTCTGCATGTAGTTTTGAGCAAATAAAAATTAATTTAGAAACACCCAATACTTAAATGCATAGTGTCGCACCAACTACGGCCCACCCCCTTAACTTCTAAATGGTACACGAGATTGAAGTGCAGTTTTCACTCAATAATTCTGCACTTTGATACCGTAAACCATTTAGTAGTTATGGGGGTGGCCGACAGGTGGTAGGACTTCCAGTATATACTCAATACAAATTTTAAAACATCACTAAGAAATAATTGATATCTAACATTTAAAGCATCTTTACTGATGAGCAAATTTACACCTTTCTTTAGCTCTAATGAAATTAAAAAAGCACAAAATACTAAAAAATGTTGTACATTTCCTGACAAGCATAACAGAATGTTTTTAATTCACTAGTTACACATTTTAAATTTCCACAAGAAAATTTCCATAATATGGCATTTTTTCAGTAATTAAATGTTTAAACAACGTATTTTTCATGAATTCTTATTGATGCTCTAGTCTCCAATGTTTACTTATCCTAAGATTTATAACATTATTAATCATATTGTGCCCTCATTCTCAAATTTAATTAATTCAGTCGTATTGTTCCTGTAGATATTAACAAAGCTACAATAAGAACAGTACCTAACAATGATCCAATTATAAGCCACATCTTCCAATTCTTACACCTCTGTTGCCTGGCAACTGATCTACTGGCTTGTCTGAAATCTCCACTCTATAACCAAATCAAAGAATGCATTTCCATCATTAAAATCATAACAAATTTTGAAGAAAGACACAAAGAAAAATATGTATACACTACCTTTACTGTAAGATTTTCAGATTTTGTGACCAAATCTTCTAGCTTCTCTCCTCTTTCAATTAACTTTTCAACATTATTTAATATAATTTTTTTCACATCATGAATTTGAGTTTCCAAAACTGTTAACTTGTCTCCTTGTCCTACATTGAAATTAAACTGACATTTGATAATAATTAGATATTTATGTGAAAAATTCAATATCCATTTCCATAATTAGTGCTATATTAAACATACCACTACTGCAGCTAAAACAGGTGCAAAATCATTTTGAAATTCATTTTCATTTGCAGTGGGTGCTTTCTCAGTTAAACTTGATATTTCTGTAAATTTTGTCTTGATAGTATCCAAAAACGTGAAGGGGAACAAATGCTTATCAGTTGGATCAGTAATACAGCAATAGGTCAGTCCACTTTCTTCGGCAAAAACATGAACCTGAAATCTAGAGAAAGGAAAGAAATATCAACAAAACGTTTGTTTTTTTTTAAATTTAATATCATGACAGATCTACCACTGAAAAGAACCAATACAAAGATAAATTGAAACTCACCTCTGAACTGGAAATGTAAGCTTTCTTTCTCCTGGAACTTTAGGAATTAGTGGTAATATCGTCGATATATAACAAGTAAAATTTTCCGGCTCAATTTGATGAGTAACAAGAATCACTTCGCCATATGTAACACAGCAGAAAAGTATCTGTGGTTTCGCACTTGCCATTATGCAAAATTTAATACCTCTGATCTATGTATTTTTCACTTTTATAACACACCAAGTTCGGTTAAAACTCGATGTGAATCTTTCATGTTATGACATTGTCATACAAGAAATAATATTGCCAATCCGCTGGTTGGGCATAATAGCAGTCACGTCAACTTGTCAGCAAATAAGACAAGTATCTCTGGCAAAACGAAACGCTAACATGTTTCACTTCAATCAGCAGTTTATCATTATCTCGTCTTTCAAACCATGTTGACAATTGCACATGGGCAAATAGGACAGATGTCAATACTAATGACTAACCTATATAAACTTCTAGTCATCAGCTGACTAGCAAGGGAGAGCAACGAGCATGTTTTATGAAATATCTCCACTTTCAGCCCTCTAGCGGCTGTTCTAAGTACCACGAAAAGTGTCGCGTCGTCCAGTCAAGTAGTACGTTCTTGAGATAAAGCCTTTTCTTTTCATCAGCAAAAATAGATTCAAATGAATTCTGTGTCTATGAAGGTGGATACAGAAAATACCTTAGGTGGAATGGGGAAGCTTTTAAAAATTACAAGGAATATTTTTTAACCAAAACATATTTATGACAATAATTACTAAGTGTAGTTTATTGTATATGTTATTTTCAATTTGTATATTTCAATTTATGAAAAATTTGAAAATAAAATTTCCAAACAATTGTATCGTCATTCTACTAATACTACCATACTTTCCTACAAAAAATTGTTTAATTAACACTGCGCCAAATTTAAAAATATGAGAATGAAAAACTTCATAAGTAATTCAAAATTTTGATATATTTGTTAATTAATTATACGTTGTTAAGTCTAAAGTCCGAATTCGGCGAATTTACCAATTAGGTGCTCATCAAAATTGGGTGCTTAAGTCTTCATGGGAAGTTGAAACAGGAACACATTCGAAGCGCTCTTCGGACTTACGCTGAATGAGTTGATTGATTAGCGATTTCGGACGCGTCAACTGCTAAGGTCATTAGTCCCGTAAGTGAATTGCATGTTTTTATCGCGTGAAGTGGCGGTGATCTTCCGCCGCTGGATGGTGAGACCCGGCGCTGACCTACGTCGGGCAGATATGCCACAGCGGGGCACAGCCTCAGCCGGGACAAGCTGTACGCTCCCGACTGGACTAGTAATGATAAACTCCCGACAAGTGTGGTAACTGGCGCACGTGAGTGTCTGTGAGTGTGTGTGTGTAAGAGGTGAGGAAATGACAAGGAAGAGGGAGGAATGGTCGCGCGCGGCCCGCTTGTTTGGGTACTACTCCGGCATTCGCCTGGTGATGATAGGAGAAACTGCCGAACAGAGCAGCCAGCCACTAGAATTCTCCTCCAATCAGCGGCTGAATTCGTCCTAGCTATGTATCCAGTGGCGGGTGATGGGCGTAGGCTGTAGGGCTGCAGCCCACCAGTCCTTGCCAGAATTATTTAATTTCTCTTTGTTATTAAAATAAAATAAGCGAAATACTATTTCATTCAATTATATGTCCAATGTAGTCCACTACTGATGCGTTTGTAACATGCGACAATCTTCCGTCGTGTTCTGCTTCTATTCCACTTCCCTCCCTGGGACTGTCAGTCCCTGCTGCTTGCAGTGAAGTATGGGCATAGTTGATTTAGTAGTTTCCAACTGTTTATGTGTCTCAATAATGGGACGCTAGGGGTTGCAAGAAAGGCAGTTCCCTCGTCACTTTTGCGCGACGTCTACACGACACAGCTCTGCCGGACGTTTGATGTAGTTGAGAATGTATATTGTATATATTTTTTACTTTCTCGCTACGGAGTAGAGAAAGTTATGTAATGCTGCACGAAATAACGACAAATTTTCGGCAGAGAAACTCTTATTAAAGGGCCCTGGTAACGAAAACGTGGATAAATCCAGTGGCTATTTTTTTCTTTCTCGCCTCTGCTTACGCAGTATAAAGTATTGTAATGCTATGGGGGAAACAGCGGATTTCTAACAGAAAAACTGTTATTGTCGGGCTCTAGTAACGAAAATGTGGATAAAACTTGTCCCAATATATAGTAAATTACTTACTGTAATATGTTGGGTAGTCAGAATCCATGTTTGTGGGTCCTTCATACCGAAAAATTGATTGACGGCACGACGTCTGCCTGTCCGTGGTCAACGCTAGTGCATAAACCGTTCAGCCAATTTTCTCTAAAACTGATATTTCCTAATCGATGTGGTTGATGTCGGAGTCGCTTAAATTTGAAATCGACATTTGAATTTTGAGGGTTATTTCATATGAAGCCTGTGAGACATTTCTGAAATACTGCAAAAATGGGTCCAAATTTTCACTTCCCCTCTACTGAGTAAAGAGAAAGTTATGTTAATGCTGCGCAAAAAGGGGCGAATTATCGGCAGAAAACCCCTTACTACAGGGCCCCGGAACTGAAAAGTCAATAACTCCAGTTGCTAAATTTAGAACGGTGCAGGTCTGTTAATTCCTTAAAATCCCTGATTTTTCTAAAACTGCAAAAGTATACTTTTTTTTTTGCATCTTCCCAAAACTAAAGTATTGAAGACATTTTTTTATTCATGAAATTTTTTCTTTAAAGTCAAATTTTGAAATAAGGTGATGTAGAATTTTTCGAAAATTTAAATAGGTTCCGGGTATTATTTTGTATTCTACGTTAAACAAGAGCATTTTACATTCCCGTATGCATACGTATATACTGAATAATGCGCGTAGGATTTTTTCCGAATGAAGAAATTCTTGACGATATGGCTCGAGTAGATGCTTTCAGATTTTGAAAAACATTTCTTAAAATTGGAGAGTACTTTACATGAAGCCCCTGCGGCATTTTCAAAATTTGAAGGCACAGGTTTTTTCTTCAAATAAATTTTGTTCTGCACTATCAGTTCTGCACTATCAGTAAGAACATGTAAATTTTTTTGAAAATTTTAGTATTATCGCGTAATTTTAGTAATATTGCGTGCAATATTTGCAGTTTGAAAGAATTACAAAAACAATGACGTTTGAATGACAAATTCTTTGCTTGTTTTCGTTTGGGATACGTTTTATTAAATTATTCTGTTATTTGTTGTAATAAATTAACACGTCTCTCTTACGAGTAGAGAAATCTTTTAACAGTCAAGAATATGTTTCTGTTATCCCTCCTGACCCGAATGTAAGAAGTTAATACAATTATCATTCTCTTAAGGAAACGCGATTACGAAGCTAAGATATTTTAGATTCAAAATGTTCAATAGATAATACTAAATATGACCGCTGTATTTCCTTTTAATTGATTATTTCTTCTCTTTAGAAGAGGAAACGGGAATGAATGTCGCCTTTATGTCATTAATTGTTAACAGAATTCTCTGTTAAGTCAAAAACAAGTGATAGACCGCAACCCTGGTACCATCTTACTTTTAAACCATGCGCCAGTTGCTCTGGGCGCAGTGGCCGCAAATTCTAGAAAGCTAGCTACCTTGCCCGCGACCTTGACACGCCTGTTTTAAAGTCTGTTTCTGTACCCTCCCCCTTCCGGCATCGCTAGCGGAATGGCTGGGAGCACCGTCCAGTACGCGGAACAGAAGGGGTTGTAGGGGGCGGGATCAAGCCCCATGTTAAGCAGGCTTGCCAGATTGAGCGGAATTCCGCTTTTTGGGATGGAAAACGGCTCACTCTCGCGGAACAAAAATTGATTTCGCGAAATACCGCCCAATGGGCAGAAATGCGTCAAAACATGTGCGATTTTGGGCGGATTCTCAGATTACGACGAAATTTTCGAAAAACAACCACAACGTTTACTGTGAGTTTGACTTTTTTCACATTATACGAGATTTTTTTAAAATTATTTTTTAATTTGATGAAATTTACTTTGAAAAGGGAGTAATGTTAGTTTTTAGATCTCTAGTATAAGGTGTGTTCTAAAAGTCATATTCATTTGTCGTGCATAACATGAGTATATATTATATAACATTGGCAGTTCTTGGAGTTAATTTTAGAACACACCATTTAAAATTAGTTGATTTTTTTTAGTTCAGTTTCACTGCCAGTATATTCCGTTAAGCCACAGGGAATAAGCATGAAACATACATATGTAACCACTTCTATGATAATATTTTTATGCGTGGATATTTAAAAGAAGAAAGGAGTGAAAATGTGAAAGGGGGGAAATTATTCTATAACTGACAGTATTTTTACAAAAATATAATTTAAATAAAAAATAAAAATGAATTACAAAATTGTTGTTAATAAAACTAATCAAGCATTTCATAGGGTCACTATCTAAAAAAAAGCTTCTAATAGAATTATTTTAATGCAAATTCAAAATGCCTACAAAATTCATATTGAAATGTTGATTTTTTTTCTTATTGGGCGGAATTGGGCTGTTTTACATCCATCCAACGGCGGATGTTTGTACGAAGCATCTGGCTACTCTGTCATTATCTACTGACAGAGCAGCCGCGGACACTTAAGATTGCAATCGAAACCGAGACGAGCGCCGCCACTGTCCGTCATACGTGACTTGATTCATCTGTTCTTTCAATCGTCAAGTCAAAAATGCAACACTGATATTTTGTGATGCTTTCGATTAAGCATTATTAATTACCGAAATATGCTTGTGAGAGGATTGACCTTACTAGTCAACAAACACTACCACCTTTGATGCTTTGTTTTGTTTACAAGATTATCATAGGTAATACCACTAGTGCTTTAGAAATTGTCGATAAATTCCCGACACGCGAAGCGAGGAGAGCATTTATCTGGGAATTTCCAAAGCGCGAGTGGTATTTAATGGGACTATTCTACGAGTGAAATTATGTCCAACAGATTTCCAAAATGCGCCAAATATTGAATATAAAGTCAGAGGTTATGTTATAGTACCGTCTTATAGCCGCTGTTTATTGGGCATCAACATAGAGATCGATGTATAACGCCTACCAAGATGGATGAGTCGCAATTTATGATTGGCCAGTAGGTAGAAGCGGTAAGAGAAATCGGGGAGTAAAAGCGATAAACTCTTTGAGATACAACTCCCTAATTCGGGCATTTTGTATGTATAGTTAAACACGATTGGTTTTAAATTCACGAGTGGAATACTCAGAGTAATATCTTTCAAACTGTTCTTGGAATACACAACCCATGCTCTTTGAATCGCAACGTGTAGCGATGTCATTGTGATTTTCGTGCGGTGGGTCGGAACTCCCACAGAGAGGAGAGGTGAAGGGGGCCAGGGCCCTTTAACTCTCATATAACGAGGTGGAAACCATTACAATGGCGGGCACTGCCGCAGCACGTTCTTACAGGAACTAAAACACGAACTGCTGCCAACGATACTTGAAACGTGCGTGAGTTCGCGAGTCGCAAACAGCCCCTTAATGTTTCAAAAGAAAGCGCAGATGTACGCGCTTTCTTCAGGGGTTTCTTACATGTGTATATTGTAAATAATTGAACATTTAAAAGACAATTTTCATATTTTTTACAAATTAGCCAATGTTTATGTGTGGGAGTTGGCGAGTCTGCAGCTGTACCTGGCGACACTAGCGCCTCCTACAGAAGCACCTTCAAGCTTTGTTCCCTGTTTGGATGGCGAGTTCCTAGGAGCGACCTTGGTGATACCCCGGGCCTTCCTCAGGCCCTCGACGCCATGAAGCCAGTTTGTTGGACAGGCCTAGATTATGGGACAGGTGTTTTCCCTACGTAATTGCGGAGTGCTTATCATCCCGAACCATCAGATACCACACCCAAACCATCAACCCCTCCATAGTCGTCCATCTATTTTCTTCGTTCATTCCTCAAGCTCACACTTCCACTCTTCATACAGAGGAATAACATTTTAGGTCAAGACGAACCTCCCATAAGATCATCGGTGCAGGAAAGAGGAGGACATCAAGGCTTCCTTTGCCTACGTCAATTTTCTTCGTTCATTCTTCAAGCTCACACTTCCACTCTCATACAGAGGAATAGCATACATGTTAAGACAAACCTCCAATAACATCATCGGAGCAGGAAAGAGGACATTAAGGCTTCCTTCGCCTTCGCTCAGAAATGATAACGGTGCGCATAAAAAAGAGGCGCATCGCCTTGCCGTTGCGCCACTGTCTCGTAGAATGACGTCACGGGTCCCACGAGAGGTGGCTGAAGCGAGCGAATGTTAATGATTAGAACGTTATCAATGGAACACTGTTGAGGGGACTCTAGCTTCCCCGACGGACAGGGAAATGAAGCACTGATAACACCGTTTATCTCACACATATTATCATTGACGATATTTTATGATTCACATATTGCGATGAAAATGAGTTTTAAATACTAGTTTTTTTATGGAAATAAATTAACTGATAACCATTTAACCATCCCAAATATAGAATTTGGAATTCACAAGCCTCACTTTCTGTAGTGTCACATTTGAAAAACTACTAGAAAACTGGCTGAATAAAATAAAAAATTAAAACGAATAGAATATCATAATAAGTGACAAAAACTTTTGATCAAAACACTGTTAAACGTTATCTTTTCATTAATCTTCAAACATAAAATCACTTATGCCTCGAAAAAAATGACGAAGGTATCAATACTTACACCAACATTTACATGTGTACGAATAAGCGTCTAGTGCGTGTTAAAATTTCTAGGCATGTAAAGGGGTCGAAAGTTATCATTTTTTGCCAATGAACATGTAGGAATTTTCATACACTGTCTACGAAGTTACCCGTATTACATTTGCCCCTGATTGGCATGCTTGTTATGCATTGATGTTTGGCGGGTCACGTTCTAAAGCACTCAAAGAGACCTTACCTGCCGGCCACAAAGACATGAGTTCCCTAACAATCAGGGCAAAATGCCACTGAGTAACTTCGTTACATGAAATTTCCCCACACATGTTCATTGCAAAAAGTTATAATTTTCGACCTCACTAAATGTCCTAGACGTTGGCAACGTCTATTCTGAGACACTCCACTTTCGGTTATAAAATGTATTTACATGTAATATTAATTAGGAACTAAAAATGCTTTCGGAAACTAAAAATTCTTTGAGGAGCTTCGGGTTCACTTCTAATATTTTGAAGGGGAAGTACCCCCTAGTTATTCATGTATGCACGCCTACGTAGACCGTGTTATCGTTATAAGGCTGTGTCAGGTGGAAACAGCTAACCCGGACACATTACAAAAACAGCGTTCCCGGAAAAGGTTAAGGGAATAAATGTTTCGATAAAAGTGCATTAAAATTTTCATAGCAGATAGTTGACAAGATAGCTGTTGTATAGTAAAATTGGCTTTGGACTTGAAATAAATGGCCCCGTTCAGGATAAAACCGTTCTCCTGCAAAATGGCCATTTTCTATGTGACGTTTCTTTTACACAGACGATTAATTCTGGTTAACTAACGTCACCCAACTTGAGACGCGAAAAGGCAATTCAAAGAGAGATTCAAAAGTTCAAAAATTCAAAATATAATTCTATCCAAGTGAATATAATACAAGAGAGTGAGTGAGAGAGAGAGAGAGAGAGAGAGAGAGAGAGTGAGTGAGAGAGAGAGAGAGAGGAGAGAGAGAGACAGAGAGAAAGAGAAGGAATTCTGGAGCACAAAAAATTGTACTCTCCCCTCCCAATTGGTTATTCATAGCTTTAAGTGTTTTTCACATTAAATAAGAAATATCAGCCCCTCTCGACACGTAACAGATTTACGTTGTGCTACCTTCCGATTGAAACGGATATCCCTTTTGGATAGAACGCCCTAATCAGTGTGATATCAACAGCACAGGGAGAAGGCCTGAATGGAAAATGGCATACGTAATCGCATTTTGATAGACAAGCCCACCACATTCCTTTCTGTACAATGAAATACTAGTACACTAATGAACCCTGTCAAAGATTTACGTGTCGTCCGGATGGCCGAAATCGTGGAGGCAGTTGTGTCGTAGGGATCTCGGACTGAAGGATCGCGGGTTAGAGTCCCGCCTCGGACATGGTTGTAATTGTGTTCGTTCATTCATTCTCTATCATCACCATATCATGTCATCTTCACTGTTACCAAACCGTTAAATCCAATAGTGGTCGCTAATGATTTGATGCGACCTTAAATTAAAGAAGGAAGACATTAACGTGGTACATGATAAAATGCCCGGAGTACATTTATTTTAGCAGCAGCCTGGGTACACAGGCTGGGTACACATGTTGGGCATCGACAGGTTGGATATAGATATGTGTTGATGCGTGTATCCTAAACCGAGTTTCTTCTCCACAATATTGTGCTCTTGAGGAGTATATGCAACGAATATCTGTATTTTACACGGAATAATATTTGTGTCAAAAGAACCATGCGTAGATACGTAAGATGTGTAGATAAGTTTCAGCCGACAAGTTTCAAGTTGTAATTGACGTAAACGAAGTTAAGGACCCAGCCGGGCTTGATAAGACAATAAACCATGAAAAATTATACAAAAGTGAACATATATGCACTACATATTTTAAGACAATACTTAGAAGGAACTTCCTGATGTGTCTTTGTAAAGAATTTTCGTCCTTATCATACCTCAAATTTATAATGTAGAGTAGTTGTGTGATTTCGTCTCAAAACCATTCATTTTAGTGTGTTTTTTTTTATATTTTCGATTTTATTATTCGCCGTACCTTGGGTACTCTTAGTGAAGTTTCCATCTTCTTCAAATTGAATAATTGCAGGACATGTTTTCAGTAAAAGAAACACTTTGAAGTAGTCATATATAGAAAGGAAGACAAGCCTTAAAACGTCGTGGAGTATAATAGCTTAAGTATGTCCTGATATTTGCACATAGAATCATATGAACTATATAAGATTGCAAAATATAATGACAATCGGTTTCCCATGGCAATACAAATATTCAAATACGGTTATAGAGAAACATTTCATCAATAAATTATAGAAAGTTTAAATGCAAGAACTGATAACTGCCAACATATTTGAGCAAGAACCGGCTTCAGACGGCTTTGCCATCATCATTCCTGCAAGCGGGAAGCAAGAGTAAGGACAAGTAGGTTAGTGAATTGATTGATTAGTGATTCTGGGCGCGTCAACTGCTGTGGTCATTAGTCCTGTAAATGTAGTGCGTCTGTTTTCCTCGGGAGGCCGTGATCTGCATCATCCCCATGTTTGATGAGATCAGACCAAACCTAAACGTGATTTTCCACCTCCAGGTATCTCCCAACAGTGCTGCACAGCCCCAGCCACGACAAACTCGAAGCTCCTGATCGGTCTCCCGCCATGTGTGGTCGTGTAGTGCATGTACGTGTGTGTGTGTGTGTGTAAGAAAGGGGTGAGGAATGAAGAGAAAGGAAAGATCGCGAGGTCTGTGGTCTGTTTGTTAGGGTACTGCTCCGGCATTCTTCTGAAAGAAACCACGGAAGAAACTACCCATCAGAGTAGACGGCCGCTAGAACTCTCCCCCAGAGAGCGACTCCAGAATTAGACTGTCTAGCTAATGTCGAAAAGCTTGCCATGGTCGGGACTCGAACATAGGACCTTCCAGTCAAAGCCATTGCAGTGACATCAAATGATGCCCTTGGCCACTACTCCCGGTCAGCGAACAATGACTTCGACATATCGAGTCATATTCTGACACATTTTCACATCCATTCATTGCATGGAAATGCTCTTGTGCACAATTCTAACGGGCAACTTTGCGCCTTCTCTTCGGTACTAACATTTGTATAAGACCACTCTAGAATGCAAATAAGCGCGCGCCTCTTGAAGGGATTACGCTGTGTAGAGGAGCGTGTGCAAGAAAAGGAGAAAAGCAGGACGTTTTGGAGTTAAATTTTTATTTTTATTATCATCAGCCCTATTCAATCAGGGCATCAAACTGACTCCCTAACCATTAAAAACCGTTTTAATAATGAGAGAGAAGTAGAAACCGTTATTTTTCATGAAATATGTTGCTGTAACCGAAACCAAATTAAATTATTTTGGTTCTGGTTTGAGGTTTTAAATTATCTTCATGATTTCATGCAACGTTTTAGTTTGGGATCAAGAATCGAAGAGGTCTCGTAAACAACAGATGTCTGATTTTTCAGACGTTTGTCAAGTGCCTTTGAAACAGTAAAATAGTCTCTTTATCGGATGCCTTAGAGAGAGAAAAGAACTTTATCTTTATTACACTTCAAGCTTTGCAAGAAGTCTCTCGAAACTGAATAAATCTTAGTCACACACTGTGTCATACGTAGTTTAAACAAAGGAATACATTAAAAAAGAGATAATGAGTTTTCAGATATATTTTGAACGCATCCAATAATATTTCTTATCGTAATTGTTCGAAAATTTGTATATTTCTACTGTGTTGTAAATTTGTTGGTTTCGTTAAAAATAAAATTGATAAAAATATCAGTACGTTTACAATCTATATCAACTTTTATATTTTCGTATCTGTAATACGTTTTAGGAGCTGGAGAATTGTGGAAACCAGAGAGATGCGAAGCATGCCGTTTGCTCGCTCGCACTCACTCGAGCGTTTCAGCCTCGAACCCCGAAAGGTCGAGAGCTCCCGGTGGCCTGATTTTCAGATCAGACTGGCCCTGAACAGTTCGTTTCGCTTCTTGAAGGAATAGGTGGCAGTTCTGCGACATAACGTTGCAGAACTACGTAAACTATAAACAGTAGAAACCTTTCAGGCTAATATTCCACTTGTACATTTACTTATAAGTGAACTAGATATGTAAGGAAATGTAATTAATTAACACACATTATTCTCGTGTCTTTACGAAACTATAATAAGAGCATCCGTTAATGTATAATAAGAATGTTAATGTGCAGAATCAAATATTGTTTTTTTTAAAAATAGGTTTTAAGCTGCACTTACGTTGCAGAATTGCTTTCACTTTCCTAAATTTGAGCATGGATAACAAAAATATTTCTGCCGGTTTTTAAGCGATAACTTTCATTCCATTTTTTACTTTTAATATTGTAATCTTGTCTCAACTTCGCGACGACATAGCTTTACGTTTTAAAAACGTGGAAATCGTGGTTCAAACACAGGCGGAATCTGTCAAATAACGAAAACGGTCAGGATCCTAAAGTTTTCTCTTTCCAGGCGCTTTGGCCGCGTGACGTTGAGTGCAAGACGAAAACCTGCCAACTGCTGCACTGCCATCTAGCGGATTTTGTGTTAACTGCTGTTGGTCGCTTGACTAAAGAAATTCGTCTTCGTGCATGGATAAAATATACAAGTTTTTTTGCCATTTATTATTTTCATTGTTATTATTATTATTATTATTATTATTATTATTATTATTATTATTATTATTGGTTTAAGGATATATTATAAAAGTGTTACTTATCCTCCTTATTGTATAGTACAAGAAGAAAAATATTCTCGAAAAATATGACGCATGACATCGGTTTATGCAATACCAATTATACGGATTATCGTAGTTGTGGTAGCAAAAATTTTCAGAAAATGTTTTCCACCAAGTAAAATTAGTTAGTCGTTCAAATAGAAACTACCGTGTATTGGGATAACAAGGCGACTACGGCTGATCACAGATCATCCATAATTCCACCCATTCATCCCATGGCAGGTATGAAACTCTCAAACAATTATTTACAGTCAGGGAGGGTTGGAATGACGCTTACTCCACACCACTTGGGAGCCTACCGAAGAGGAGGAATTTTTATTGATACTCGAGACTACTGGCTTCTCTACGTTTATTTTAATACTTATTAATTTTGATTTTAAAAAAGCGATGAAGACCGAAGCGTTGCTTAGCACAAAATACTTGTACCTACTTTTACTAATGCTAATATAATAATAATAATAATAATAATAATAATAATAATAATAATAATAATAATAATAAATGTCTTTATTAATGGCGAGGCTCAGGCCATAGGTCCTGCTCTTCCGCCTAACATTTTACATACATATATAGTAGTAACATTTTAACAGGGGGATGACATTTTAAGAGGGGGTGTACATTTACGTCTGGGAGTACAAAAGCAGGGACCATCTCGGCATATCCCTTTAGCGATTGAGTAAACCCAGAAAACCTCAATCAAGATGACAGCTTAGAGCCGAACATGATCAATTCACGGAGAAAAGTGGAAGAGAAGGGAAAATAAGAGAAAGGAAGCATAAACGAAAATGAAGAAGAAAACCCGGAAGAGAAAGAAGAAAGAGGGACTGAGAGGGAGGGGGAGACAAGTTACTTTCACTGATTACAGAAGAAGTTCTTGATTGTAAATTTCACTGGTATTTGAGTGGGCGGCTTATAGAAGTACAACTAACTCGACGATTTGCAGGCTCGCCCCATTTCCTGGTCATTAGGCTTCGCTTCACAGCGTGGAGGAAGAGGGAGGCAGCCTCTTTCGCCTGCCTGCGCCCCGTTGCAGAGGCAGTGCCCACCCCCCGAAGCCGCCCTCGGGCACTGCCCTTCTCCGAGCCTGCGCCGCCGCTGCCACTGCCACTGTTTACTTTTGCCGGCGATTACACTGGCAGAGTCTACTGACGGACATCAAGTTCCCGCCATTCAGTGGCACTCGCACCTTCGAGATTGTTCGTCATTCATTAAATTCCGATAGTCGCGCACTAGGCCATTCGTCGAACGGTCATGATGCTTTATGGAGTTGCGAGGTGTATCAATGCTCAAGATCTGGTCGAAAACTGCACTCGATCTACGTGAATTTAAGGTAGATTTTCCGGGCTGGTAGGCCGTGGTCCAGTTGGCATTGTTGGACCACGGCGTACCAGCCCGGAAAATCTACCTTCTATTGACTCCGGCCGTGAAAGCCTATGATACTATGTATGTGAATGTAACTTCTGCAAGGGAGTGCCTCTCGCTTACTTACGTGGAGGGTACAAGTCCCCTCCACGCGAAGAAAAGGTGAGATTCTACCCCCAAAATGAGAAAAATATCGAATTTCTGTTTTTTAATCTTAAAGTAATATCTCGATTTTTCTGAAAATTTTGATATATTTTTAATTGAAAAAATGTTTTTTTTTTATTTTATTGCGATTTGAATGTGCCTCAGCACAGATATTCTGACGGTTTCACATAAACAGACATAGTTCTGAAACTATTGACACTCGAAAGCTGTAGTTTTCACAATTTCGTGTTATCTTGTTTATCTGTGCAATTTAGCAGGTGTGTTGTTCTGTGTTTTTACAGTTAAGTGTTATTTGCTATATCCTACGATAAGTGGTGGGATTGACTGGTGTGTGAAAGAAATGTCAACTAGTTTAACTCAAATGACCAAACCGAAAAGTGTTTTAAATAGCTAGTGATGAAAGGAAATAAATTCAGTCGTAAAGACCGTTGACGTTAATAATGTGTGTAATACGGAAAAAGTTTAGTAAAATGTTGTCATGAACATCTTTAATCTAGAACTGATTCAGTCACTTCCCCTCCCAAGCAGAGATTTTACCTGAGAATATGACTCCCCCCCCCCAAAAAGCCTGAAAAAAGAGAAAACAGCTCCTAGATGTCAGCAATAACGAAAGTAACTCACAATTCGGAGCAGGTTGTTTTTACGTAAAATACTAGAACGAATATGCTGGGTAAAACTTTAGCAGCGTTTATCTCAAAACTCAGTTTTTCGTTACAAATACTCCGTTTTCTTATAAAGTATTAAACCCATTTTATTAATTCTTTTACAGATCACTCAACTCACTCAACTAAACAACGTAAAGCTGTGGATCTACATTGGTGAAGTTAGCATTATTAGTTTCAATTTTATAAATAAACTTGACATTAAAGTTTCGAAACAAAATGGAGAACAGAGAAAAAATATTTTTTTCAGTTTCCTGCCCAGCAATTCTTTTCATTGTAGATAAGAACAAAAAACAATAGTACAGATAATTTCGGTAAAAAATTCAAATTAATATCTTTAATAGTTTCTGAGAAAATTTGTCATCAATATTAATAATTTGACATTGGTAACATAGGAAGACAAATTTAACCTTAAAGAAAAAAGTGGTCTCCTAATCATTTCACCTGCAAACATTTCACCTCCGCACTTCCTTCTATCATTGCACGTATCCTTTCCCACCTCCTATTCGCGTGTTGTAATTGGCAGAGGCGTCGCTGCCATCCGGTCACATGTCTTATTTGATTGGTCGATTGCTAGTCCTTTGGTCGAGATGTGAATGTAGTTCTGCTGTCATGAGAGCCCTTTGTCTGTCGTTCAATGTCGATGTTTTGTTCAAACAAGAGAGAGTCAGACTCGTGTAAAGGTGGAATTTTGTATCCTCCATGATATATTTTAATTCTCTGTTGGCTCTCGACCACCATTGCCTCTTCTTCTTGAGTCATAGTCGTAGTGGATCGCCATCTCTTCACAGGTCAGTCAGTAGGTCGGCTGGCCACCCGTCTTCGAAGATGCCATAAACTTCGTCTCCCCCCTTCGAGCTCGTCCGTACAACTCTACGTCCCGCAAAAGTCCTTTGTGTCCATAATTCGTTCCAGCGTGGCACGTACCGCGCCCTCACTATCTTTTTGCGTAGGCTTATTCTCATTACAGCAAAAATAATGTAAACCATCACATCATTACTCCTGGTAATGTTCCCATATTACTCGTATTACGTATGTTTATGCGCACGTGGCAAGGGCTTTAATGCGCGACAACGCTCCCTCTGCAGAGGCCTAGCTGTCAAGCACAAAGAATAATGGAACAACGCATAACTAATTTTCATTTGCAATTGCAATTTTGAATAATTACAATATTATTTATTTATTCTTCAAATTCTCTCTACAGTAACGAATAAATATTATGGTTCATTTTCATAGGTATAAATTCAGCAAATTATTAATTATGTTTTACCTTATTGCAGGAAGCAAAACGCGAATGTCAATATTGAGATTCTGAACTCGAATACAAATTCTAATTACATCGTTTCTACATTTACAATTACGTCAATCACCAATAAATGAACAGTACACGTTTTTCATCGATCTTTGTTTTATTAATCTTTGAACCCTTCTGATAAGTCACAAGTTGATAGGATACTGAACCGCAAGTATATTCTGCACACTTACATTTCTTTCAGATCTAGTTTCTGCTAATCTGATGTTCTTTTGATCAAATTACTAATTGATATACTTCCTGAGTATACTCCCCTTATACGTCACAAACTATTTACTATTATTGACGATAAATAAACATGGCAAATGTTAGAATCATGACAATTGCTATGTTTAATTTTCTGTCCATGAAAAACAAGGTATATCGGCGTGTGCGAAGCGGTTGAGACCTCAACAACCTATAAGTAGTACTCATTTATGAGATACACAATGATAAGTTATTTTAAACTATTTATCCAATGTAGACATTCTGTCTTGCAGAAACTAGATAACCTTGCAGATATGATCGAGCTCTAGTGGATGCTAATTCTGCCGCGGGAACTCAATTGCTTCTCATGGGTTCCTTTACATGCCGCATTTAGCATGCACTGCATCGATTTTCGTATCAGCCGTATCTCTCGATTTCGGTTGTGAACTTGAAACAACAGATTGGCATGGTGGTGGATCCGGATCCGAGATTAATACGAAAACGGTGATCCACTTTACGGATTTTATTTTTTAACACAACGTATGCAAAAAGCGATTTCTCATGCTGTTTTCCGTGTGCGAAAAAGCTATTTTTTTCAGGGTGTGTGAAACATCGCGAAGCGTGTGTGAAACATCTACAACGATTCGCAATTGTCTTTCTCGTCTTGACGACGTTTTTTTTATTGTTTACAAACAACAGTGTTACGATATTGACATCCATTTAATTTGTACAAGTAAGTTATTTCTAGTTATTTGATACTTAATTTGTACACTTGACGCATTGCATTTTGACCACGGCGTGTTAAGAAATAGTAGGGTAACCGGTACAGTCGTGGACACCAGTATAGTGATGGGCACAGCAACTGTAACGGGGGTAATAATAACATTTCCAAACAGCGAGAGACCCTCTGCATGAAATCTCTGTGTCGTGTGTGTCTTTAAGTTTCAAACCCCGGAATGTGAATTTAATGTACCCCTGCAGTGAGCTGCAATGCCCCTGCAGTGAGTACACTTAGTTATTGGAGTTATCTCGCAATAGTTAGTGGTGTGCTGTGCATCGAAACGTTGTGGATTCGTTAGCGGAGGTAATTAAGGATTTAAGTCAATGCGTCTGTTTTTATTTGCAATCCGCTCAATGCGTAGTGTAGCCTGGCTTATAATTACGTTTTCATGTGTGTTTTGTACTTCTCAGAGCAGACCATAATCCAAAAAAAGGAAGTGCCCATTACTGTAAATATTTTATGCCCTGACCCACCCTGAAGTCGGTGCTAACGCTACCCTTGTGCTACCCGAAAGACTAAAACAGTCACGTCTCCCGAACGTCTCTCGATCCGAGCAGTGGAGACGTAAGGGGATAGGGGATCGCGCTCACCTATTAGGTAGTTTTAGAGCCAGGCGTAAGGAGATATCCTTAAACTCTATTGATCACATGACTAACGCCTTTATACGGCCGTAATGAACAACTTTCAGAAGAGTTTTAGCAATTGCAACATTGCGTTATGCATTATAACAATGGAAGCTTTTCAAGCGTTGAACAGAGAAATTGCGTAATATATCAAAGAGTGTAGGCTAGTGGTGAGACATTTAAAACACGTTACGAGTCAACAGAACAACAAATATACATAGTGCATGGAGTTTTAGATTTTGTGGCCCTCCGTGATGAGTATGCAGTCTGCTTTTCTTGAAAATATAGGAAATACCTTAAAACAGCGTTCGTTATGAGCGTAAGACATAACCTATCGCGAAGATATGATTTGTGCTCCTTTTTCGAGAATTTCTTTCCTGTCACCTCTCCAACATATCCCGTTAATTCTTTCCAGCGTGGTGGAGTTGGTAAAAAAATAATTGTAACTGCCTCACGTACGAGAATCAGTTTACCAGAGTTGGAAAAATTCAACTTCTCCTGTTTTTAGGCGGCCATTTTGCCGCTTGTAAGGTGACCGTAGAGGCTCTTACAGGTGTGCACTATTTATGAAGGTATAAGGTCGTACCTTAGGCCTAAGGTAAGTCGTTATGACTTCAAGGTCCATCACGTGACTGATAGTGCATAACGCAGCTACCTTACGCGTGGAGCTAAAACTCCCTATTGAAGTGCCCTATCTATAAACGAGTAGACCGGAGTTTTGACCGTGTAGACTCCACCCACCGACAGGAACTCCCTCTGCCACTTCCCCCGGTTTCGGTCTTCTGTCGTGTGTGAAATTCTCTCTCATTCATTATCCGGAGGACGAATCGGAAGTAAATACGTTTCCCGAGAAATACTAAGCATTCTTAAAGAATGTATTAACATTTCAATTGTTACATTTTAACAGAACATGTGTACGTAACCAGACAACGTAGGGTTAATTTACAGATATTAGCAAAAGGAGAGCAAAACTTTTGCACTGTTTATAAACGTTCTAATATTACTCGAAGATAGTTTTGTGATGGTAAGTTGTAAAGTACGAATCGTATTAGTATCATCAATTCTTATATTACTTTAATAAACAGAAAAATCCGTTAAAATTTAAAGGGTCTAGGACGTTATGCTCTGTCGAAATAAAGCATAAAATTAACATAGCTTTTGAAAAAGGTTTACATTCGCAAAGAATATCTCGGAGAGCAGAGCACAAACAAAAAATTGCTTGCAATAAGCGTTTTTGGCCAAACTCCTTTGTCATATCCTGTGGCAGATCCTTGGGTTTCACAGCAGTGAATTCAATAATATATCGATCGATCAATACAACTTCGAATGCCTTAACGAGAGAACCCCCCCATTTGCATTAAATAATTCATCGTCGCTTGGCCTAATTAACTGACTAAAATGCTAATTGCCTTTCCTGGTACGTGGTGATAATATTTTTGGCATTGTCAATGATAAAAGCAGGGTTGGTTAGCATTGTGAACAAATTTCTTTTGTGGTTTCTCCTTCTTTAGGTGTTGGATGTATGGAATGGATTAACGGTGTTGAATGAACATTATTGAACTGTATTGCAAGATACGAGTTATACTTCAATTATTATAAGAAAAATAAAATGAAAAATTGGCAGTCAAGTTACAGTACAATAGAACATGTACACGTATGTGACAAGATCATGCTGGCCGTCGGATGGCTCAAATCGTTAAGTCATTATTGTAGAGATCTCGCAGGTTTGAGTCCCGCCTCGGGCTTGGTTGTATTTGTGTTCTTGTAACATTATTTTTTTTTGTCTTTTGTAATCTATATCGATCATTTTTACCTTATTAAATAAATGATGCTTTAAATTTCGACATACTGTAAATTTACGAATACGACGGGATTTAGTTACTCGACAGTCTATAGTTACACATTATTGTCACTTTAAAAAACAGTGAGATATGGGAATCTGGATTATCCTATATAACCTTTTATTTATTTCAGAGATATCGACACAACTTCGTGTTTTTATGGAACTGTAGACTTGTTTAGCCGATGATAACGAGCACGAAACAACAAGTACATTTAATAGGCTTATTGCCACGAACAAGTAACAATATTTTAAGAAACGTGGAGTTTTACATCGCACGTTGACTGTGGTATTCCACCACATCCACCAGGAACCGATGTGACATAGTCTGCGAGGCCATTGGGTTCCATTGCGGTGGCCTCGAGATGTATTACGTTTAGTAAAATAAATTTTTGCTAACCTAAATAAGTATTCAATGGCGGACGAGGCCCTGATGTACCAGAAGATGTACCGATTCCAAATACTAAGCGATGAATAAATACGTCGATTCGTTACTTAGACATAGGATCTCTATAAAGTATTTGAGTGACTGAAGGTGTTTCTGCGTTCGTCCATGTGCCCGTCACTCTCGATTACACCACTACCCGTACTCCAATCGAGATATATGAAATGTCATTCGACGCGTCTCGGACTCCTGGATGGGGATCATTTCGGATCCGGTCAGAAAATTCTAAAAAATTACCAAAAGCGTGCTTTTGCGGGATTTAGCGCTGCGATCATAGCGGGTAGAGAGGGAATTAAAACCAACACCACTAAAATAGATCTACTAGGTGGCGTTAATTAAACCTCTGTAGTCGGAGGCAATTTTCACTCCCCGACGCCATACATTTCTTCCACAATGATGGCAACAATGATTGTTGTGCAACAAATGAATCGCGCGGAAGAACTGTCAATTGACTTAACAAACAAAATAATCACTTTTTAATGTTTATGTAAAATGATAGAGAGAGCAATTGCAGAAGTAGAAATGAACACAACTTAGATTGAGTTTGTGAAATTTTAATCTCTTCAAAAGCTAGGGATCAAAATTAAGGGAGGGTTAAGAAAATCCGGGTAAGAATCAAATGCAGTTGTAGAAGATTTTGCGACAGAATTTTCGGAACTAAATGAGACAGATCTTACTAAAGAATAACGTTGAAAACAGTTTACAACTGATCATTTATGTGCATATTAGAAAAAAAAGAGTACAAAATGTCGCTGAACTAAATTGTAACTATTGTCATCCTTCATACCTGCAAGTATTTCTTTACAGCAATTACAATTTTGAAATTGCAATATTACCCGGTCATATCCCGTATGGACGTAATAAACAAGGCTATTAGATGTCGGAAATTTTTTAATGGAAGTAAAACAACTACTGCGATTCATTGGTATGTCGAATGCTAGAGACTAAGAACTTTTTTAAGCAAAGGTATGCATGACATTTAAAAATTTTCAACACATGAAAATACTTTTAAATACTTTAGTTTACAGCATCGGCGACGCCACATTCAACTAGTATCCAATATTATACAACGTCAGAATGTGTATATTTTCTTTTTTCTCCTCCTTCACCGTGCACGGTTCAATTCTTTTTATTTTTTCTTTTCTGTCACATTCTTTTATATTTCTTCTCTCGTCTCGTCGGTTTCTTCTCGGTGTTCTAGTTGATATATCACATGATAATTACCTTAAAGCAAATAATATACGATAGCGATTCTCGGAGCTTAGCTACACATATTAAGCGACGAAACAAAGGAAAATTAAATTCCATATAAACAAAGAACGTCAAAGAGAGAGGAGTCGCAAGTTTAATTAAAATTAATATTTAAGTTTTTTATTCATTATAAAGATGTAGAAAGAGGGGGAAACTAAGTGCATGAATCTGGAAAGGCATTAAAAGTCACATAGACATCTTTCAATTTACAAAAGATAAATTTCGAAAATGGTTGTTCAGCATTCCCGTAGAAAAAATTACTACGCAGGGCAAATGTATATGCTCACTGCAACAAATATCAGCCATAAGAGACAAAAAAAGTTCGAAATGAAATAGAAACATTACTATCCATACTTAAGTTTGGGGATTATGTATCTCGTATAAAAGAGTAATTTTCTACAGTGTCAACATAGTCTCAAATATTTAAAGGAAGACTTCCTGCCTCCCCAGCTTCCATTACAAAGAATTTTTTTTCTCATTTCCTTGTCACACATTGGAAATTAATGCCTCGCAGTGCTTCGTTCGTCGACAATAAGTTACAATGTGTCTAGTGAATTTTATAGATATCGGGTGTCTCAATTCCAATGGCATTCCAACAGTATTATTATACATGAATTTTCTAAACAAATTATTTAACATTACAATATAAAACCATACTTTTAATAGACTAAACTTTATTTCAGTTTTCTCTCTCCTGAAATTTAAATTGTATTTATTGGTTAGTGATTCCGTGCGCGTCTGCTATGGTCATTAGTCCCGTAAGTGTTGTGTATGTTATATCGTCGAGGGTGGTGGCGTAGACCTAACCCCGCTCGGAGGCGAGATCCGGCGCCGACCCACGGCGGGATGCCGGGATCTCCCATCCGCGTGGCACCGCCCCAGGCGGAACTGGCTCGATGCTCCCGACCGCTCCCCCGGTATGTGTGGTGCACGTGAGTGTGTGTGTAAGGGGGTGAGCACAGGATAAATAAACGAAAGGAAAGATCGCGCGGTCCATGGCCCGTTTGTTAGGGTACTGCTCCGGCATTTGCCAGGTGTTGATCAGAGAAACCTCGGAAAACTACCGATCAGAGCAGCCGGTCGCCAAACATCTCCTCCAGACAGCGGTTGAATTCAACATTGCTTTCTAATTAAACGAAAACCCTTTCATCGCCAGGATTCGAGTGACATCACGTGATGCCCTGAGTAACCTTCACCGCTGACGAAAATTTAAAGATATTAAATAGTATTCTTGTAGATGCTCGCCTATGCATTAAATCAATCATTCGATAACAATGTTTTTAACAATCTAGATGTTACAGTATGATGAATACTCAATTTGGTTATAAAATTACACTAACGTTTTGTGAAATTTATAGCAGAAAATTACATACACACATCAAAATATCAATAAAACTGATCCACCAAGGATCACAATACACGTCATATCATTGCTAAGGAACAAGAGTCGCTCTCATCGCGACTCCATTTTTGACTGAACTCCTCCCTTCACAGTCGTCGTGGGACGCATAACAGCATACGTTGTGATAGCATTAGAGTAATCTAACATGTGTCAGGCGTCGATCACTAATAGGTTACGCTGGTAAGAGGATTGTCTGCGTCACCTTTGGCCTGCAGCGAACTCTGCGTGCAGTAACGGAGCCGTGAATAGATATGAGCAGGCTGATTGGCAACGTTATCTTTGTCGTCGAGCAGCGCTTCATTCAGCCGCGCCGTCCACGTCACACAGGTATTCAATAGAATCGCACTGAACGCACCTCACCGGCTGGGCTAGCTTTCCATCGCTGGGTGTCAGTTTTCATATCCCGGTCGATGCGGAATTTACGATGGGCACAGAAGGTACGCGGCAAGTCCCTCTGGGTTCGCCTGACTCCCTTGATTCCTTACGTAACTATCTTTATTCCCATTACTTCAACATACAGTATCATCTCCTCACATCAACAGTAACACGATTTAGGGATATAGGAAGACGCCCGCATTGAGATTATGGTAAAAGAATTGTACCAGCTCCTTGCATTTTATACCATACGTTGAAACAAAAACAAAGGTTTGCCCTGAGGTAGTTCATTTGCCTTGTAGCACCTGCTTGTACGAATATAATTTAAGTTTCGTACGCGAATTTTGAACCGAAGAACATAGCCACAGGACAGGGAAACGACCTATTTTCACAAGTACATAAAAAATACTGTAATTAATGCGAGTAACAACTTTTACTTTCTCGCAGCTTCTTACGTAGTGCTGAGAAAATATTATTGTTACAGGAAAAAAGGCTTTCAAGGGAAAAACTTTTTCTGCGCCCTGATACCGAAAATGTGGATAATTCTTGTTGCTATTTGTAGTACCATAGTATGTCTACTGGCGGGCTGCGGTTTAACAGTCGTAAAATGTGTGATGTCACACGCACACAAGGATTTCATTTTGTGGGACAACTGTAGACGCAAAATGTAAGAACATGACGTGCGTTAGAAATGTTACTTAGAAGTATACTTCTTGCGACAGCTCCTCTTTATTTGTATTAGACTGTGGTCATGATTTTTGTTGTTGAGAATAATGTTTTAATCTTCAAAAAGCGTCGTCAACCTGTTTTAGTGTTTTCGACTCTTCTGAATTCACTTAATGATGACCATATTGGATTGAATACAAACATTCGGTGTGAAACTGAATTTACAGTTTCGCATAAATCACCACTGACCCAGTGAGTTTGCGTCAGTTTTCTCAAGTCTTTTGCGGAAATGGCAGGGAGAGGAGGGAGAGCAAGAAAAGACGGTTTGTTCCTACTCGCTTTTGACTAGACTCCAATTGGCGATGCAATGACACGCCATCAGCGAGTTTTTATCAGTGCGCTGGACGATTTGCATTGCTTTATTTGCGTGCGTATTTTTAATAGCTGAGTTTGTGCTTCAGTTTTTCAGTAATTTCTCCAGGAGAAAGTAAGGCAAGGAAATCTTATTACGCTTACGAATGATTTACAGTCGTGTAAATACTGTGGAGTGCAGCCGAAATTTGGAAATGTACGAACCAGTGGCGGCTGGTGCCCCAACAGCCACGAGGTTTCACCTCCATTGAATGACGGAAATGTAATTTCCAAAAATTCAAAGTACGAATATATGAATGGGTGAAAACCAGAACACTATAAGTGACATTTTATAAATTCTGTGAAATCTGTTTAAGTCAATATTATTGTGCAGTCATGGTGTTTTGTTCCATCATTAAAACTACGGCATTTCAATTGTTCATTAAAATCACAAAAATACACTTCCGCTAAAATGTAACCTAAAATAAACATTTTTTTTCGGAATTTATATTTTTACATAATAAAAACGTAAGCGATTCAAGCAAATTAATTAAAACTAAGTTAAATAAACGTCTATATTGAAATACTACTTACATAATTTTATGCGCCGGGTTCGAGTAAGGTATATACACCTCCAGCGCCATTTTTTCGCCATCTCCAAGCCCCTTGAGGGGCGTTGAGCGTTTTGCGCTTTGGGAGTAATCCTCCATTAATTATTACATTTATTACATTGTCATATCGGTCACGTCTCGTCGCAGTCAGTTGTCAAGAGCCAGCCAGGTGGCATCTCCGCATATGCGCCTATTTCTTACGCGCTCCTGCGTCACTACACAGCGACCAGAATTGGGAAGGAATTAGGATTGGGGTAAGGTTTAGGAGAGTTCACAGGGATTGGACTAATCCTTGTGAAGCAGACAAACTGGTTTTGTCGGAACAAATTTCACATGAGATTGTCCGGGATTCGACGGAAACCGAACACAGGTCTCCTTGGTGGAAGTTGAGCGACTTTGCTCTGAGTCACCACATGACCAAAGGTCATTATAAATTTCGTCCCACAGCGGATCGTTGTAGAGGGTATAAAGGGCAGAAATAACTACTATATACAATATATAATTATAATTTAATAAAGATTAATTTTGTTTTCAAATAAAACAAGGCATTTATTTGATATGATGTTGGTAGACAAAATAGTGATTCTGTTTTCACAAATTCAAGTTTTGCAAAATTAGTCTTGTAGAAGCAAATGCTCCTTACCTGCATATTTACAGGTATTGACTGTTTCAGAATATTAAAAAAAAAATAATTCCACAACACCTTTTCATATTAACCTTTTTTAGTTTTTTAGTTTCTTTTAATGTTTTAATTCAAAAGCCAAGATGGGTGACTTTTGAAACTTGATGGGAAAGCCACTTTCCAATATTATCCTTATGAGTCTGAACCCAATGTATGTTATTTGTGACAGTTTCCAAAGCCTGGTTTCTAGCTGCTTTTCCAGCACCTGCTTCTGGATAGCGTTCAAAAAATGCAACCATCTGCAAATCAAACACACACGTAAATGCGTCATTTTTCAATCATAAATACACGTCTTAATAGTTATCAATTACCTCTTCCTTTTTGAGCTGTGATGTGAAAGATTTAGTGACAACTGGAATAAGTCTGCCAAGATACCGATCATTCAAAGTGAATCGATCTACCAAATATTCCCATTCAGACCTGGACAGAAGATTTGTTGCAACACAGTTATTGGAATAGGATACAAGTATATTCACAATTTATTTGAAACACTTCCTTCAATAGACAAAAACCCTTACCGAACAAAATCCCATACAATAGATGAGCCAATTGGATTGGAGCTTATAGAAGACAAAACAGAGAAAAAGTCTTGAGATCTGACATTACTTTCGTCCTTGGCAAGTTCAATAAACCTGAGAATCAAAACAAATAATTTCAAAAATACATTTCATTGTTAATGTACTTTTACTCAAAATTTGAATTACACACCGTTGCAGTAACCAGGGTTCACGAGCTGAGGCCAATCCCTCCATTAATTTTGTTTTTTCTGAAGCATCTTCCTCCTTTAAATACAGCTGCCACATCAAATCCCAGTACTTCTCAGTACCACCTTTTATCATTCCTGTAATAGGCAAATGAAATATATTACAGAACAAAGCGGCCCAGCAAAGTTATGAGAAACTTCATCGACATGAAAATGTATATGATAAACATTAAATGAATGTAGTACATTGTTATTGTTGGTGGAATGTCGTATCTCCTATTATTCTGTTATTTCTGTTATCTCTCATAAGAAATTATGGGAATGTGAAAATATATTGCTTATTTCAAGAGTTGTATGCTTGTAAGCATTTACTCATCTCTGTAAATCAATTTAAATATAATTTTTTTTCACTTCATACTGGTTTCAATTTAACAAAGAGAAATAATACTACGAGCATTTTTATAGAAAAAGATAATTTGAGCACACAGAAGAAAATGTTGCATCACTGCTTGCACATTCTTTCTTGAGTTGTATGGGTAGTTAGTGGCTAATTTTGTTATGTCTGCAGTACAATCAAATAATCCTCCACCATGTTCTTGCAGTAGCAAGCCAATTCCTTCATATAAGATATATGCGAAAATACCCAAAGTATGTTGCTCATTTGCCAATGCAAATAGTTTCTACGAGACAAACATTTTTAGATACCAAATTTTCCCAAAAATAATCATTGCTCTTTAATCCAAATTCAATGAACTATAGTATGCATGTAAAAGAGCAGGCAAAATTCAAAAAATGCGCATAGATTGTACTTTTGACTATGTGCCACAATCGATTGTTATATTAAATAATTTATTACAATTCTTATCTATTAGTGACAAAATTGTCACACAATATAACACAGAAATTCAAAAAATATGGATTACTTTTATTTAATATGTTCCTTAAATCTTTAATGTAGTCATTGAATTCGTTCTGCTCAAGTTAAGTATCAATAAATATTCAACATTCACAGTTCACTAACATTACAAACTGCAAAATGCATCTTAAATTTTCAAGTTTACAGAAGATTTTAAAATTGTCTATTGAATTGTTCATTAATGTACAAATATACACTAATGTACCAATATATAGAAACATAAGAAAGTACTTTTTTAAGCATATTCTGTACATATTCACAAATCATCTCTGCTTACCATAGCTGTATACAAGTACACGTAGATCTGGATGAGGTTTGTTTTCCGGTTTTGATAGCCACTGTGTGAACAGTCTGCCTGCTTCATCTAAGCATTCATCCAGTCCTGCAGCACATGCAAGATCTAACACCTTAATACGCAATAATCTGAAAAAAACAACAACAAACACACGTTCTTAATACTTTAAACAGTATCCTTTAAAAAAAGGAGTAACCATTTTCAAAGCAGTTCAGTTAAGAGGTCTCTGTATATCTATAAATAGATGATCAACTGCCAAAATATAGACACACGATTGAGATTAACATAATAAGGTACTTAGTAGTTAATTCTCACAAAAATCTAGGCGATACTAAATTTATAAAACTCTACCCTTAAGCTCAGTAGATCACAGACAACTGAAGTATAATGAGAGTGTAAAATAATTTGATTCTTGGAATTTTTGAGGTTGTTTACACATGAGCATATCTAGATAAGAGACCATGGCAAGCATAGTATTTGCATACAAGTCAGATTACTTCAAATTAGGGTTGTTGTTATTTGTGTAAGGGGTATGCTCTAAATAGTGCCTCTTGAGAGTGGCACCCATTGCACGCGCTATGTCTGCCATACTGTAAATACGCCTCTGTGCTTACATATTTACTTATGTAACCATTTGTCCAAAAAAAAGGAGCATGATCTATGAAGACAGTGGTCCTAGTACAGTGGAAAGAAATTCAGATAAGACATAGGGCCATGAAGTTTGAATTGGTAATTGGAGAAGTAATTGGAGAAGAAAGGATTATGTTAAATGCAGTCCTAAGACCTACCAAAACCCTCTGAGAAACATTCTGAAAAATATTACACTCAGGAAGCCACGACTTTTCCAAATCAATCAGTGATTCACCTAAAGATATTATCAGGAAACTTTTGTGTTAAGAAGAACATTGGTATTGTATTTCCTGATATGCAAATCGCATACTAATAACTTCATTACTTACTTCTTGAGGTGGTTGTCAGTTTCAGCAACAGTCCATTTAACAGAATTTTGAACATCTCCAACTAAGTTTCGCACATAAGACTAGAAAGGAAAGAATGAAATGAATCTACAATAAGTTCATGCCTAATACCACAAAACTAAGGATCAATGCATCATTACATTCTCAATGAAATGAAAAAATTTAACATATATTCAACAAAATTATCCAAGAATGTTTGCTTCATTCAGTGAGCAGTAAACTAATAACAAATAACTACTAACAGATGTTAAATTGCTAGTTAATAGGTACATTTAAATTTAAAACGCATTATAATCACTAATATTTGTTAAAATTTATATTTAAATTAAGGACCTACTCTTGTATCAGAATATGCTAATGACCCATGCAGCAAACGTAGAAGTTTCTTGAATTTAGAAGTAGCCACATGCCATGGAATATATTCAGTTTCTTGACGCAGATACCTAGTTCCCTCAAGAGCTATCTCATAACGTAACAGGCCAGCGTCTGCCAAACTGAAGGCATCATCCAAGAGGTTGGCTCTATCTGCAGCATCCAAAGCCTGAAAGGTGATTGAGACTCATAGTCATGATCCATTTTACAATGTTGCATATGATACATGAAATAATAAACAAGATAATTCTTAAAATAATACTTACTGCAACATTTCCTTGCAGAAGAGAACTAAATGTCTGCCATTCAAGTTCTGTATAATTCACCCTGTAATATCCCACCTGACGATGGTTGAATTTGATCCATTCAACATTATCAGATGTATTCACTTTCACTATACAAAGGCAGGGAAGATACAAAAAGATTAAAAAATCATCATCATAACTTACACATTCATTAACATTTTCTCAAGGAAAAATAAATAAAATTAATTACATATGTTAAAAGAACAAAAAAGTTTAAAAAAAGTTAGTTAAAAAAAAAGGAAAGTATGGTAAAAATATCTACCAACAACTAATCTAAGAATGCAATTGCAGGGATCATAATCAATAATTTGTTTTCTGTCAATTACCATATTCACCAACAGTTCACATGTTTACATTTGCAAAACTTTTCACATAACAGATAATCCACAGAAATGTGTAAACTTTAGAACGCTTCTTCTTAGACCCTCACCATTTGAGTCTTCTGAGTGTAGCCATGTACTCTGGATTTCACTGGTCTCTGAAGTTGTGTATGTAATGGGCACTTCCCAACGATACCTACAAAACAAGTCATCAAAAAGATATTTCAATTGATGTAATAAACAAGCAATAGAACTTACAATAACTGTGCACAAATTACAATAAGTGATATAAATGAATCCGTTAACAATGCAAACCCAACACTGGTAAGGTTTCCTTGGAAATGTCTTGGTGTTATAAATATCACTTTGAGTGATGTTGGAGACCAAGAACTCTATTTTCCAGGGCAATAATGAAAATATAAATGATGATGTTGGTGATTATATGGGACTTGTGATTTGCATTTGCCTACCATGACACTGTCACAAATGCAGCCAACTGAAGAACTCAATCAAATGTGGATCTAGACATTCAGTTTTAGGGTGGGAGGAATCGGTGTCTTATTATTCATGATAATTATGTAAGATAATTTTCTTTTAAGGAAAACAATTCAATAGTAACCAATACGACGTAGTCGAACACATTTATTAAATTCATGTTTGTGGTTATTTTTTGCATGAATATTGGGGCATGGCGCCTGTGCCCCATCTCGCGGCCGCCGCCATTCTGACTTCTTGGAATTTGTTTGCTTATGTTTATGTATTTACTTTTTTGACCTATGGAGAGAGGCGGAATGTTCTGATCGTGGGCACAATTGAGAAGTTGACGTACAACGGAAACTCGTAATGGTTGGATCGCTCACCGTTTACTGAATATTGGATTAGTGCTTTAATGCGCACACCGTTTAATAATGAGAAGATCGACGAGTCGTCTGTCGCCATCCGTAATTGTGTTGGGAGTCACAAGCTCCCTTTAAGGAAGGGATAATCCGACAGACCTTCATACATTCGACCACCCGTCATGTAATTGTCGAATGTCATTCGGAAGCTAACGCACCCGTGTTGTAGAGGAACGGGCCGGCTAGTTTCGGACAAATAATTTAGTGTAATTTTTACACGAAATAGAACGTCTCACAGACTGCTTTATTGACAAAAGATGAACGAGAAGAACTTACGAAATGTTTAATCACGCCGAAGCAGAGGCTTAAACACTGACGTGACTAAAGTCATGGGAAAGCAATATGCAAAAATACAGATGAAAGTAGTATCACGACAAAATGTATAAAAAGACAGTGCATTGTCAGAGCTTTCGTGTGTACTCAAGTGATTCGTGCGAAAAGGTTTTTGGGGTCATCACGGCCGCACGACGGGAATTAACAGACTTTCAACGCGAAATGATAGCTGGAGCTAGAAGCACGGGACATTCCATTTCGGAAATCATTAGGAAATTCAAGATTCCGAGTTTTACAATGTCACGAGTCTGCCAATAATACCTAATTTCAGGCTTAACCTCCCACCATGGACAACGCAGCGGCCAACTACTCCACTATTGACCGAGAGCAGCGGCGTTAACGTAGAGTTGTCAGTGCTAACAGACAAGCAACGCTGTGTAAAATAACTGCATAAATGAATGTGGGACGTACGACGAACATGTCCCCTAGGATAGTGAGGTGAAATTTGGCTTTAATGGGCTTTGGCAACAGAAAATTGACTTCACTGCCTTTACTAACAGCACATCGCCTGCAGCGCCTCTCCTGGGCTCGTGTCCATTTCGATTGGACCGTAGACCACTAGGAAACAGTGGTTTGATCAGAAGAGTTCCGATTTCAGTTGGTAAGAGCCTACCGGGAGGGTTCGAGTGTGCCGCACACCCCAAGAAGCCACGGACCCAAGTTGTCCACAAGGAACTGTGCAATCTGGTGGCGGCTCCAACATTGTTTCGGTTGTTTTGCATTAAATGGGCTCGATCCTCTGGTCCATGAACAGACCATTGACTGGAAATGGTTATATTCAGTAACTTGGAAACCATTTGCAGCCGTTCATGTCCCCAAACCGGTTGGATTTTTATGGATGACAAAACGCTATGTCACTGGGACACAATTGTTCGCGATTGGTTTGAAGAACATTCTGGACAATTCGATCGAATGATTAGACCACCCAGATCGCACGACATAAATCCCATCGAACATTTATGGGATAAGCGAGAGGTCAGGTTGTACACAAAATCCTCCACCGGCAACTTTCGCAATTATGGACAGCCATAGAGGCAACGTGGCCCAATAGTTCCGCAGGGACCTTCCAACGATTTGTTGAATCTATGCCACGTCGAGTTAATGCGCCGGGTAAAAGGAAGTGTGATACGATATCCCATGACTTTTTTAAATGTTTTGAAAGAATAGAGTAAAATACACTTATGAAGATGGCATTGGTCCATTTTCACTGTTCACTCTGAATTTTCAAAAATTGTAAAACTTTAAATTTTTTCGGCGTCTCTTACAACAACAAAATTGAAGGTACAAATTTTCCATCATAGTTCTTTCATTAAGATCATGTGCATTTAAAAAAAAAATAGTAGTTTTCGCACAAAATTGCGAGACAAACTTGCATTATTAAAAAATAAGTAAATTAATAAAAACGTTTCTTGAAAACTGCTCCATTTTTTTCTTTAACCTCTTGATAGGGATAGTGCTAAATGTACTCTATTAGATGACGTACACGACATAGTGCTTTATTCTTTCTAAACGACATAGTGTCTCTCATGTCGTTAATATTTACATTAGCGGAGATTAGTTTAAATTATTGCATTTACAAGTACATGACGTCTGATGAAGTATTCTCGAAAACTGTTTTCTGAGAAAATGAGTTCATATTCCCGCACTTTCAGTAACGCTCAAACGCCATTTTCACAAACATTGCTCATTTTTTTCCTTTATACTTTTCTTACGGGTAGTGCTAATTGCACTTTTTATGATGACATAAAATTGATTTTGCTATATTCTTTTGTTTTTTAAATTAATTCTTTTTTAATTACTATCACGCCGCCAATATGCACATTTACAGCGACTTTTATTCATTATTGCAGTAGTAAGTTCTTCAAATGACTTTCAATGAAGTTTTTCGAAAATTCCAAAGATTTATGTGTAAAAATATAAAATTTGTATTAAAATTATATTTTTATTAAATTTACATTAACTGTTAAAATGCATTTTTAATGGCTCCAAATTATTCAAAAATACTTTCCATATGGCACGAGATTTTACTCTTCTTTAATATTCCTGAAGTCATATTTCCGTTATACCATTAGGAAACCAAAATAGATACGAAAAAATTTGGGCGACGATAGATGACAAGTGGCAAGGGGATGGCACAAGACCATAAAGCTAGCCCACACCAAAGAAATTAGAAACATTTAGCACGAGAAAGTCTCTGTCATTCTGTAGCACCACTAATCTTCGTTTTCAAAACGTTTGTCCGACTGTCTGTGAACAACAGTATACCTTTCATAATATTTTCCCCAAAATGAGATTCCCCCTTTCGATTTGCACGATTTTTTTTTGTGTGTGTGTGTGTGTGGGGGGGGGGAAGGCAGCGAGAGGGTATTTTACATAAAGCATCTCCGACACGCTTTTCAAAATACTCCTCTCCCAGGCAACATTTTCTCACAAATAACTCTCTTCTTTATAAATGATTTACTCGAATATGGCAAAGTATATTATAAGTACGGTATATTTTAGATTTTCATTAAAATCTACGAAATTTTGGAAATTGCAGAATCATTAAGAGTTGTATTAGTATTTATAAATTAATAAAATTACGTTTTGGAAGATTTTTTTCTTTTCGGAGAGGCAAAAGGTATATCAAATTGAGACATATTTCGATAGTAAAATGTAAAACACTGTCGAAATAGTTCATTGAAAGGAAACGATTCTAGAAGCAAGCGGTCGATTTTCTGTCCAAAAATACTTTTGGCGACCAGCTTAAGAAGTTTTTGGAAGGAAAAGAATTGCGATGATGCAAAGATATGAAGAAACTTAAAACTGACTATAAAAATACGACTGTTCAAGTATAATGCGTGATGAAGCCGTCGACGCATTGCTTCATTTGGGGAGAGTGAACACGGACGGGTGAAACTGGCACGAATCCCAAATGCGCGTAGGCCCTCCAATGCTCGCGGCGGGGTTCAAGGATGCACTTTTCCGAACTGAGCGAGTACTTATTGATTCAGGGCACGTCAAATACCCAAGTCATTAGTCCCGTCGCTATAGAACTTGATATATCCCGGGAGATGGCGTTTCTCCCTCAGGGAGAAGCTACAGAAAATTATCATTAGAACCACTAGCTCTTAGAATTCTCCTCCCGGCAGTGGCTAACCTCCACTCAGCAATCAAGCTAAGTCGAAAATCCTAGGACCTCCCGGTCAATGGTGCCCCAGATGCAATGCCTTTGCCACTAAGCTATCAAATATGGCGCCCTTTCCCACACACTTTAAAGATCAACTCGTATGAAATAAATTGCACACCAAATTCAATTTAAAACAATATAAGCTCGTAAAGTAACAAAAATAAATAGGTACAACTACTAAGACTGGCGCATTTCTTACCCATAAGGTGACACATCATTTGATGTATCAGCATCAGGATCAGCAAGGAATCTTTGCTGAGTCAAAACTCGATTCCCAGCATCATCAATTATGACTGTGAGAACAGGAAAACCTTTCTGACGAGTCCAAGTATCCATTACATGAGTAATATTGACAGGGCTCTTGCCACCTACAGAAGTGTCCATTGTTTCTTGAAGAACATCCCACAAATCCTTTGTCTCTGCATTTTTATATTTAAATTTCTGTAGAAAACTGCTAATTCCTCTTCTGAAAAGCTCCTCTCCCATGAATCCTTCCAACATTCGAATAACCGATGCACCCTGAAAAGCAAGATATTGCAATGAACTGTCTTAGGGAAACTGATAATCTAAGGTTTGTAAAACAAATTAATCTACCTTGTTGTATGATATAGTATCAAAGAGTTCTGTAATCTCATCAGGATGACCCACTTTCTGCACAATTGGATGTGAACTAACAGCAGCATCCAAAATTAAGACAGGATTTAAATCTATTACAGCAAACTGATCCATCTGTAAAGGAAAATGTGTTCAGTACATATTCTTTCACGCCATGAAATATAAAAGAAAGAACAACGGCCATAATGTTAAAAGCAGGAGAAGAAAACTCCTTAATCAAAAAATATATTGACGAAAAACAATTCATTACCATAAACATGTTCTGCAAACTTTTCAAAATATGTGCAATCATCAATTTTACACCATGTTTACCAACACTATTTTTTTAAAAAATAATTTTGCAAAATTTGCTTCCCTCAAACATATAGGAGTATAGCTATCATAAGGAGTTATCATAATCTCTGCTCATGTTATTACAAAAATGTCCACATAATTTTGATTGCTCAACAGCACCTTTATATTTTATGTAAATTAATGTTATTCTGATCTTTGCATGCTATTAATAAAATTGTTACTTTCTCCATTATTTTACTGAAATAATTACATTAAATCAGTGGAGGGGGCTAATTAATAAAGTAGTAGTAACTTACCATGGCCCAGTCAGGATGCATACTGTTAACACCTTTATACTCGATGTAGCTGGCAAATCCTTCATTTAACCACAAGTCATCCCACCACTTTAATGTCACTGCGTAGGAAAATTTCAAATAACTTTAATTGAAAACAATAATGTCAAAATAAGTTTAATTAATAAAGAATATCAAAAACTTACTTAAATTTCCAAACCACATGTGGGCTAGTTCATGGCCAATCACTGTTGCTACCCTTTGCTTATTAATTGCAGAGTTTTCTCTGGGATCAAACAATAAAGCTGTCTCACGAAATGTGACAAGTCCCCAATGTTCCATAGCACCAGATACAAAGTCAGGGATGGCAATTAAATCTGCAAAAAATAAGTGCAATTGTGGAGAAAATTACCAATAACTTAAAAGTTGATAAGTAAAGCGTTTAACTAAAGGCAGTGGCGTAGCGAGGATGACAGCGGGGGCGGAGGAATATGTCGCCGCCCCCTTTATTGGTTATTTCAACTTAAAAGATTAAAATATATAGTCATTCTAAAGATTTTTTGGGTAAAAACAATCATCATTAATGTGTACAGCATAGGATGCAAAAACTTATATACAGTATCATTATATCTCTGTGTGCGCGCGCGCGTGTGTGTGTGTGTGTGTGTGTGTGATATAGCAGAAGGGAGATGGGGCATAACATCTCCGAGGTCGCGATGTAATTTAAATTTTCCTGTACGACCATTTCACGAGTGAACTATGAATATCGGAAATCCAGTAAGACACTAAACCTCCGGCATCGCTGCGGCCGCAAAAAGATCGTGCAGGAACGGGACCGGCGACGACTGAGGAGAATCTTTACACGCGACAGAAGCGCAACCCTACCACAAATTGCTGCATATTTCAATGCCGGGCCATCAACACGTGTCAGCGTGCGAACTATTCAACGACACATTATCGATATGGGATTTTGGAGCCGAAAGCCCACTCGTATACCCTTGATGATTGCACAACACCAAGCTTTACGCATCGCCTGGGCCCGTCAACACCGCCATTGGACTGTTGATGCCTGTAAACACGTTCCCATCTGAAGAATCTTATTTCACATTGTTTCGAGCGGGTCGATGTGTACGAGTAAGGCGACAACTTCATGAATCCATGGACCCTGCATGACAACGGAGACTGTTCAAGCTCATGGAGGCTTTGCGATGGCATGAAGCGTGTGCAGTAGGAGTGATATAGGACCCCTGATACGTCTAGGCTGACAGGCGACGCGTACGTAAGCATCTTGTCTGATCACCTGCACTCATTCATGACCATTGTGCATCTCGACTGTCCTGGATTATTCCAGTGGGGAAATGCGACAGCACACACGTCCAGAATTGCAAAAGAATGTCTCCAGGAACACTCTTCTTAATGTAAACACTTCCACTGGCCACCAAAATTCCAAAACATGAACGTTATTGTGCATATCTGGGATGCCTTGCAACGTGCTGTTCAGAAGAGATCTCCAACCCCTCGTACTCTTACGAGTTTATGGACAGTCCTGCAGGATTCATGGTGCCATTTGTCCCCAGCTCTACTTCTTACATTAGTCGAGTCCATGCCACGTCGTGTTGCGGCACTTCTGAGTACTCGCGGGAGCCCTACACGATGTTAAGCGGACGTACCAGTTTTTTTGGCTCTTCAGTGTCCCTTCATGATTGACAAGATTAGGTTATTAGCGAATTGAATATAAAGCACAAATCGACTTCCCGGTAAATCTAGAATGATACTGTTACTGTTTATATTTTATTCAAAATAATATAATTTTCGAATTGGAAACAAAAACTCTTCTTAACGAAAACTTTATTCGTCTACTTTTTTAAGAGTTAAGTCTTTCATTGCACTTTCAATCTATATGGCATCAAATACCTCTTGCTCAAGTCAAGATAGATTGGTTAGCCTTAAAGTAGTCATCGATCTTAAATAATTTTCATTAATTTATATTTTGAAAAACTACTCTCACAGCTGGCACTGCTTGCGGCAATTGTAGCATTATTATAATTTTGGGCAGAGTATCGTCCAGCTTGGGTATTACAATAAATTATAATTCACATGGGTCCACAATAATTTATTTTCGTTCCCTGTGGTAGCAATAAAAGTCCGCAGTAGAAGTTGATCCATCTTGAAGTTCTGCTCGTCAATTTCGGCAGACGCATAGTCTCAATTATATTTAGTATCGTCCGAATCTAGTAATACATTGATGTTTGTGAAAATTGAAACACCCAGAAGGAATGGTCGGAATGACTTAAAAACGATGGATGTGTAGAAGTGTGTATCCATAAGAAGAGATTAAATTTTCGTAGAGATGGCGTGCACGTTGGCCTAGCAGCTCGCCACACTCAGTCAGTGTAGAGCCGTCAAACGACGTGCAAGCGTGGAAGCAAGTGCCGGTATGCCTCGTCGATGGCAAAGAGTGCAATATCAACATGTGAGTGAGTTCAAATGCGGAAGAATGATCGGCGACTAGTGAGGACTAGCAATGGGCACGTGAACGCGTTCTCTGGTGTGCTGAGTGGCAAAATCCAGTGTTTTCAGACGAGTCCCGCTTCGATTTGTAATGCAGCGTACGTGTGTTCGTCGCTCCCGCGATGATCGCAATCTGTCAGCCTGCATTGCTCCGCGCCTTAGCGAACAAACGCCACGTGTGATGGTGTGGGACGCCATTGGCTGCAATGAGCGATTCTCGCCTCACACGTATTCAGAGCAATCTGAACAGCAACCGCGACATCAAGGAGGTTTTAAAGACCGAGGTACCGCCCCTCCTGCAAGGAACTCCCCATGTCACAATTCAGCAGGACAATGCCCGACCGCATGTAGCAAGGAATGTGTAGGCTTTCTGCAATGAATGGCGTTACCACTTCTTTCCTGACCTCTACGTTCGCCTGAAATGTCGCCCATCGAATATGTGTAGGTTACTTGGGTTATGTGTGGGTCGCCGACTTGTTCGTTCTGCTCCTCCTGCAGCAAATGTCAATGCTTTGGTAGAAACAGCGAGGCAGTGTGTACCCCAGCAGCATATCCAAGCTCTCTTTGAATAATTGTCACGACGTCTAGAGGCTCTGATGGCAGCGCGTGGTGACTTCACACTGTACTAAATACTCAAGATCAAATTGGAGTTACATGTTTGCAATCATTTCTCTAACCATTTGTATATTGTGATATTAATAATCTGTGGAATAAAGTTCCTTGTAATAGTATGACTCCTTCTTGATGTTGCAATGATGTTCACAAACACCAGTGTATTGCACGCGTTAGATAAGCAAACTTTTCTGACAAATTCTCTACCTACTGTAAATGCTTAGGCATTTCTACAAATATTCTATCTAACAAAGAAAACACCTTCCGTCACAATTCATTTTCATGAGACAAGTTGGCATCTCTGGTTTTGCCATAAAAATGTGTTCACTATTTTTCATTATTCTTTACATTATAAACACTATTCATAAACAATGCGAGCGCAAAATAATATTTATATGTATATGTATGTATGTATGTATGTATATGTATATGTATATGTATGTATATATATATATATATATATATATATATATATAATCTAATTCTTTAATATAATAAAATATAAATATATTTCTAATTCTAATTCTATAATAATTCCTACGAATCAGTACAGGCGGTGTTGCCAGTGGCTGTAATGAGCAAGATGATGTTATTGTACATTCATTTAAAGAAGTCGTCACAGAATAAGTAATAAACCGTTCCGTGCTCATTTCAATCGATCTGAATCGTACATCGACAAAAATCGGAAATGGACAACAGTACATTTGTTTACAAGACATTGTCATTAATTGTCAAATTTTGCTGCCTGCTAAAATTGCCGCTCGGGGGGAGTGGGCGCCCCCACTGCGCTCCGCCACTGACTCAAGGACATGAAATAATAGTACAACATTGCACAAAGATAGGTAAATGTTGTGCGTTCATCCTACGCATAATATCATTTTCCCTAGTTTCCTCAAACAATAACTTTTTGAAAAAACAATTTTCATTTTTTGAATATTTACTTTTAGCCTGATGTATCACCAAACCTAACAAGAACATTTAAACTCCTCTGTAAACCCTCAATAGTTTTCGAATACAGTACCAAATTGTCAACATGCACAGTCCAAATATTTATTACACTTACCCAATTGCAGTAAGGGTTTATTTCTACACACATATTCGTAATTACAGATCAAAAAAGCAAATTACTTACCAAGCTTTGGAAGAGGGTAATCAATTCCAAAATATTCGATATAAAATTGTGTAATAGTGGCAGCAATGTCACGAGCGTATTCAGTCTTGGCAACCTGAGAAGGTCGAGAGTATACTGTCAAGGGGAAGCCACCAGGGCTTATAGTAACAGACTTGGAGCTCTGGAAGTCACTAACGATGAAGCAGGCCAAATAGGTGACCATAGGCACTGATTCCTTGAAATACACAGTGGTTTGCCCAGGAGATGGAACATCAGGAACTTCTTTCTAAAATGAAAACAAAACAATATTTTTTTAATTGAATTATGTTTCAATGAGTTAATTTTCAATGTATCATTCAGAACAGCATAAAACTATAATTTTATCATATATCAAAATACTTGGAGATATTGTGAAATTTAGCACAGAATTTTAAACAGCAAAGGTTTTGCTGGTGTGTTAGAATGTTTTGTGAAATAATTGTGAAAGAATTGTAAACTTTTTGTTGAAATACTAAAGTGCCCGTTTGTATTAAAAAACAACTTTACGTTTGAATAGCAACGATCTAAAACTAAGCAAACATTTATTTTTAAAAAAGGTATGCGGGTAAAGATTTATCACTAATGACTATGACGTTCTGCAAATGTGAATTTGCTTCAAAAAGTATTACTATGTTTTCACTCCTATTCAAACTCTAAGTAATTTGTTCAAGAAGGTCCAATGCAATTTCTTCCAGAAATTCAAATGAAAGTCTATGAATCGTGAATCAGTTGATTTTTAACTTTAAGGACTCGCGCAACGTTAATCTGTATTAACCCAAAATGTATTCTGTAATGTCTAATTCCCTGTCACCAGAAGTTTACGCTGTAAAACCACTGATAATGAAAAAAAACTAAAATGTCTAATTAATATTCGAAATGAATATATTTTTATTTAGTAACTAAATTGCGAAAGATCATTCCTTTCTCTATACCTTCTAAATCTCATACTCGAAAAGTGACAGTTTTTTATTGTTAGTGAGAGTATAGCTGCATATAATATGAGAATGGGAGCAGTAGACCCTTCGGCGGAGTCTATCACAGAGAGCGCCTTCTCGCCCAAGGGATGTCAGTAGCGACAAACGTATCTCTCAAACAGGCGTAAATTACTTAATCGGTGTGATTGATTTATCCCATTTTCCCTTCCGAAATCGAAACAGATATTACTCCTATTTCAATTTTTCAACCCAATCTATGAACGTAAGGAGGTAGAAAAGGTGCTCTAGTTGCACATCTGAACTCGTATTCGAAAAAAATGGCTTGTAAAATGTTGGCCAACTCTGAAATATTCGCGAAATGCGAATTTTACTTCAAGGAGGGAAAAAAGAATTCGAATGAATATGCTGAAATATACGCGATCTGCCACATGTGTGTGTGTCAAGACGCATGTGGTGTCAAGATGTGTGCCTACATTTACATACGCGACACAAAATCTGTCAGTGGTATATACTACAACTTCTAGCAAGCTGTTTCAAATCCACGCAATACCGTCATTTCATTTCTCCTCACATGATAAAATTTCGTACTAAACCCAAACAAGCAGCAACACATCAAGAATAATTAGCTCTCACTAGCACGGAGGATAAGTGAATTGTATGCCAACGCAACGAGCCGGGTCTCAAATTACTATTTCTCTTGTCGGGGTGCGCCATTCCACAAGTGTTCACCACTGTGGATCCTCATCGGGAACTACTGTGTTCGAATTTGCAGACGCATTGTCCTGTACCCACGAATTACGAATTAACTTGAATGTCAAATAATAATAAAAGTGCCACACCAGGACTCTCGCGTAGGCGAAACAAAAATAACTCGTGGAAAGACCTCTACTTCGTATCTCTTTTTAGCCAGATGTTTGTATTTAAGATCCACCCAGTGCAAGCCTTTCACCTGAGATAGAAAAGGCCCTCGCAATCACTAAATCCAAACAACAACATCTCGCGGAGAATAATTGGCTGAGAGTTGAGCTCCCGCCGGCACAAAGGCGGGTGTCTGGCGAGCATCGAGCCGGGATTCTAATTACTGGCAATTTTTTCTCGCCCGAACGCCCCGCGCCGTTCCGCTACTTTCAGCCACCGCAGCACTTCATTGAAAACTGCTGTGGGTTCGATTCCGCCGACGTTTGGTGCTGTACAACCGAGGTACAAATTAACATGAATAACAAAATACTAGTTGGCAGGAACGGTGAATATGCAAGCGCTACACGCGTGTGTCAAAGATTTTGCCTCAGCGGGCATTAAATTTCAAATAAGAACATCTCCCATATGGCCCTGCCGTACGACACGAAAAATCCGTCGAATGACCTCTAGCATTTGCCCTTTCGAAAGGTATTTTCAGCTCCACCCTATACAATCCTTTTTCCGAGAATGAAAAAAACAACCAACCCTTTTGTAATCACTAAATCCCAACA
>BOPP01000010.1:13342814-13357801 GCA_017312745.1 Gryllus bimaculatus | reverse complement strand
GAAAGAAAGAGAGAAAAAAGAGAGTAGTGTGTTCAGTGAGAAGAATTTGACTAGGATGAAGTATTATACAGAGGCTGTGAGCCAGTGATTACGGAACCAGGCACTTCGCCATTCGCGTGGTATTGATGTTCAGAAAGCACGGAAAGCAATGAATATGTTGCTCCTGCGCCTTCCAAATGACCACCCAGAGTGCAACCTATTCAGTTAATTTTGTAGTAGGTAGTAAACATCCGGGTAGCCTGGTCTTAGGAGCAACTGCCTGCGAAGCGACGTGGTCGTGTCTACACCCACCTCGCCGAAAGGCGCACTTACTTCCACGTTCATGTTGGACAGCGCCCCGTATCCATCGCTCGACGGACGCACCAGCCGGATGGAGAAGCGCGACTTGAAGCTGGGCTCATCGAAGCAAGGGAAAGCTTGTCGGGCGTACGTGGGCTGGAACTTGGACGTGGCGATGGCTCTGTGAAAGAAGAAACAAAACATGAATATATACAAAAGTGGGCAAAAGAGAAGATTTTAAAATATTAGTGATGAAAAAACGAACTATTAATAATGTTCATAATTCATTACCCTCACATAATTAGTTACGTACTAAATAAAGCTTTTGAGAAAAGTAAATTTTTGTAATTTAATTTCTGGAATGTACAACTCAACGATGACGTTCGTTCAACGAGATACAAGCGGCGAGCATCACCCAATCGCGACTCTCACACGCACTATATTTTCGGGAATTCACAGTAATTTTGGCCTTTCGAACTTTTATTTTTTGAAATCTATTCAAATTTCTGAATCCGCGATTTTTTCGCATATGCTGACTGCACTATCTAATTACTATTCATGTAAAAAGTTACGAAAGCCAATGACGAGCCTTTCCGTAAAAGCTACGGTTTCGATAGAACGCTGTCAGAGGATGTTCGTTGCTAACTAGGTGACCGCTCCGGAAGTGAAAGAGTGCAGGACGCTCCCCACAACATTGCTGCAGTTCAGCGAAATTGCCGTCGCTTTTAAAATCACACGTCAATCTGTCTCATCCTTTACTATCTACTATGATTACGAAAGGCATTCAAAACGCGTCCACGGCTGGTACAAACGCCTTCCCTGGCACATCGGCTAAATTTCTCATCAAATTGTCAAAATCATTTTGGAAGCAGTATGGCATATAAATGGGTAACCTCGAATACTTTAATCAAATAACCTGCGTCCGTCCGATCGTCTCTCGCGGTCAGAGCACGTCCGGTCCACCAATCCAGGCAAACGAGGCTTTTCGCCGCGTCTCGGTCTCCTGACAGGGAAATAGTCATTTTTTTGTGGATTCATCCAAAAAATTCTAAGACATCGCTAAAAACGTGATTAAGCAACGAAAACGTATTTTTGGTGACTTGCGATACCTACAGAGATGCACACGTAAGCTACCGAGGGTCGATGCCATGAATTCTTGGCTATCCGGGAGACGCCGCGTCGTTGGCTGAGAGGCCGACGTTTCGCCTGACATGTCGCAGGCTTCCTCAGGGCAGTAACCCGAGGAAGCCTGCGACATGTCAGGCGAAACGTCGACCTCTCAGCCAACGACGCGGCGTCTCTCGGATAGCCAACAATTTACCTACAGAGATGGTCAAGAGGCCATTCAAGTCCGTTCGACAAGGCAAATCGATTGACAAAGTTCTTACAAGGCCTACAGTTCTTTTCATCATTCATGAAATTATATTTCAACTAAAATTGCAATCACTAATGCTATTTCACTTATAAAAAATAAAGAAACGATATTTAGTGTACAAATGGAAATATCTTTTTATTACAAAGAAAATAAATATTCATTTTTAGGGGCCGGAAAAGAAATTATTTGTCTGTATTTCGATAGAGAATTTGATTCTCCGAATGAAATAATTGATTAGAAGGAAACTTATTAGAATATGTGGTCTCAAATAATATAGTCCTACCTAGTATATCAAAATCCAATTTTTTAAATATTGACCACATGGAAGACAATGTTCGGAAGTACCGTGAAAAATGTTGGATCTAAGAACTTGAATCAGCTTGAATGACTTCACAGTTAACGAAGATTTAGCTTCCACGTCGTAACACTAAGTCTTGAAACATTCATTGGAAATTGGTCAACATTAATTTTCAAAATGGCGAGCGAATACGTGTGGAAGTCAACAATATGTTGATACTTTTGGTCTTAAGAGCAAAGAACGTGAATTTGAATACTGGTAATAATTGTGATGTAAGAAAATGATTTATTTTGAGAAAAGTATCACATGAACAAGATTCTCCGTTCTTCTATTACTTACGTAATGTTAAGCAATCGGATTGTAATATTGCGCCAAAGCAATTATAATAACCATGTTCCCAATATTTTCAAATCCTCAATGTATACTGAAGCCCATTTAATTGGCCAACTCCAGCCATCAAAGTTCATTGATGTCATCTAAAAATACACAATTCTGTGCTGCATCGATCCTTGTCAGAGAAGTTTATTTCTATATTTGGTACGAAGCTGAACTTCCGAACATAGGAAAAACGATTCTAAAATAACATCAAAAATAGAAAACGAAATCTGAATATGAAAATTTAAAAATAAACTTTTGAGCTTGTGACTCCGCAGGTCGAGGTGCGGAGGAAGCGGATGACGTCATCGTTCGAGCTTCGTACTATACAGTGGGTCGTATCTAATTCGGTGCCTTCCCATCCCTTCGCTTTTAATGGGAAGTCGGTTGCAAAAGGAAATAACCAACATACGAGTGGACGCCACGTAATGCACGTGAATAAAAAGAATTCCAGTATCCATATTTATTCAAAAAATAATGTTTGTTTTTCATTTACTGAAGAACATAATAGAAAAAATATAGGTGTCTCAGTATAAACATTACAAACTTCTGGGCATGTAGAGGGCCGTAGAAACTCAGTTTTTATTAACAAAATAGGTGGTGATGAATCTATTTATATAAATATGATTTTGGTATATATTAGAAACGGTAAACTCCGACACCGTGGGACTAAGTTGGTACATCTACGTGTTTTTTCACCGAGATGGTTTATGTGCTATTAATTTTGCTGTAACTCTAATATATGGCGCTGCAGAACCAAATAGCGCTTCGTTTTAATTCAATTTCCATTCAAACTGCGATCCACACGAGCTTCATCGTTGCGTTGCCGTGTGACGCAGGGCGCGGCCCAGGCGAACCGGACGGGCACGCGTACACAGAGAGAAAGAGAGAGAGCGGAGAGTGACGGAGAGATGCAGAGAGTAATAGAAACAGAGACGGTGCGCGTAAGTAAGAGTGAGAGAGACAGTGACTCACAGAGAGCCAGACAGAGACAGAGAGTGACACACAGAGAACCAGGGACAGATAGTGACACATAGAGAGCCAGACAGAGACAGAGAGACAAAGAGGTAGACAAAGATAAATAGATAGACGGACAGATAAAGAGAAACAAACCGAGAGATACAGAGACAGAGGCAAACGAGGCAGACAGAGACGAAGAGAGACAAACATCAGGCAAAGAGACAGAAGATATATAGACAGAGAGAGAGAGAGAGAGAGGGAGAAAGAGAGAGAAAGACGGAGAGAGAGTCAAGACACAGACAGACAGACAGAGACAAAAGAGAGAGACGGACAGATGGACAGAGAAAGGTAAGAGCCACAGAGATGCAGGCAGAGTATGATAAGAGGCAGCAGAGACTGATTCCAGAATCGATTTTTTTTTGTTCCTATGGGATTGGAAGTTGCTGACCGTTTACTGTATTTTTCAGGGTTTTTGTCGTTTGCCTATATTATTAATATATTTAATTAGTTTTACTATCAATTTTGTAGAAGACCTGACCTGTAGTTGAATTGTACTTCCCACTATGCCTCCATCTTCCCTTTCGTTCAAATCGAACAGTTTGGTTCTAATTACATTTTAATTATCTAACAATTTCCCAATATTTTTCTGTCAGAATGGCGAGGTGAGAAGATGTGTTTTTTGAATCCGTTGAAATTTCAGGTTGAAGGAAAGGAGTCCCAAGATGATTTATAGACAAACACGACTCTTCTCAATTACGCGCGGAAAGGATCATACACCTTACACATTTGTAACATTTATTTCGAAACATCTCTATATTGAAAAAGTATGTGCTTCGAGAGGACATTTTTAACATAATTGACCATTTATGACTTTTTTTAAATTGAAGGTAGCAAATCCGTTAGAACTTAGCTGCACATGTCGCGTCAGTTTCGGTGCGGACCAAACACCGTTTTCTTCACACCGGTCTCTCCCTCCGACTAGACCTCAGGCATATAGAAGCTAAGCACGGTCTTAGATGAAGCTTCGTACCGACGCAAGTCATGAATGCACCCTGGCTAGGATTGTACAATGCTTTTGCAGTCACGACTAAATCGACATCTGCCAATCAGGAATGAAAACGCTTGCGTGTAAGTATCGTTTAGGATATAACGGTCTATCTAAGAAATAAAATTCGCACAATTCGCTAAAGAAGCAAATTTGAGTTAAACAGAAATGTGCGTCCTCAAATGAGGACGCTGGCCGGTAACGGGACAACACAGGACGCTCTAGCGCTCCCTCCGAAAGTCTTCGCTTGCTCATCCGCCAGACAACCTCGTCTCCCTCAAAGCGATTGCAAAAAACTGAAAACTTCTATCCCGATTAGACACGTAAGGAATAGGGAGAAATATTTGTCTCACGTAAAAACTTGTAATATTTTCAAGTAATCGCAAACGAATGAAAATAGCAAACAGTTTGAGGGGAAAATCGTATCGTAAGAACCAAATAGCTACCTGTAGACGAAGCACCATCCCGCAATCTCTGTGAATATGAATTTCAGCAGGATGAATTTCTCAATTTTCGTCCATTTTTTAGCAAGTCGCGTTACTGTTTACCGCAAGGATTTCATTTTCTCCATTTCTTTCCAATGTGCCTCAAACAAAGATCTAATTCCATTAAAACCCAAAGCTGATTGAATTAAAAACTTCTGCAACAGAGCAAATTACCGCACCCTTTGACTGGACTTTGTTCCGGTTCAACTTTGTGAAAAACTTTCAATATTTCAAACCATTTAAAAGATCTGGGAAAAAGAAAAAACTCGCTCAGTGTATACTAATTGTGTTTCTTTAGAAGCTAAACAATGAAATTTTATTAAATATATATTTACCTTAGCTAACAAAACAATGATTTTTCTTTAAAACTCCTTCAAAACTCGAGTACATTGTCACCTTGCAATTTCTATAGCGATTACCCACAACTTTCAACATAATTCTATCCCTTTTAAACACAGCATGCGGTCTTGCTCACTTCGATAAGTTCAGTAAACTGGGAATCATGCTCTGTATGAAACCGGCTAACAATATTGACAATCTAAGCAAACTTTCCCCCACTCAAAACTATTTAAAGAGCAGAAATGCTGTATTTGGATGAAGATTTTTTTTTCTCGCAATATCTCGACACCTACAAAAGTTTCAGTAAAAATAACAAGTTTAAATACCTTCACAACACAAAAATGTCTCTCACTGAGTCTCTCAAGCTATAGTACATCCGTTTAGATTAACATACGCCCTTCCGAGGACGCCTCTATGAAGGAAACATGCAAGGCGAAATTAATCCTTGTTGCGTCATACGTGGAGAGCCAACGGCCATACGCACACGACTCGTGATCGAGTAATGGTTTCTTTTCTAAAAAACTAAGGTAGAGAGCGGAATATTAAATAAGATATGGTTGTAAAGACAAACGATATTAGCATTACAGATTTTCGTTATATTCGATTTTGCTAAAAAGTCTAATGGCCTCTTAAGAGACTTCACCTCCGAAAACGTAAATTTCATTCTCTATAATCCAAAATATTGTCGTCTAGTTGCTCCTCTATTTTCGTTTACGAGTAATCTATAGATTTTAATAATGCTGACTGATTGTTGCGGGTTGCATTTGCCACGAATATTTAGTTGCGTTTTTTTCTTTCAATGAACCCTTCACATTTTCTAAGTAAAAAACGCTGTAAGGTCAAAGTGCAAGTAGTCACGTCTTCGTGAAATTATCTTTCATTAGAGGCCACATTTATAAAGATTGATTGCGCGTGAGAGCCGCAAAACTCGGCTGAGTAGACCGCGTTTCTCCAGGATGTCCGTCTCTCTCCTGGACGCCTCCCGCGAAGACTTCGTAGGCTCCTATTTACGCACTGCGGATGTCGATTCGTCCCCCTCCCCACCGAGGGCTCGTCTTCTGACTTCCGTCGTTCCCCGCATCAAAAACGTTTCTCGGGAGTTCTATCTCATTAATGGTGTCCACAGACTTACAAAATGCCTCAGAAAAATGCTGTTCAAGAAGCTCTTAGGAAGCTCAGTATCAAGAACTGAAAAAGACATGCCCACGACAAGAAATGTCAAAAGATCGCGAAGACCGTTGAAAGGCTCTAGAGGCTGCGACGCAGTAAAAAATCCCACTCTTACGTCTATCACGTCTCCTCCATCTGTATGAACTCCATTTCACTTCTTGTATGTATTATTGTAAAATGACAATGGTTCAATAGTTTTAAACTATAAGTAAAAAATTCGATGAAAATATTTATTACAATATTGACTTCTAGATCAAATAAAATTTTATTTTTAAAACTACACAAACTTTAACTTGTATAAAACTTCCAAGCATCGTCTCCTATATTATTTCAGTGGTAGAGTAGTTGAGTTTTGCGGCTCTCACGCGCACGGAGATGTGACTACTTGCACTTTGGCTTTAAAAGTGTGGTTTGTTAAAAGAAAATCTAAAAATGTATGGCCAATGAAACCCGCAACACTCCGGCAGCATTATTAAAAACTATAAATAATTCGTAACGAAAATTTGGAGCTCAAGAGCTTCAAAGAAACGTTCCTCACACTGAAATGTACACGATGAGAACTTCTCAGACATTATAATAAATTTTTGCTGGATCCAGCGCATCTCAATACTACCCCTCCTCTTCAGGGAAGTACAGTATCTGCAACTGTATGAGAAATTAAACTAATTAGTTGTGTGTTCCTCCAGTGTTCCTCTCTGTTCGGTAATAAAGTTAAATAATATTGCAAAGAGTGGCTATGTAATTGCCCTATACTATTTTTTCGCACGGGCAACTTCACAAAGATTTCTTAAGAGTAAAAATGTTTCGAAGTATTTTTCAATATTTTTTGACTTTCAAGGAAAGCGGAAAGCTAACTGTCAAGGTAGATTGTATAATTCTTCAACGATTGATTTTGAGTGTTCTGGAGTAGTGCAAGCAGATCTATCTATAATACTGAATAAACCCTAATTGGAAAGTTGTTTCCAACTTCAAATGAATTTTGTTTTTTTTTTGTTTTTTTATTTGATATTATGTACGTATATTGGAAGTTATATTTTTCTACATGTTTAAACAAATAAACACGACAGTTGAGACGTCAGAAACTACATAGTCCGGTCACATTAATGTGACCACCCGTCCAAACCCCTTTAGCAGCGCTTTAATCGCTTTTCAAAATATTGGTAGTAGTTAAGATATTCGACTCAGTAATAAGCAATCGAAATTCTTGAACCCCCTGCACATATCCGAGACAAAAAAGGTAGAAAAAAGTACCGTACGTGATACATCATACCCATATCAATATTAAGATGTTTCCAGCTTATTCTTGCAATGTAAAAAGGGGAAAGATATAAAGTTTGTTCGTTCGAATTCTCACCATCAGAAGGCATGAGCTACATGCTTCACGTTTGAAGCCAATGAGAAGACTTCAATTCTGATTTTTCGAATTTTGAGCTTTGAGAGACTACTACTAATGCAGTGGTCACTACTCTGTCATGGCTCTACAACCTAACATTTTGATAAAATAGAATTTCATTTCATTTCATTTTTGACGTATTTTCAAAAGCGTAAATATGAATTTTAATTAATGACTACCCTTGTTATAGTATTTCTAGTTGGGTGATGAACTGCGGATCCTTGTTTTGGTTCATTACATGGTAACGCAGTGTCTTACTCGTGGGATGACACGAGCGGACGGCATATGAGACCGACTACACACTTCGGGTAAGAAGCCGAAAGAGCGCGCCGTGGTCGGGCAGCGGCAGAATGGAGAACCCGTCTCAGGGGAAAGGGTTCCCTTCTTGACGTTCCTTTTTCGATAAGAACGACTTGTTCTTAGCGAACATAAACGGGCTCGATCTTTTTGTTATCAATTGACCATGTATTAGCTTTCTAAAGAGTTCTTTGTAGTTTAAACCGCCAACTTCACCTCGCTCATCTGTCGAAAATAGAAGTTCTCTTTTGCGTGAAATCTGAAACAATTAAATGTGATTACCTACTCATTGTTCCAAAATAAGCAGTAAGCATTTTTTATTTTTAAAAAAGAGGTAAACTACTGATAAAATCAAATTCATGTCTGATTTTTAAATCCTTAATACTGAAGCTACCGAGAGGACAGGTGAAGTTGCCATCGTGTCACTGTTCTTCATGATCAATCGGCAATACAAGTGTTGGCATGTATTTGCGTAAATCAACAAAATGAAAAATGATTCACTTAGTCATTCCACACTCTCACGGAAGTTATGTACCAACCTACTCAATACTAGTGCCAACCTTCTCCAACACCTGTGCCACCTTATGGCGTTGGTTGGCGAATCTTGTCCTTTCAACAACTTTAAAAGTTGAAAGGTCAAATATTCACAAATAGTAAAAAAACACCATAAGGTGGCCAAACAAATGTAGTGTCCGTTGAGATCTTCAAGCTTTTGAAAACGAAGCCCAAGTCGCGCGAAACGAATTAAAACACCAACCGGTGCCAACCTGCCTCAGACATCCCTAATTAAACGTCTTGTGTAACAAGTTACTTTTTCATTATTTCCAAAATATTGGAGGATATTTGCAAGCCCAGTAGCCTCCAGGCCTGGCGCGTGGCAGCAACCGGCTTCCACCGCCCCGCTTCGTCGCGTCGCGTCGCCCGGTCGCCAGGAAATCAGCGCCGGGGACCGTCTCCTGGGCAACGCTACAGGGAAAACATCGCGTAGGCGGGGCTTCTCCTTGCCTCGCCTCGCCTCTCCTCTGCCCTGCTCTGCTCTGCTCTGCGCGACGGGGCTGGACCAGGTCGATAAACGACCGCCTGTTTCCACTGAAATTGGGTTAGCGGAACAATATATATCCACCCTCTGCCCCGTGCCACGCCACCACGCGCCACTCAACGTCGCAGGGCGGAAACACGACGCGCACGTCCGTCCGACCGACCGACCGACCGTCCGCCCACGAGCGGGGGCGGTGGGGGGGGCGGGGGGAAGCCCACGCGCCCGCGGAGCTGCCGAGCGCGTTGCGAAACCCCACATGGCGTCGCAACAGGTTGGGCGCACTTTGCTGCGCGGAGCGGAAAGAGGAGCCTAGCAACGGCCGGGCGGCGGCGAAACGGGAGACGCAATTCGTTGACGACAGCGAAGGGAGAAGTTAGGCATGGACACGTTCTGTTTCCAGATCATTGAAGAAATAATAAAACAGTAATAATAATAATAATAATAATAATGCCTCGTGGCTGGCTGTTGGTCATCGCGCTCGCTTTTCACTACGCGGTCCAGGGTGCGTTTTCTTTGCAATGTCCCAGAACATGTTGCAGTGTGACGATGAGAAAATTCAGTTCGCAGGTTGAGAAGACCGGAATATGGCGTAGGAATGTTTACGTGCTAACCACACGTACCCCCTTAACCCAGGGCCGCGAAGCACGGACGTCGCCGGTAGGTCTGAGCTCGTTCACAGGCTGTCGCGCCAAGTACATACATACATACACATACAAACAACAACAACAACAATAATAATAATAATAATAATAATAATAATAATAATGTTTTAAATAATATATTTCTTCTTGAACTTTCAAGTGCCTTGCAAAAATATCAATTATCTGTAGATCTTTGACGTGTTTTTCTCCGAGATCAGTACAAGCGATGGTTGATAGAATGTTGTTTTCACTGCACCAATGTCAATTCCAGGTCACAAAAAACGTTAAGAATTAGAAAAAAGGGTAAACATTCATGATGAAAGTGAAGTGCACGTTATACCTCGGGAAGTTGCTGTGTTCTTGCCACGTTATAATTTGACCTCCTCGGCGACGACCTTCAAGTCCGCTTGTAGTTTCCTCTACAGGCATTTCCCCCCGCAGGGGGACCTTGCCATATATCAAGCTCTAAGCGACACTTGAGTCTCGGCTGTGTTGGGGCAGCTGCGGATCCCGGAGGGGGGAAGGGGCCAAAATCGTCAGTTTTTTCGTCTTTATCATTTTTAAGGCAAAATTGTTATAGGAATATTAAATATTCATTTTGCATATGTACTACAATATTAATCAATATTGATACTACGTCATAATATCTTTAATTAAAAATTAATATACCATATATATACAAAAATATTTCTTTTTAACAAAAAAATCTACGACGGCCCCCTCCAAAGTAAGGCTAGATTCGCCCCTGTGCTAGTGCAGTGCGTGCGTAAAAGGGGAGAGGAGAGGAGAGGAGAGGAGAGGGCAAGTATGAGGAAGGAAAGATTACGTACAGTCCATGGCCTCATTTGTTAGTGAATGCTCCGGTATTCGCCTGGTGTGAGAATCCAGGGCACACTATCGACCAGAGCAGTTGGCCCCTCGACATCTCTAGGGTTTGAATTCGATCCAATGTTGAATAAATACACCCATTTAAGAACGAATAGAAAAATACATTTTATTCCTTGAGATGCAGTAGAAGTGGAGATATTTTTGAAAGATTCAGGTTAGATTTATGAAAAATTCAAGCATGAATTTTTCAATGGGGGGAGATGTAACAGGTTCGGCGCAAAAAGGCCCCCGAAAAAGAAACGTGTGGGGGGGGGGATGCCGAATGAGAAAGAAAATTAAGCCACAACTGTTTATTCATATCATGAGGAGAAAACATTGTTTTAAACATTATTTGTATTAATGTCCAGCTTCGAACTCAGTCGAAGTCATGGATTTGAAGAACAAGTGTAAGGATTTGGGGCACGGTGAACATTGCAGAACAGAACAATAAGCGTACACTTCGAACTATTTGTACAACCACAGCACCCAGTTTTTTTCAATATTTGTAACTTGCAATTTTCGAAAATGCAGCCATCAACGAAAACTGGACCTGACCAATTTTTATAAGCACAATTGTACCATCAAAGAAAGAAAATTAAAGATGAAGTTTGAATCCGTTTTTAGGAAAATCTTCCTTTAAAACTTTTTTTAATACACGCAATATTTAGCAAAAGCTACTCTTATTTTGGATATCTTATGCATAATTTTATTTACAGATGTATTTCATTAGGAAAGAAATCTCTGCCTTCAATGTATTAGTTGTGGGAAGATGCCAAACATTTCAAAAACTTTTGCAATATACGAAAATTCAGAAGATTTGAAGAATTATTACGCTAATTATGAGTCCTGATTTGCTGATAACTGTCTTTGTGGGTACTGATGGCATCATTCATGTTGATGTTATGCCCTGAGGCAGTACCATCGGTTCAAATTCTTACATCAGCGCTAAGAATACACCCTAAAGAAGCGTTTCCTTCGAGTTCAGTGCCAGAAGAATTGCGCACAAAGCTTGCTCAAGCGCGATAACGCACAACGACACTCAATTATCGCAACAAGAGGAGCACCTACAAAAATAGACTGTGCTTCCCCGTCCACCACACAGTCGTATTTAGCCCCTTCCCACTTCCATCCCTTTGAGGCACTGAAAACCGCTCTTCATGGGGGAAAAGTTGATGATGACCCGAAGTGATGGAAAGGCAGCGCCATCAGGAAAAGACTTGGCAGCGGCAAGACATGCACGCCCTCGTTTCAACCGCCGCAAAGCTGAACAGGTCCATGAAAACTATATGGAAAAATAGAGCCAGTGGAATAACCATATATTAATATTGTGTGCAAATTGCAGGTTCTTCCAATAAATATTTGTGGAGAAAAAATGAGGGGCATTACTTTCTGACCGATCCTTGTTATATATATAAAAGCAAGAATTATCTGTTTTCCCTATCAGACCCATAAAACAAGGTTTTCTCTGAAAAATCGCCGTTTATCGCCGCAATGTCATGTAACTTACTCAACAAACGTAAGTGGTGTACGGGAAAGTATAAATGGTTTTGGTAAATGTTACACATCATCCTCAACACAAGTACTACGTAGCTTCTGGCTGTCACTCTTTTCAGTCTGCGAAAAATCTTTGTTAACCTATATCTAGGAACACGGCCAGTTAGGAAATATAAATATATCAATATAAATTCAATAATACAGTTAAAAAAACGAAGGAAAGAAAATAAATTTATAAATAAATAAGAGATAATGCACGATTCGTTTCCACAATGTCCGACAAAAAATGTGCTGATTTTGGTTTGGTTGCAGAGTTTTATTACTTTATGTATAATATTTTTGTTACATTTTTTCTGGACGTTTTAAATTCAATTAATTTTGTAATTAACTTTACCAGCGAATTGTAAATTCCCTCTGAAATGTTCATTAAGAAATTGTAATGAAAATTTATTGCATTTATTCGTAAATTCTGGTAATAAATATATTTTAGCAACCGATGTGTACCAGATGCTGACTTTCAGGCTGATTATTTTAAACTTAATGTCAATAAATAACTGAAAACTTTCACACAATGTTCTTGAAGAAACAAAAGTTCATATTTTTTATGGACTGTACAAACTCGCAACAAAACCAGTCGTATACTGAAAGAAGCGATCAGAAAGTCTGACGCTACATTACATTTTTTTAGCGGATGAATATTTTTGTGTCCGATGACACATGACGACACAGCAATACGCTCTACAGGTTTACTATAGAAATATTCACGGAAATAAAAGGTTTTAACACGTAGGGTTATGGGGTCTCTTTCAAAATTATCATAGCGAGGGGTAAGGACACTCTTTCTTTCCTGAGCGCACTCCTAAGTATATTACAAAATATGCTTTCACAATAGGAACAAATCAGTGATTAACAGAATAATTAAGCCATTTTTTCGAGTGATTTACCCCACGAGAACATATATAGAGTACGAATCGACGGGAAGTGCTAGAGATCGCCCGTCTCCATAGGCTGATGTCTCATGGTGTAAAGGTATTAATATGTCCCTGCCAGGATCACCATGTATTTATGATTTTCACTCTTTACGCTGTTCAAATCAAGGGATCCAAAACAAACAATTGGCAAAATAAAACTTTGCAAAGAGTATTCTTAAAATATATTCAAACTCTTTGTGAAAGGGATGTCGGCCTTTGTTTCACCTGTCTCAAGACGTCAAATCTCCTTCCATACCAGAATTCAGCTATTTTAGTTTCGTCTGAAGAAACTGATTGCGATAGCACACCGCTAGGAATGGAGGAAAGGAAAGCGTCAGAGCAGAACAAGAGCAGAACAACGAACCTGAACAACTTACGAAGTTGTTCACGATCCTTCCTTAAATAAGACGGATGAGCACTGAACGTGAAGTTTATGGATATGTCAAATACAGTTCATGATGCGTGAGAAATCCTAACGACTTCCAAGCCGAACGACTCTTGCCAACGATTTTGGTAGATGGATCATTGTCACTACAAAGAGGAAGTGGAAGATGTAGTAGATTATTGTTCACTTATCTTCTTGAGTATCGCGCTATCTTACCGTTGTCTGAGGAGAATCATTAGATAATACGTGACGCTGTGGAGAGTTCATTGGATTTAAATCTCTTACAAAACAATGAAGCCTTTCAGTGTGAGAGGTGTGGCGTAGTGTCCACGGCCACAACACCTACCGTTGGGTCTCGCACATGATCTCCGATCAGTGGAAGTGGAATTTCTGATAGTCAAAGTTGACTATCCACAGGTTTTTTTAGGGATCGCGTGTTTCGCCAGCATCCCGTTACATCATTTCTCAAACATTCACCTCACCGTCATTACTGCATTCATTATATTGTTACTTATGGACCGCAATGATCTTAGTAGCTGAAGTGGCCCTAAACCCCAGTGAATAAATAAACAATGAATGAATGAATCTGAATATTCATTTGAAAGAAAACAAACCATTGTTTTGTTCGCAGAACACGTTACGTTTCGTAATTGGTGTTAAGTTCCTGCAAGTACGATAAAAGGGGACGGTTATACTTCTACAGTAACTCTAACCCCCCTGGTACAGTTTGCGCATTCAGCTTCCTAGAATTTCGCTGCAGCAGTTCGCAGTTGCAAATGAGAAGGGGAGCGCTCCACCCGGTCCCGCCCTGCCCCGACGCGCCATGCCCTATTCCGCCTCTCGCCTCTTGCCTCACGCCTTGCTTCGCTTCGCCTCGCCTTTCGCCTATCGCCTATCGCCTCGCCTCGCGTCGCCTCGCTTCGCGTCTCGTCGCCTCGCTTCGCGTCGCCTCGCTTCGCGTCGCATCGCTTCGCGTCGCCTCGCTTCGCGTCGCCTCGCGTCGCGTCGCCTCGCGTCGCGTCGCCTCGCTTCTCGTCGCCTCGCCTCGCTTCTCGTCGCGTCGCCTCGCCTCGCTTCGCGTCGCCTCGCCTCGCCTCGCTTCGCGTCGCCTCGCCTCGCTTCGCGTCGCCTCGCCTCGCCTCGCTTCGCCTCGCCTCGCCTCGCCTCCGTTCGCCTCGCCTCGTCTCGCTTCGCCTCGCCTTTCGCCTCGTCCTTCGCCTCGCCTCGCTTCGCTTCGTGTCGCGTCGCGTCGCTCGCCGATCGGCTCGCTTCGCGTCCCCTTTCGCTTGCGTCAACCATCGCCTCGCTTCGCGTCACCTCGCCTCGCGTCGCGTCGGCGTCGCGTCGCCTCGCTTCGCTATCACCTCGCCTCGCCTCGTCGCCTCGCCTCGCCTCCCTTTCGCTCGTTTCTCTCGCTTCGCCTCGCCTCGTCTCTCTTCGCTTCTCCTTGCTTAGTCACGCTTCATTACCGCTTCGCCTCACTTCGTCCGCTTCGCTTCTCCGATACGCTTCGTCTCGCCTCACCTCGCCCCTCCGCCTCTCGCACCAAAACCCACTGCCCACTCCTCCCCAGC
>BOPP01000010.1:13324411-13342789 GCA_017312745.1 Gryllus bimaculatus | reverse complement strand
GACGCCCCGCTCCGCTTAACCCGCGATTCGCCTAGGCCCGCTCCGTCCGGCCCCGATCTGCCCCGCCCCCTTTCCGCTTCATCCCTCCACGCCCCGGTCTTCGCCTTCACACCCCGTCCCGTCCCGTTCCCGCCGGGCCGGCGAGCGGCGCGGAGCCCGGTTGCGTCCCCAGCGTCCGGCCGCTGCGGCTCCCGTGGGGTCGGGGGGTCGGATCCGCCGTGGCAGCAACCCAACTCGGCGGCAAGTTTATTGTTCGTCGCGAGCGCCGCGCGCAACCACACCGGTGCTGGCCCGCAGAAATAATAGCCATCTACCTGAGGGATGGTCCCAGTGGGGGAGCTCAGGGCGAGACACGCAGTTGGGGCAGCGCTCCCGCCGCCGGGCGTTAATGGACTCTGGATGAAACATTTTTCAAATGCGTTATCCATTTTCAAAATGTCCTGTCTTTCTCAAAATCTCTTAATACCCTGTATGGCATTAAATTGCCAAAATTTTAGGATTATTAGAAAAGAATTGTGTAAAAATAAATTATTCGATTAAAGAAAGGAGAATAAATAAACAACATCAAACCACTGAACGTCAACGAACTTACGCATATCACCGAAGATTGATCTTTTTATTTTCAATCACTACACTTCAATACTATAAAATATATACCTATTTTGGAAAATGGACTTCTAGTCATTGCTATATTTAATGTATATAATATGTCAATCACTCGACACCGGCAAAGCTATTTAAATAACTTTTTTAAAGTCGAGTTTTACTCAGTACGAATACCACTACGCTTCAAGAGAGATTTTACTGCAAGCACAAGATATTTCCCACGCAATACCCTTTACTTTAGTAAACATTATGTAAGCAATTGCAGAATTTTCATCAAACGTAACTTTAAATTTCTTTGACCACCACTATAACTCTATATACTTCGACCCATATTGAATGAATGAATTTATTTACTCTCAGTCGAGATCCGACCATCTTCTCTCCGCTGCTCATTATCAAATAGTAGTTTATGCAATTAGTTTATAATGTTAAGCATTTAAAAAAGATCGTGTACATGTTTACACATTAGTACATTTATTTTTAAACGAGCGACGTTAGGAGCGAGGTTTCACATTTTACAAATGCAATAAAGCAAGCCATATAAATTTAAAAGAGAATCAAACTTATATTATATTTGACATCTGTGCGAGAAAACAGTGGTCGGCTTTTCCGTTTATCGCTCCCACCCCACAACTATTGCGCTGCGATTGGCTGAATGTGTGATGACGCTATCATTCGTACCGTAAAATGCTAATCCTTCATCAATTTTGACGTAAAATGTCCGTGAACGATTTCTTGCATAAGAAAAGGTAGTTTATAATGTTGGTGTACACAAAAAAATATTTATAAAAACATAAAACAGTATTATTCAATATATTATTGTTCAATCTAACTTCCGATCAGGCTAATTTATAAACCTTACGTTCAGAGAAGATTAAATCCATTAAAGATCAACGAATAATTTGTGTAGAGAATTCAGTGTCATTGAACGATTTTCGTGCAAAGTGAGATATAGATCAGAAACAACTTACAAAATAAGGTTAATTACATTAGATTAATCAACAATAAAATGAGATTAATTGCTTTTTGTTCAATATTTCCTTACTGTATGTAAGAAATTTAAAAACTCGAAACAAATAGTAGTGGAAGACCCTATTGTCTTGTGATATGTAGCAAGACGCTGCTTTTAATTCACGGAGGTAGTTGGAAATTTTATGAAAATCATACTTCAGTAGCCCTTAATGCTTGAAGGAAAACTCTGATGCTGCCTCAAATACAAATAGAAATATTCTCGAACTGGCTGCCGAAACACAGACAAAATCAGCAGACAGAACTTTCAATACTTAGCAAAAGTTTCAACTAATAAACAAAATATTAACGCAGAAAAAGATTTCAAAGTCGATACTAATAGTAATATCATCGAGACATACTCACATTAAACTCTGCACCTTCAATTAAATACTTTATTATGTATTAATTATAGACACGTAGCCTGATGGTAATAAGAGGTCATAAAGATTATTCCCAAGTAAAAATCCGCAATTACAGTCAGCTGAATCGGTCGTGAAAACTGTTTTATGTTCAATGAATATCAACAAGAGAATTTAAAAAAAGCAACCTTTAACGTAGATCAATTATCTTTATTAATTTATTTTTGATGGTGAAAACTGCCTCAATTAAAAAAGAAAATGCCAGAGACAAAAACAAAAGAACAACTAACCTACAAACAAACCGAAAGCATTTCGTCAATCACGATCATCGGCAAATGAGGAATCCGAGCCATATTTGCATGCTACTCAACTCCCCCATTCACAGATGCTCGCAGAGGGGACCTGTAAATAGATGCTTTAATAGAGATAAGCAGTACGGCAGATCCACCTTATTTCTACAGCAGCATGTATATCAGCGCGAACACCCACAGAATCATGCGAATACAAAACAAAGGAAGCATTAAATTAGAAACAATAGGGTACTCTGAGATCGTATTCTAAGGGGTAACGTCTCGTATGTTTAAGAACAGGCCCCTCCACTCTCCTACTTCCCATGTTAAATACAATTCACGGACAGTACACGAGGCAACACTCGATCAGGGATGCTCGGCATCTTTAGACTCCTAAAATTTTAAGTCCTAACTTCCTTTTGTTTTGACATATTCACAGGTAACTCGCCTTCAAGGGAAACTCGATGACGGTGGATTCGTAAGATCAGTAATACTGGTTTTCGTACTGCTTTTGTTTGAACCCTAAAGAACTGCATGATAACACTATTATAATGTCATTTAATTTTTTATGTCCTTGTGGCATATTTAAGGAATTAATTTCTTTCTTTGTACACTCTGAAATGGTACGACCTTGTCTCAAAGCTCTCCTAATCTCTCGTCTCCGTATGTTACAGGCAGTTTGCGGGCAATAAACCGCCAGGGGCGTCCAGTTATCAGGTCACTTCTTTTTCCACCCTCAAGGTTTTTTCTTCACCCGGAAACCGAACGGTGAAACCCGACGAGACAAATGGAGGGGAATTATGGCAAATGAGCACATTCAAATTACGAACAAACGACAGTTTCTCTTTCCGGCGATCTGCTGGACATTCAACAATAATGCAGCGTTTAAAACTCTTGGTATATTGGCCGAGGATCCTAGCCCGTTCACATTAGTTGGGAGTCTACCGGATAGTCCGCCTGTCTACAAAGAAAGCGTAGCAGTGTTAGTTTTCGCTTTTGAGTTTTGTTCTCGGATTGTTTTCACTCAGTTTTGTGTTATTTCACTGCAAATGAACTTTGAAAAGACCGTGAAATTCATCGAATGGTGATGTCAGCATACCACACAAAAAAATAATTAAAAAACTTATCTTCGTCTTGCCACAGTTCTTGAAAAAGCTCCTACGTCGGTTATTCTCATTAAGAGAGGGTGCCTTAACTTGCTATTTCGCCTTTTCTTCGTCTGTACGCCAAACTTGGCACAACGCGTATTTTCAGACTTCTCTTCACGGCGACCGAAAGTTAACTGACGGTAACCACCCGCAAGATAGACGAATATCGTGTAGAGAAAAAAGAGTACAGACGTTATCTCCGTCCGGCAGTACTGCAAAACATTTCTGAAAGAGGAAAAGCATGGCAGAAAGATGTCCAACTCAATGCTTCAGCATGAACACCAGAATTCTCCGGAGGTACCCACATCCTCCCCAAATATTTGGTTTGCGTTTCCCTTTCTTTCGCCCGCGACTCACGTCAGGTGTCGTACTCGCACGCATCTTTCTTGATTGATAATGATTCCGGGCGCGCCAGCTACTAAGGTCGTTGGTCCCGTATGTGTAGTGTACGTTTCGGCCGGGAGGTAGCGGTGGTCTTTAGCCGCTGTATGGCGAGATCCGGCGCCGATCTATCGTAGGCTAGCCGGGTTTTCCCCAACCAGGTATCTCCCATCAGTGGGGCTCCGCCCCAGCCGCGACAAGCTCTATGTAAGCTCCTAACCGGTCTCCCGGTATGTGTGGTTGTATAGTGCATGTTACTGTAATTGCGTGTAAACGGTAACATGGGGCAAGGAATGGAAAGGGAAGATCGCGCGCGTTCGTGGCCCGTTTGTTAGGAACCTGCTGCTGCATTCGCCTGGTGTTGATCGGAGAAATCACGGAAAACTACCGAACAGAGCAGCCGGTCGATAGAATTTTCCTCCAGATAGCGTCTGAATTCGACCTAGCTGACAAGTTAGTATCGAAAATACTGCCATCGTCGAACCTAGACCCTCCCGGTCAGAGGGGCTGCAGTGATATTGGTTCATGCCCCGAGCCATCTCTCCCGGGACGTATCTTTCTTTCTCTAGATACTCTCTGCACTCTTCATCACAGCGAGTATTCGTGCTCACGGTGTATCTCAAAGAAGAAACACAATAATTTTTAACTACACACAGGGGTTGATCGCTCTTCTGTCCGGGTACCCTCATTAGTCATTCAGAGAGAGACAGTTCTTTATCTAAGGTGTCAAATGAACCAGGGTCGTGGTCGACATCTTACTTCCCGAAATAAATGTCAACGTGGATGTAAAGAACATGAAATAAAGTAGAAATTAAAATTACAAAATGTATCTCCCATGTGGAAAGATTGGACAGCTGACTTCCAAAAGTGTTTTAGTCACTAGAAAGCGAAAAGAGAGCATATATAGTAGAGATGGAAGAACCACTTTTAAAAGATGCAGAAGGAACACTCTAATGAAAATACAAATCTTGCCTGATGATGATGACGATGACGATGATGTATCTTCACCATCATTTCAATGCCGCCCAGCCCCCCTAGACTGATTTCTTGCTCAATGATGATGTGACATCATTTCAATGACGTCCAGTCCGATCCGACGCCCCTATGTTTTTATGAGACTTCTTTAGCATTATTTTTATTTTAATGAAAAATTCAAGTATGAATTGAGAAGACATTGAATCTGAAAAACCATACGCTTAATTTTAATTACCTAGCTTATAAGACAAACAAATATTAAAATCACTTACTAATTTATGGAGTTGTCGCTCTTAATAGGGAAAGAATTTATAAGTCGATCAACATCAAGCAACTCCAGCACGAAACATGCAGAAAAGGAAAACCATCTTGCGTCTATATCTGGCTTGAGGGTGATTTATTATTTGCTTACAATCGATTCTGGCCAACTTAGGGCCATATGACATGGTCACCCTCTTGGCCCACAGGCCCAAACATATTCCCATTCATACCCAGAGACGGAGAAAACAACATCTAAAATCGTTATATACGATCACCTGCAGTTATAAGCCAGAGACGTAGATAATGAGACACGAAAGGAATAACGAGAGGATGAAGGTGAACGACGCTAAAAATTGAACTCCAACTCTTCACCTTTCGAAACGGGCGTCAGCGCCCTTGACACTTTTTTTAGACTTCCAACTTGGGTCCGCTAAACCATCATCAACAACTGAAGGAGCCGAATCATAATTCAGTGAAAGATGCAAACCACTCCCAACCGACGGATTAAAACGTTTCACATTCGCGCGCATTCACGATCCGTACCACTCCTTTTCATATTTAACTTCCTCCGCCTTCACAAAAACCCTCCGCCTCGTCGCCACGCCCAACACGTCTCGGCGCCGCCCCTCACAGCGGGCATCTATGATGCAGAGCGGGCGAGCCTTTCGCGGCCGGCGGCGCTCGCGACGGGGAGCGGGCGTGGGTTTTGCAAACGCGCCGGCCGTTGAGCCGCGCCGGGCCGCATCGATTGCGTCTCGCCGCCCCCGCCCCCGCCGCCGGCGCCTGTCACACGTGTCTCCATGCGGAGGGGGCGGCGCGGTCGCGGAGCGGCGGCGGCGGCGGAGGCGGCGGCGTCGGCGGGATGCTGTGCGCCTCACCGCTAGACGCCGTGCGAGCCCCGCTGCACATACAAATGAGAACCGGAGGGAAGGATCGCGCCGTGGGCGAAGGCGGAGGCGGAGGCGGAGGCGCTGGCGGCGAAGGGCAGAGAGCGCGCGGGGGCGGCATCCGGAACGCGAGCGAGCGCGCGCGCGCTGCTCCCCCGATACGCGCCTCCGAACTTTATCGCAACTTTACAGCTACCTCCGATTGAGACGTCGAAATGCGTTTTGGGACGCTTCGCGCTTAATGGGACCGCTTGCTCTGCCTCTGAAGAAGACTCGACGACAACCAGAGCAATTCCCCTCAACGTGGTGTATCTAGCGAATTGCATTTCAGCATCTGACAAATGACATTTCCTGCAGCAGCAACAGATTCTGTATAGAGCCCAGCAACAGATCCTTTAGATTCCCGTGAAGTACAGCACTGTTCAAAGTAAACACGGTCGACGTACGAGAAAATAGTGTACACGGCTACACCGACAACAGCTCGACTCTGGGATGGTGGAGTTAGAATCCACCGTAATTGAAGTGGTGTCTCGCTCTAGGATTGTGAAGTGAAAGAGTGAAGCAAACTCTTCCCCGAATAATCATCTAAATTGCCATGCTTTGCTTTAAAATTGTCGAGGAAAGCCAAATATCTGTTCTCAGTATCTGGTCGACAATATACAAAAAGGCACCACAAGCAGACCATGAACAACAGACACAAGCAACAGAAGTAGAGATAGGGGAGAGAAGAACAAGGAGGTAAATATTTGAAAACAAAAATTTTAATTACATAATATAAATTTAATAAAATATATTAACAATAATAAACGCGTCAATAAAGCAAGTGGAGCACTCTATTAAAATGAATTTTGAACAGAATGCTAAAGTTAGTAAGTTACATTACACAGTGTGGATACAAATCAGTATTAATATTATAAACTAGTTCACAAAATAGATAAGAACCCGATAATTTAATAATTTTAAGAAATTACTTTAATTGTAACTTACTATAAATATTTGAATGTTAAGCCTACTTGCAGAACGTCTGTCTTCTAACTTTATTTTCCGAATACTATAATAAATAAGTAAATGAAAATTATGAACATAACAAAAATGTTCCCAAATTATGAGCAACGTAAATCCGTCCAAATGAAAATACTTTTAGAACTAGTAACAAGGAACAAACCTTCAGTTCGAGGGAACCAGACGGAATAAACCAGTCAAAATAAACTTTTTAGGATTTGTTTTTGACGGAGGTACGTGAAGATTTGAATGACAGGGCGAGAATTACCGAGGGATGGGAGATAAAAACATTTTGCTGACAGGCTATACGAGAACAGAAAGGGAACAGGATTAAGCGAAAGGGAAAAGGTTTATCGTGTTACTCGCATGTCTCCATTCCCTAATTTGGGGCAACTGAGTCGTGTAATAAACCTGTCATTCAATTCATCGAATTTCTCATACTACGAATTTTATATTACGGTATGAAAACTAAATGAAAATCCAGAAAAAAAGGAACATCAATAGTACAAATTAAAAAGAATATTACGGACCTGCCGGAAGTTTCGAGTGATCACCGTAGAAGTAAAAAGGTAGTAGGGTTGGGTCTTCGTGCTATTCACGAGCAGCATTTGATTATAAAATTCCAATAAAAGTTCCCCCAGATTCCAATAAAACGAAAAAAATGAAGACCACGGCCCGGAGGGTAGGCATAGAGGTGATGAGTGAGTTACAGGTCCCTCTCGGAGATTGAAATGAAAAGAAGGAATGGAAACTGCTTCTGGGCACAGGAAGACAGAGATACCAGTCAACAAACGGTATTGATATAACCTCTCAAAACTTAAGCTCACAGACACATTAATGCACTCCGATTCATATCGTTTTTTCGAAATTAAAAATGCTCTCTATTGATTGCCTGCGTAGGGGAACGGTTTCAAAAACTCGAGATATACGTTCGTTTCTTTCACGTTTTAGTAGTAACTGGGAAATATTATGTTCACAATTTTCTATTCACACGTATTTTCAATCAATTTCATTCTTTGAAATGCGTTGGGAAGTGTCCGGAACAGCTGCCTTATTTATTCAGACAGCTGATGTATTCATGCTTTCGCTGATGCAGCGGCACTGAATTTAATTTGCCAGTAAATTGGGGAATAAAATTATACTTCGTAATATAAATTAATGTACACTACATTGTAATTAAATAAGTGACTTTAATTTTGAAATAGTAATTAACATCAAAACATTACTTATTTGTTTCATTGTTTTTAATTATTTGAAGAGACTTTACACATGACTTTGTCTACCTATTCAAGATTTCATTGCATTGCACCATTGCTACCATTTCAATGCACTGCATTTCATTTGACAAAAAGTGTTTGGAATGTATGGAATTTTAGAAGTACACAAAACTCACAAATATAATTTAACGTGTTAAATCAATATATAATGAACATAATATTGGAATAACTTAGGTAAAAGGCAGGTATATATAATACGTCATAATTGATGATTTTTTTTCAGTTCTACTACAATAGAGTGTAAGTAATGAGAATGGGAGAATCTAGTGTTAATGTGAATATCTTTTGTAATTGCCAATGCATTTTCTGCGTTTTTTGTTCTCTGCGTTTTTTGTTAATAATTGTCTCATACACAGATGTAGTAATGAATTCACGGCCATAAATAATACGCCCAAAACCTCCGAACGGTTATTCGTGGGCCAAGAGCATTTCAATAACCGAGGGCGATAAAAAAACAAACATCCGAAGAGCCTTTGGCCCGAGGTCTATAAAATCCAATTACGTCTGCGGTCGAAACATGATTATTTTCCCCAAAGTTTTAACAAATATAAATTTTAATCTCCACCGAATCTAATTTAAAATACATTTCTATCACGTCGTACTTCAACCTAAATGTAAATTTGTTTTTCTTTCACGATGTTTCTCATCGAATCCCATCAGAGGAAATATAATGGACGTGTCATAATGCTCTGCTGAAATGAAAGATATTTCAATGTATTTCGAATCCAAAATATAGATAGAAAATAAAAGTGAGTACGGCAAAACAATTGAAAGTTAAATAATAGCGAGCAAGAAGCAATCTCGTTACTAAGATGGTATTCCAAGAAAGGTATTTAGGTTAGTGAACATGATTGTAGAAAATGCTAAACTAAAGTAATGGTAGAAAGTAAATTGAAAGAGGATTTTGAGCTTCAGAGGGGTGTGGGTTAAGGTACAATAGGGTACAATACCCTATTTAACCTGGCTATAAAGTGCGAGAGAATCTGTCTGAAGCAAACAACACACAAATCAACTCAAATGTGTGCCTTTACTGATAATTAACTGATAGCTAGAAGATTAGATCTAATAGAAAAGTTTAATTAGTTGGATAAGGAAGGGAAAAGATAGAATTCAATATCATTGAGTGAAAAACAAAATGCATCCCGTAACATACCAGAATGTCACTCGAGTGTAATACAACGTAATGGATACATCTAGAATGTTGAAATCCAAGGAACACTCGTAGCATAGCAACGAACTATAAGCATTTAGGCATTTAAACGCCATGCTTGATGCTAGACGAGAATCGTATTGTCGAGGAACGGCACGGCCTGGTGTCATTAACATGGAATTGATTAGGCAAGGGCGTTGAAAATTTAGTTTTAACAAAAATAAGCGAATTCTCACTCTTACAGAAGCAGTCAAGCAGTTCACATGGTATGAACATTATGACATTGTAATTTTGCGATAATAGATTTATGTTGTGGGTAAATGTTTGTCTGGTTAATCCATAATAGTGTATGCAAGCAGTATTGTTTATTTGAGATTTAAGTGGGTAAATGTTTGCATTGTTTTAATAATAGTTGCATTTGTTGTCGTGTATGAATTTTGCATTTAAAAATATTTAGACTTCGTGTTTATATGAGTTCCGTAGTGGGAGTTATTAATTATTAATTTTAAGGAAATAGTAGTCGCAAATAGAGGTTTCACCCGAAACCTAGTGAGGGAACGTTGCGACGCGATAATATTAAAGCAGATGCTGGGATTTTCCGAGTAGCGGACTGTATAATTAGCAAGTCTGGTGACATTCCAAGTTTTCACGGACATGAGGCTCATAAATTACAGCACAGGAGGACCCACGACATCCCCTTTTGGAGAAGATCAACCGAGAAGATACTCCGTAAGCTTACGAAGTTTATCAACGCCGCACGATTGAATAATGTTTGAAGTCCATAGAATCATGAAGTAATAACGAGTTTGAGACATTATAATAGAATGTTACAATAAATGTCATTTGTTCGAAAAGAAATGGCTGATATTTCATTGAATTGCCATCACTTCAGTAAGCAGTAAATTCAACAGACGTTCCGGGAATTGTGATTTCTGTACAGAGTCACATGTCCAAGTGCAACAGGTAAGGTGACGTATGTTGTACGTCCCAAGATCATAATAAAAAGCAGACCAAGCTAAACTAAGTTTCATTAGAGTAGTTGATTTACGAGCATGACAGAGAAAATTAAATTCGAAGAATAATAAAACGTCACAAATGGTTAGGCAATGGTAAAATAAGTTTAGTTAAAGATTAGTTGATAAATTAGAAATGTTCAAGTACGTTACAAATTGGCTTGCCCAACGTGGAGCAGGTTGTGGGTAACAATACTTTTAGAGTTTTGTGGGTAACAATACTTTTTAATAGCAGAAGATAAAAGAACTGAAAACTTAAAGAAGAACTAAGAGAGATTTATTTATTTAAAAATACTGCTAGTTTTGCCTATTTTGATGTTGTAATTAAGAATAAAAATACAATGAATTAAGAAATAAATAGACCGATCATTAATGGAAATAGATTGCACATTTCAAAATTCTAAAGAAATATCTATAATATAATTTGTTCCATCCCTTTGATGGAACGTCTTGAAAACGTTTTTTTCAAAAAAACTAGTGGTGCTACAGAATGGCCTATTACTTCGCCGTATTAATTTTCTATTTCCTAAGCTATTCAGACTTGCCGCATAGTCTTGCCAGCTGCCATCTATCGCCACCGAAAGTAAATATTTTTGGAATTTTCTTAATTTTTATTTCAGAATAGTAGAACGGAAATATTATTACATGATTATTAAAAAACAGTAAAACTTCGCCGTAAATGGTAATTTTCTTTGCAGTTTTTAAGAAAATGGCGTTTAAGCGCTTCTGTGAAAGCAAAATTAGAACCTCTTTTCACAATATTGACTTTCCAAAAACCTTCATATTTCAAAAGAGAGATTTCAAAAAAACACATCTGTGTACATTTTGAAACAACAAACGAATACAGAAAAATTAATTCTATGCCATCTTAAACAGTGCAGTTAGCACTATATGTTCGAAAAGTATAAAGAAAAAATTTGGATCCGTTTTTTGAGAAAATGACGTTTGAGTGTTTCTACAATTGCGGAATTTTGAGCTAATTTTAACAGAAAACAGTTGAGTTTTGGAGAAACTTTATCTGACATTATTTAAAGCACATTTACTCATAAAAATATTTGAATAAATTGCCCTTAATGTAAATAAAAACGTGAGAGACAAGTTAAAAAATTACATTTCTTTAATTTTTGAAAAAACAAAAGAATAAAGCAATATGTGATTAATGACATTGAATAGAGTGCATTTAGTAATATCCTCACCAAAAGTTTAAAGAAAAAACTTGGAGTTGTTTTTGAGAAAATCTAGTATTTGTAATTTTTTTTTAAATTGCAAAGTTTACCCACAATATTGCGCGAAAAGCACTAATATTTCAAAAAATCTACATAACCTTAATGAACAGATAAACATATTTGGAGAATAAATTTTATTTGAAAAAAATCTCTATCTTCAATTTTATAGTTGCAGGAAGACACCGCAAAAATTCAGAGTTAACCGTGAAAATCAGACAAATGCCACCTTTATAAGTGCATTTTACTCTACTCTTACAAAAAATTTAAAGAAAATATTTAGCCGTTTTTAAGAAAATTTTGAAAATGTCTGGAGGGCTTCATGTAAACTACCTTCAAACTTTTAAAAAAGTTTTTCAAAATCATGACATCTCGAGCGGAGGCATATCGACCGGGAAATATTAATTTTGGAAAAAATCATACGCACGGTTTAATCGCTGGTTACATCACGTGTTAGAGGATTTTTTTTTAATTTAGCAACTGAATTTATCCAGTTTTTCGTTACCAGGGCCCCTCAATGAATTTTTTCTGTCGAAAATCCGCCATTTTTCTGCGCCGTCAATTTTTTTCTAAAAGACCCCTCAAACTTTTTTCTTTGAATTTTTTCTTCATGTGTATTAAGGGACGGTAAAAATATGGCATTAAACTCATTTTCTGCAAACTCTCCGTATTTTCGACAATTCCAAAAAAGCATTTCAATGCTACAAAATAGAAGAAAGCTATTTTGCCATAAAGTTTGTTTTAAAAAATCAACTCTTTAAAAAAGGTCTGGTCCAATTATTTGAACAAAAAAGGATAGATTTTCAGCCAAATCTCCTTATTTTCGAAAATTGCAATAATTGCTTGTCTGAAAAAGTTAGGATTGAGACAATTGCTTTTGTAGCACTAGTTCCTAGCAGTTATGCTATACAAACTCATTAAGAATTATCAGCCAAAGGACCCTCTCAATGTATATTCTTGCTCAGGGTTGTTATTTATGTTCGTGGGTATTAATTCGAAATATGCATGTTAAATATATTCAAAATGGTATTTCATTTATAAACGAGATCCGGAATTAAGGATTTAATTTCAAGCTTTATAAAGCCGTGACTTGAGATATTTAGTATTTTATTTTTTCCAACCATGCTCATACACGCACTTATTTGGATCAGGCCGCCTTTTAGTTTCGGTCCTTCAAGGGGCCCGCCCAGCCTGATAGCTCAAATCGCCCGCGCCGCTCCTTCCCGGACCCTTGTCCCGTCTCTCATCTTCTATTCAACTACTGCCGGCATGAGACCCTCCTTCCCCTGCTTCGGCTGTCAGAAGTGGTCGGATTCGGGGCAGTAAGCTGGATTCGGACCCACAGCTTTGCACACGTACTTGGACGTCTCTGCACAATCGGCCGACAGGAAATGGAAGAGGGTTGGAAGGTGGCGTCCCATGATAGGAGACCTTTCCATGCCACAATAAACGAGTAAGCATCACTACCTTAACCGGCATTCGAACTGGCGAGAGTCTTCAAGGCAAGGCTGCCGAGGCGCCTTGATAACTACCCAGGGCGACACTACGTCTACATTAAACCAATTTGCCCGGGAGTGTTACAGGCAATAGACTCCTCAAAATAAATTATCAAAAACTACCCATAACTCAAATTAGTCCTTAATATTCCAATGCAAGATTGCAGAAATTCTGGTAAGTATTATTAATTCAAGATTCGCCGTTTCCCGGCGCACGATTACAATATTTTCTCTTCTTACAAAGTAAGGGCGAGAAAGTAAAAAAAATCTGCCTGTGCATTATTGCTCTATTAATATTAATAAAATGTTTTGGAATTATTCTTTGAAATAAAAAGAGAAGTAAATACATTATATTCCATCAGTACCTCATCATTGCTCATAAGCTCCACAAACTTCACGTTGAAAGCAAGTAAAAAAAATGCTATTTTTGTAAAATTCTGTGCTTGAAGTACTATAGTATCCTTACCCTACTTATAACACCTCCTCTACCTTTATGTACATCGCACACATAAAATCTTCTTGTAGAATTGCGAACAACCGATCAGTTCTTTTAACGTCTGTAGAAGACAAGATCATGAAATAATTTGTATTCACGGTAGGTTTGTATCGCCGTGAATTCAACACTCCACAAGGTTCAATGACCAGACATTTGCCGACACCTGTCATTAGTTCAAACGAAATGTGTTTCGACATGCTGTCGCCTGTCATTATGCGATATGTTGGAGTCACTAATGCATCTCCAGCTCAAGCAGGAAACGTATTTTTTAAGGGGAGGTTGTACGACCTATCGCAGTAATGTCAATTGTGTTGTGTTTATTTACCATTACCTCTAAAACTATTTCATGAAGCTCTTCGAAATTTTACACACTTTTATACACAAATGTTCTTTACATACATTGTTTTTATTTGGAATGATGCAACCTCATTTTCGTTTTCTAATATTTTTTTCGAACATACTATTTTTTAAACATTTATATATACCCAATACCCGAGTTTCGAATAGATAAATTCTTCTATAAAAAAACAACAAATCACGTAAAATACATTATGCATAAGTAGTGAAAATTTCATACAGTAATGTCCAATAGTATCTGTGAAAATGGTAGATGAAGGCAAAATGTAATACTTTTCGGGAAATGCATTATTCACACATCACACCTCTAACAAAATCCTGTTGCATGTTCTCGCTCTTTAGCATCTCATTACTCATTATACTCGAAACTTTTCCTCTTTGTTCCTACAATCTTTCTTCATTTCAACATTTTGTTCTACCTCTTCTGCCTTTTTTACTCGTGAGCAAGTAGTAGTGCAGTGTAGTGTAGTGTAGAAGTGTTTTGTAGTGACTAAGACATTACAAAATCACTCACCATAACTACAGCACACTGTATTAACGTACACAATGCCGCCAAAATGTCAGAAAACAAAGAACTATAGCAGAGCAGTTTTGCCTCACGACTCTAATTACACCCTTTAAAAAAAATTTCCTTAAAAGAGGCATCACAAATTTAAAAAATAAGTGCAAAGTGGCAGGTAACGTAAAAATGGGTACGGCAGTTTGCGCGGATATACATTTAAATGGCATTTTTAAGCCCTTGAGAACAAAATAACACAAAAATGTCAATTGCACTATGTTATGTGAATATTAAAGATTCACAATAACACACAAAAAGAAAATCGAATATGTTGATCCTATGACGTGTACAACCTCCCCCCCCCAACGAGATGTTTAATCAGCAGCAGTACTGGAATCCCATTAATGCTAATGCATAATTTTGTCATATTGATAGGGTAAAGATATATTTGAAATTAAGAAATTTGCTGAACACGGTCAATATAGCTTAATTTTTTCGCTTAGAAATCTTGAAGAAATTTTGAGAGTTTTTAAACATGTAATTGATTTGTCATATTTTAGATCGAAAAACTTGTAAATTTTATCAAGAAATCAGGAACTAAAATGCAACACTCAAGTCATTACCACATAGTAATTAATAAATTAGGTACAACGCAAGGATTTTCTTGTTATAGTTATTCGTACTGCGTATAACTTCAGTAAACACACGTACGGACGAATTCATCAGTGTGATACAGTACGTCACGTGGGAACATTAAAAGTAGGAAATGTATTTAATTGCTCTTATGTTGTCCGTTTCACACCGGCGCGCGAGCTTAAAAGACAAAAGACGAAAGGCTTCGACCCTCCTATTTTGGTAATTGGTTATGCTTCCCGTCAATTCAAAATCCAGGCATCAAAGCGTTAGGAAGAGAAATTGTGATCGTGCGCCCCAAAACGGCAAATTTTCGACAGAAAAACTCTTATTGCCGAGCCCTGGTAACGAAAAAGCCGATATTGTTTTCCCCCTGTATGTAGCAAATTACTTCACGTTATGTAGTCAGAAATCATGTTTTGTAGGTCCTTGATACCAAAAAAAGTCTATCTGTCCGCCTGTCTGTGGTGAACACTAGCGCTTTAAGTTTATGCCTAAACCCTTCAGCCGATTTGCTCCAACATTGATATCCCCACATCGATTTGAAAGAACTCGAGGCCTTGTGAATTTAAAACAAGATATTTTGATTTTGGGGATACTTTCCATGAAGCTTCAATTACATTTTCAAACTTTTCTCAAAAATTGCTCTAAATGTTTTTATTAAACTTTGTCCTCTGATGGCGTAAATTACGTTTAAAAGAAGGACGCAAAATTCAATTTCGTTGAAATTCATGATTTTTAGAAAATTTGAAATGTTTCAACATGTTTTCGGCGTCTTCCTACAACTACAATATTCAAGATAGAGATATTTTTCTTTAATAAAATTGGTTGTTGAAAAATACGAGTATCTTGAAATAACTTGCATTCTTTTTTTTTTCGAAAATAATAGTAGTTTTTTCATAATTTTGCGGAGAAATTAAGACATGTTTAAAAAATTATTTTCTCCAATTTCCTTCTTTAAATTTGCTCTTTGTTCTTTGTACCAAAGAACATTAAAACAATTGGTGCTAGTGCTACTTTCGTCGAACTACCAGTATTTTCAAAAATTGCAAAATTGCCAAAACTACAAATTTGAAAAAAAAAGTTTTTTCTTAAAATTTGTTCTATGAAACGTTAGTGCAATTGTTTCAAAAAAACGTTAGTTTTGACGTAATTTCTGCTTTAAGTTACTGCAAATTATATAGAAAACTTTATTTCGAACAGCACATTTTTTCTTCAATGTTTTTTCCACTGGTGGAACAAGAGACGCCTTAAAGAATGGCGCATGTGTCATTTTCATGGGACAGAATGATTGAAAATTACAAAAGTTAGAAATAATGCGAAAAACTATATCCTGTTGTAAAACCACTAACTGTAAAATGCTGGCGTGGAACCTTAAGAGTTCCAAATATCACAACTTGAGGTAATCTCAATAATACAAAAAACATACAAAATCGAGTCAACATTGTATATTTTGACCAACAGAATGTATATTTTTCCTCCGAATGCACGAAATATTCCATTCCCTTTCTTTTTATCCGCTATTTAACAGATAGGGGAGGCACTACAGAAACAGTTTTGTTGGGCGGCATTGCAACTATCTCGGAGGTAGCTACTGGTCAAATGGTAGGCCCAAATATCTTGTCGAGTGGAAAGTAATGGGCTGAAAGTCGATACGAGACATGACAGCAGTTACATACAAACTGTCGCCGCTGGCATCTATTTTCGGACAAGGCCGTTAGCCGTTCTACATGTCCCAGCCCATTGACCGATCTTTCTTGCGACAACGGCGCAACGGTGGAACGACCTGACGCACGCCAAATATAGGCGTGAAGGGGTCGGTCTAACGTCGATTTCCTCTCAAGAACCCCTCGTTGCGACCACCAAAGTTACGGAAAGACACCACAGAAAAACACAGTAACCTCTTCCGAAATATAATACGCATTGTATTGTATAAAATTCCAGACTCTGAAAATTACCACGGATAGAGTGCGCAAAAAAACAGAGAAAAGGATCAACAAACATCAGGGGGAAAAAGAGGGAGTTGATAGATGAAACCCTAACTCACAATCCTTTGGCCCTATGTGTTTCAAGGCTCGTACATCCACTGTTATTAGTGTAAGTTGCAGATATGTACAAACTCCTAGCGACGTCATGCCTCCATATCGCCAAATACAAATGGCATTCCAGCAAGAAATAGAATGAGAAATAACGGATACTACTACAACTCGAGCAGAGCTGGCAGTTGACGCAACTTCACTGAGTATTCGATTACCTTTAAGTAATGATATACTGACCTCAAGACGCTCATTATTCTACTCATTTACACACCATTAAACGATGTAATTTACATTTGCCGCACAAGAGAGCATTCATAGGAAAGCAAGGATTTTCAGGGGGAGGGGGGGAAGGGACACAGTCATTTTCAACTCAGAACTAGGGGCATGTGAAATAACGGAGTCACATCATTTTCTAAATACAACTCAGAACTCTTTCTGGAAGGAGAGAATGCTATCTGTGGCAAAACTTCAGTTGGTGTCACCCGGGGCAAAACTACTGGAATCCCCCCCCCGTAAATTAAATATAAAAATACATATTACTGGATAGATTATACATTATTTAATAAAAAAGTACATTTGTACTTGACATTTATTTACAATGTATTAAAACTATGAAATTCACAATAATTGAAATATATATTTACATTAATAGTCTAAAAAGAACTAATTAACAAATGCATTTTTTTATAAAAAACACTTTTCGAGATTTAAGGGCTGCAAACGTATCCGTAATTTCATAAAACTCTATGATTGTTGTATAGATAAAAGTAATTGTTGAAATAGAGACGTTTTGCCAATTGACGCATTACTGCTTATAGTTTCGCGTTTTAGTTTATCTTATTTTTCTTCGTTTTCTTAGAATTTATGGTATATATGTATAACAATGAAATTAATTTATTATCTTCTAAACCTTATCCCAGTAGATGGGGGCAGCTTTTTCGAATCGCTTACTACAATCCATTCGAATTTGACTGATTTTTACAATCGGCTGTCCGCCTGACGTCAACCCCCAACCTGGAGGACCAAACTACGCGAATCCATTTTTGATTTCCAACATTGCCCTGTTGATGACTGGAAACGCGTTGCCTGCTCTGACGAGTCTCGTTTCATATTGTTTCGAGTGGATTGACGTGTACGAGTATGGCGACATCTTCATGAATCCATAGACCCTGCATGTCAACAAGAGGAGTCTTGAAACTGGTTGAAGCTTGTGATGGTATGGGGCGTGCGCAGTTGGAGTGATATGGGACACCTGATACGTCTCGATAAGACTCT
>BOPP01000010.1:13306820-13322105 GCA_017312745.1 Gryllus bimaculatus | reverse complement strand
TTGTTTTATAAATGAATGCAAATAACGTACGATGCTGATGGCGACAGACGAGCCACAACTATTTTTGGAGTTTGGAGCCCTCCCTTCCGATTCAGCAATTCCGAAGCAACTGATACATCATACAAAATATCATTTTTTTTTTATTTCTACAGAAATTAAATTCTTATATTGAAAAATGGCGCAAAGTTGTTCCAAATTGGTAGACAAAGGAGAGTGTAAGAAAAAAGCAACTTAAAAGACAACGCGTAAATCACAAGACCAACTCGATTTACGTACTCATCAAGGCCCTGTAAAATTATAAGCTGAACCTTTTTTTCTGCAGACTCCTTCCACTGCTAGGACGACTGATTGATTGTTTCGTGTTTCCGGGCGCGGCGACTGCTATTGTCATTAGTCTCGTAAATGTACCCGGGGCAAGCACTGGTTTCCGGACACGTGTGATAGTGTAATACTTGCAAGCACAAGTGTGAGGCAGCAAGGAGGACAGGACCAGGAACAGGAATGAAAAGTCGCACGCGGTCCGTGGCCCGTTTGTTAGAGAACAGCTCCAGCACGCGCCTAGTGTTGATCGGAGAAATCACGGAAAACTACCGATCTGAGTGGCCGGCTGAAAGAATTCTCCTCCAGACAGCTGCTGAACTCGACCTAGCTTTGTAGCTGGTGTCGAAACGAATGCCACCGCCAGGACGATATTGTACGTCGACAAAATTAATACAAGAATATTTTTTATTGGAAACAACCGTGGCTAAAATGTTCACAGCGCCCTTTATCATTGAAACAATTCTCGCTCGATAATCGTATTCGCGCCTTAAACACATCTCCCACGAATCGTCGAAAATGAGTTCTGCACGAAACGATAGCCCAGTCCCCAGGAGGAAATATTCCCCAGGTGTTATTGCTGATTGGTCCACTTTAAAATCCTTCCATTGTGTGGCAAAGTTAATAGGCATACGCATCAGAATAAAAGAAGGGTGATTGGAAATGCCACACTGACCTAGTTACACCTCCCCGCTAATTTTCCCTCTGATAAAACGCGATTGGGATCCTATTGCACCGGTTTCCAATTCAGTGACAATAATAAATGGATGGACTGTGAATTACGCATTTGTTTCCAGCACGTCTAGCATTACGGGAGCGAAAAGTGACGCCGTGGATTTAATCTGCAACACGAGACAGCGGTCTCTCCGTTTACATAGCTAAAAATGATTCTTCTGTGAATAAAAACGCGGACAGCGTGATATTTGTCATTCTCGAAATTAACGGTATGCGTATAAATTAACAAAAACAAAAACATCAGATGAGTTTTCGATGCTGCGAATTTCTACTTGGAAGGCACGACATCGTCCATCAACCGTAATAGAGAGCGCAGCGAAATCCAAGAAAAAATCGTGAATGATTCTCGACACTTCATTCGCTAATATCCTCTTGTAACTACAAATGCACGTAATCAAAGGCTGAAAATTCCAGTTCCGCATAAGGCATGGATGCTATAATAATATGGTTGGGACGTAGTTGGCTTCCCGTATAATTCATACGTACTCATCCTTCCATCATCGCTCATGTCTCATGATCATTCTACCTCAGTTCACTCAGTGAAAAACAGACAAACTGCAAATATGATCAAATGTCCAGGAAAGAGCAGGCCATTATGACTTCATCACATTCAAGGAAAAATATTGTTTTGCGCATCAAAATATTCATACCTTGCAATAAATGTTCATAATTTGTATTATATAAAATAAAATTAAATAATTTACAAGTAAATTCAAAATGCATTGATTGCCAATTTAATTCGTTCACCCTTTTCTTTTTTTAAATAGTAGTTTTGTTTAAATTGCAATGTTTCAAATAATGTAAGAAAGTAAGAGCTGTTTAGCAGCACATACTTTCCCCCATTATTTGCGGCGTTGCAATTTTCGAAAATTCAAAACGTCAACGTAATTACATAGGATTGGTGTTCTTTGCTCTGCGGAGGAACAAAACCAAACGTTTGGGGTCAGTTTTGCAGAAACAAAAATATCGCAATCGTGCGCCGGAAAATGGTAATTCTCCGATAGAAAAACTCTTATTGCTGAGCCCTGGTAACGAAAACGTGAGAAAATCTTCATGTACATGTAGGTAATATATGTAAATTCCTTTAACACGTGTGTAGTCAGAATCCATGTTTACGGGTCCATGAGTAATCGATTGATGTCAAAACCTGTGTCCGTCTGACTGACTAACCCTCATTTGATGTAAATGCTGACGAAATAATTAAACTCCTTGCTAACACTCCATAGAGTCCAAGGAAACTTGCGAAGATAGTTATAAAGCATTTCACCCTTCAGAAGCAAAGCAATGTACTATTTTAGCATTTGCTCTACATCTACTTTAGCAGAGACCATAGACTGTTGAACACCGATATTCCGTATTACACCAATTGGGAAATAATCTGAATTTATATGCAGAAAAGAGGTGGTTAAACTATTAGGAAATAATATTAATTTTAAAATTATTAATAATTATTAATAGTTATATACAATAATATAAAATCGCGTGAGACGTTTCAGAACACAGCTGTATACAAATCCTGAAACGCATTTTATTAACCATCCAACAAGAATAAAATGCATTCGCAGTTGACTACTAAGAAGTGAGACAGGGGCTAACGAAATCCAGTGGCAATGAGTTTCAAAGAAACCAGTCGATAATTGCTTTACACCCGAAGGAGTATCATGTAGAACCATATTTCCACCATGAGCACATCATAAAGTAACGAAACTTCAACATTACGCACATAACTTCGAGGTGGCTACGAAAAATCCAGTATCCTTGCCACTTCTTGACACGCGTTTAACCAACGTCATCACGAACTGAAGCGAGCGCGCGTAAGATTCAATCCATGCTTGATTACACGCATTACGTGTGAAGTCTACAGAGGCATGACGTAGGCAACCACGTACGGCGGCAGAGCCCCGCGCACGTGACAGGGTCAGGCCGGCGCGCCCAACGAGAATCCAGCGAAGATTACTTCCGCGCGCCGGTCACCCTGCACGAGGCAGACGCAGGCGCTCTTCGGGCGCCGAAGCGGCCCAAACGGGAATCGGACAAATAGGACACGAACCAGGGGAGCAAGGGCAGTGGGCTACGAGCCTCCAAGTCTAGCACGAATCGGTTAGGAGCTACTCATGGAGCCGCGGCCCTAGCACGAACAGCGACGAGGTCAGCAAACAAGACACAACACGGGCAGAACACGAACAGATCGCGAATCACACCCGAACAGGATGCGAGTCAGAAAGGAACCGGGAAGGAACTGGCGACGATTCCAGTCAGATGAAAGTTTATATTGACAGAGCTCCTTCAGCTTAATCCGTTTCAAAATATCACAACCGTAAGCAGAGGTAACGGCACTGGCGAATGAACTATTCACCCAGAACACTCAAACTGGTGCAATTTGTAAATGTGCTAAATATTAAATCAAGATTACAACACAGTTTATATCCTGTATGGCCGATGTGGCTACAGCGTGTGCCGACTCAGCGCCTCGGTCGGAAGGGTCGCGGGTTCGAGTCCCGCCGTGGGCATCGTTGTTTGTCTCTCGTCTTTCCTATATGTGTGTTGTTGCGGAAGGCCTTGTGAGTCTTCTGACAACAGACCGAGAAGCCCGCAAGTGTTCTAGTGTCTAGTGTAAAGGTTAATATCTGTCCGCATGAGGGACATGGTGTACTCGGAGAGGATAGCAGAAAAAAGTAATCCATTGTAACTGAACATCATACGAAGCCGGCAGAACATACCACCCTGAACACGAATCAGTTGGTGTTATGACACGTTTTTACCTGAACAAAGATCAATAACAAATAATTATCTCCATGAGGTACGAGAAAGGAAATTATGGTTTAATTCTGCGAATACGTCTTTACCGGATACATATTTACATCACTAAAAATCTGTCATCTTTACAACGGATATCAAGAGATTAAGTTTACTACAATTACGTGCAATCATATAAACTTTCGATAGGAAGTACTCTCGATATATTTTACTAGCACAGCCAATGTGTAAAACTAAGCTTGCAAACACGTATTACATAACAAAACAATATTTGAACATTCTTCATTCAGTGATGAACAATTTTGTGCATTCATATTAGTTGTTATTAACAATGGACAGCCCATACCTCATCATTATTTCCCACATAGAATGTAGTGTTTTTGTTCATAAAATCTCCTAGCACCACACGATGTGACCAACCGAACATCTGTGCCTAAGGAGTTGCCTACAAATCAGGGGTACGTCATACAGCATAGCACTCCCATTTTATAAAATTTCCCACTTCATGTATTCTAGGGAAAAAATAATAATTTCCTCAATAAGCCCTTGAAGTAAGCAACATTTATTCCGAGGCAATCTGAATGTATCTATTTATGTTTTTAGCATGTATGTACCTGCGAGGAAAAACCAGCGAATTTTCGACAGAAAAAACCCTTATTGCCAGTCCCTCGTAACGAAAAAGTGAATAAATCCATGTTTTGTGGGTCCCTGATATCGAAAAATCGACTGACCGCACAACGTCCCTCTGTCCGTCTGTGAACACGGCTAGCGGGTAAACCGTACGCAGGATTTTCACCAAAATTGATATTGTGCAATTGACCTGATGTCGCGACCTTTTGTATTTGAAACCGATATTTCAATTTTGGGGGTTCTTTACAGGAAGCCATTGGGACATTTTCGATATTTAAAAAATATGGCGCTATTTTTTAAAAAAATGGTAAAAATTGGTGATAATCCCTTTTCATTGTTTAGCTTAATATTAATTTACATAATAATAATAATAATAACAACAATAGTAGTAATAATAATAATAATAATAACAATAGTAATAATAATAATAATAATAATAATAATAATAATACACATCGTTTGCATATTTTGGTAGTTTTTTTAGAAATTTGCGCGAAATATTTGGGCAGTTTTTTATCAATTAACAGTTAAACGATATATCAAGATATTGATTGTTTGTCTGGCAACGTGAGTTACTGACTGCCTGTCTTTAATAAGAAACGATACATTTCTCTGTTTAATAATACAAAGCAGGAGCAAACTTATTTAATTCAATCCTATAATTGTATTTATAAACTTTGTTGATATGATCTTAAGCACGCGACTTCATTCACAATCATTGCTAAATCGAATCTTGAAAAGAAAGATTACTTTTAAAATTATTTAAGCACTAAATCTATTTTAAATTGCGTCATTTCATTGTGACAAATGGGGAACTGGATAATTTCGCTTTACCTGTTAAGGTGCGGGAATGACGAGTAATTAGTGTAAAAACAATTAGTTTTGATGAATATAAAAATATTATATCCATTTCAAGAATGCTGATTTTCAAAATGTTGATTTAACAAAGTCACACCGACCACAGCGGTAGTGACGGACGCCGCTGGTTCGCGTAATTGTAAAACTAATAATTTTATTTACGGCTAAAATACGCATTGGGCATCGTTGGTATATTAATGAAGAACGTCAATACACGGAATTCAACGGTAGACAGATGTTTTCATTTTAATGTTTGAATTTAAATGTGCACGTATTTTCCTACTTCGTTTTCGTCACTAACAGCATTCCTATTACGGAATAAATATTACTAATTTTGTGATCAATAACAATATTCGAAAAGTCATTAACAAAAAGGTCTCTAAAATATAAAAATTAATTAAATGACAATATTTATCATAAAATATAGATATTCATGTTAAGATATTAAATTAAGATACGGTTGAGTGACACGCTATGAAGTATAAAGTGAAAATTGAAAACGTAATTGTGAATACTCAAATCAAATTCTTATTAAGATAATGGTTTAAATTACAAAGAAGTAAATAATATAATTATTAATTTCAAGCAATGTATCCAAAATTCTAAACTGCACGACAACGCAAACGACCCGCGAGTAGGGTATACGAGTATACCATAAAGCTGCCATCAACCTGCACACGAGATCCGCACCCGTCTCCCGAGAAACACTTTGCTTGGTAGCCGAAAAGGCTGCGGATTCCTTTCGTAGCAGAACAGCCTACGGGGATTTCTTTATTTTGAAACCTTTTAGACCTTGTTAGCTCAATAAGCTGACAACCGCAAAAGAGTTAAAAAATGCCATTCTCACGCAAGTTATGCTAGTGCAAAAATTTTTATAAAAAGACCAGTCGCTTTCATGTCAGTGAACATCGAGAGCACCTGTATAGGGGAGTGCAGATAAGATCGTTTCCACAATTTGTTTTCATGAGAAGGCCGACAAAGGGCGCTTCGAGGGCGTCGGCTTTCGCCAGCAGACGTTACTTAGCTTCACTTCACTCTGCTGAAGTTCCATGGGCATTGTTGCGGAGAATCTGTGTCGGTATTGCAAATACTTATCTGGGTACGGGCGCGTTCCGTTTTCAAGGAAATTCGAGAGAGTTTTTGTGGTATGATACCAAAAGAAAGGCCTTACGATTGAAACCTAGTATGTGGTTTTTGTAATTAGATATAAGGAACATTTTTTTTTTACAAAATGGTACAAAAACTTATCTTTCCTTACCGTATTATTCATAAATGGGATTTTAACATTTCTTATTTGGATTCTGAACATAGAATCTATATCACAGCAAAAAGCACAGTAAGAAATATTATTCGTTCAGTACAAAGGCGTTTATTGCCGTAATTACGATAATAACTCAAACATGCTCATACGCGTACTGTGGCTTCGTCAGCTTTAAAATGCATTATCGCGAGGGAAATTATTGCCATGATTTTTGAAAAAAAACTCATGTATGATAGGAATGCATTTACACAAATACATGCATATGACGAATATACACGTCATGAAAAATACAAATGCATGCTGTTTAAATATAATTCATACCAACGTTTCCCACGACCGAAATCAATACAAAAGGATGAGCACGGACACTATAATACGAGGTCTACTACGACAATACAAAATCATTGTTAACGAGTAACAAATGAGATTAGATACATTTCTTCGAGAGCTAAAATGTTCAGAATTTATTCGGAAGTTTGCCTCGCAATGCAAATAATATCAAACATTTCGTATTAAGAGCAAAAAGTTATTTTCTTCTCCATAGAACGCTAACATCGAAACGACACACATCTTACATTGCACTCTGACTAAAACGACTTACACTGCACTCAAACTGCCTGCCTACTTGCATTCGTTTACCGATGCAAATAAAGCATTTGCATCACAAGGCGCTTGGTTAGTACATTTTATGATTAGCTGAAGTACCCTGCGCTGCCCTAGAATTTATTAATCATCGCGAGTATTTATTACTCGTCAATTAGGTAGGAAAAGGAACGAAGTCTGGGAACGGTGTATTCCTGCACAACCCTAGCCAGTCCCGCCCTGCCCCATCCTTTTTTCCTGCGCCGCCCTATCCTTTCTCCGTTCCCTGCGCCGCCCCACCTGTATAGCTTGCCCTTGCCTCCTAAACCTACCCGCACCGCTTCACCCTTGCCTTGGCCTGGCCTGCCTGCCTGGCCTGCCTTGCCTGGGCCTGCTTGGCGTGGCCTGCCTTGCCCTGGCCTGCCTTGCCCGGCCTGCCTTGCCCGGCCTGCTTGCCCGGCCTGCCTTCCGGCCTGCCTTGCCCGGCTGCCTTGCCCGGCCTGCCTTGCCCGGCCTGCCTTGCCCGGCCTGCCTTGCCGGCCTGCCTTGCCCGGCCTGCCTTGCCCCGGCCTGCCTTGCCCGGCCTGCTTGCCGGCCTGCCTTGCCCGGCCTGCTTGCCGGCCTGCCTTGCCCGGCCTGCCTTGCCCGGCCTGCCTTGCCCGGCCTGCCTTGCCCGGCCTGCTTGCCGCCTGCCTGCCTGGCCTGCTTGCTGGCTGCTTGCCGGCCTGCTTGGCCTGGCCTGCCTTGCCTGGCTGCCTTGCCTGGCCTGCCTTGCCTGCTGCCTTGCTCTACTATCCCTGCCATGTTCGCTACAATCGTTGCTGTAGCAGCAGTAAACATGTTGGGAGTACAGGGAGATTTCGCATTGTTGCATACTCCTGGCAAACGCCCAGTAACATTTTCAGGCCTTTAATTCCTTTGAGCTTAATTGCGCAATTGAAATGAATTAAAAATGGATTTAGTACCAAATTTAATGGGTTTCGGAAATTATTTATTCACTTTGATGGAATTACTCACCGATTTCCAGATATTGGGAAAAACGAAAAGTCTGCACAATTAAAATTTTACTCTAAGCCTTAAAGGAGCTTAAGAGTCTAAGTGATAGGAAAGGGAAATAAATGATTTTTTACGAAATCTCAAAGAAACAGTCATTTTTCTCTTAAATTTCAGGTTTATTGTAAAAAAATGTATTAAGATAGGAATAAAACTAGTTTTGTATGATAACAAACCTTCTTTATATAAAAGAAAATAATAATTTCAAGAAAGGTTACGCCGACAAAATATATTACTTTTCAGTTCGATTATTAAAATAACTTCAGAACTTCCGGAGATGTCAGATCCAGAATTGTCTGTTTATTCCAGTTCCCCGACGAACAGCCAAACAAAAATCATAAAAACAATTCAATTCGTTTTATAAAATCTAAACAAGTATATAAGATTATAAAAACGTAGTTATTTTCAAATCACAGTGTTTTTAAACGAACAAAAAAAGACACCAATATTGGCTCCTCACAATGTGACAGATGTCCATCGACAGCGGAGTCCATCGAGTCGAAATAAAATCTCGCAACGCTCAAAAAATAAATTATAGTGCCGGAGGCTGGGCTGGAGCAAAAAAAGCTGGTGCAAAGAACGAGAGTATGAAATTGATTGGAATGTTCTGCTTCTGAACAAACAGCTCATTACAGAGTGATCGGGAGTGTGATGTAGATAGCATGGGCAGGTTCGATACAACGCGATTCGCAAATACTGATTGGAATTCTCACAAATTGCCGTTTAAAACCTTCATTTTACCCAAATTGTTTATTTTATGCGCGTTTTTCTGCAAAAAAACGCCTATGTTTGTAAATGCAATCGCATAGCAATCAGCTCCAGCCTGTGATCATTGACTGGGAGAAGGTATGTTGCGCACAGTCCCGTTCAATGACAATCAATGCTCAAGCGTCAGTGATACGAAATGTTTTATATTTTTGTATTCAATGCTTTAATACCGGTAGCACGTGTTACAATACGGCTGTTAAATTTAATCGATGCGCATCTTTGGAAGTGTGTTTACTTTAGATGTATGAAGTAAGATATACATTACATTTCTAATCCATCGGACTTATCCATAAGTACAGAAGTAGTAGTAACTAGAGCATTATATGGAACCTGATGGTATAGAAGGGAGTCAGGCTCTGTATGTATAAAATATTCAAAGTGCGGCTAGCATGTTCAGATGCGTAACATGCAAGACTTCTCATACATATAGTTTGTGTAAACTCCAGTAACCTTAAGATTTGAAAAAAATAGAAATTCTCAGAACTATACATGGCTGACAATTTTCAATATGTTTACTGATCGAATACATCAAGTTTAATTGTTTATTTATACCCACTTCCCTAAAAATAAAGAGAATTAAAATGATTTTGTATTTTAGAGTTGAGAATCATCCTCTGGCAGTTCTAAGATCCGTCCACAGAACGCTTACAAATGATTCGTTGGAGCGACGAAAATGAATGAATAACCGCGGTTCAGAAATAGAAACGTAAACAGATTAAGACATCGCTTTCAGCATCCGCCAGACTACATTTAGAGCGACCGCAGTTTTACCTACATCTGCTCAGCGAACCGTTTACACTTCCTTCAACAACACCGAATCGACCATCAGCGTCACCATCATGGGCAAGCGCTTGAAATCTCTTTCCGACGCGCCGCACGCCGAAACGGCCAAGGGGGGCCGAAATAGCCTCATGTTACTTGGCTTGCGCCCGACGCGAATAGATAATCGCAGCGAGCAGACCCTAAATGATCACTAACGGATCGTTAACAGCGCCGGCGCTTCAATTTGCATTGATAACGGCGACGTAATTGGGCGCGCGGCCTCGCTCACAACAAGCAATCTACCGGCGAATGTCGGGAATAGGACACGCCGGGCTGCGCCGACGCGCCGCAACCGGATCGGAACTCCCCTCCCCCGCCCCCTAGTGAGCGACCCGATCGGGACGCGCGAGACACAATTGTTGCAAATGTAATCACGGTGAGGTCCCACGGCGTGTCAATTTCACGAAATCTACCCGCCAAGTGAACTCCACTAACTAGTTCTCAGGGCGAACGCACGGTGAGAGAGCTAGTCCCCTATATCGAATGAATCTTGAAGGGAGGAGGCGCCGCAGCGCACGCGGTGCAGCCTCCCCCGCACCAGGTAGACGATACGAGATGCGTTACCGGGCGCGAACTGTTTCAAGATCGTATTTACTAGGCTGTTCGGGTGACGCCGCGTCCATGGCGAAGGTGCCGACGTTTCGGTCGCCATTCTGCGACCTTCCTCAGGGCGTAAAGCGAATGTTTCAAGATCATCAGCAAATACAGTGGAGTTTCATGACATTTCCCTGATGCTTTTGTGCATATTTAAACGTGATTTTTTTCATATCATTTCTAGCAATTACGCGATTATGTCCAGAAATTTTATACCTGATGCATCGATCAGACATATCATGTGCATTTAAAAACCGTCCCGAGGCGGGAATATTTTTCAGCATTGCACTCAGGAAGGTTATTTGGCGTATCATGACTCTCTCTTGGCGCCTTCGTTGTTTTTTTTTTCTCATTTTCTTTTTTGCCTATTTAATCCAGGTTGCTTAAATGTTTTATCGATGCTTCGGAAAAAACTCTAATCCATAAAATTAAGCAACAGGTTCAGTTTCTCTATTTACTTTTTTATTTGAACTTCACAATTACTACAGGTATTCGTTTTGGAAAACGCCGTAGAAGCGCACGAGAAAAATTGGATTACAAATGTAAAGACACGCGCCTGGCGTGACAACCCCAGGCAACCCGTCCGCGAAATGAACTCCACTAGCGCGTTCTCGGAAGGGATGCACAGCGCGAACTGTTTCTCTTACTCAGCAGAAGTGCTCGCAGAATCGAACGAATCTCCTACAGAATAAGATGCGCAACCTCCCACATGGCTGAAAAATGATACAAGGTGCGTTACAAACGACTGAAAACTGAAAATTGGGCACCAACAAAATAGTTTGCAATTTGCCGACATTTTTCCGCACACAATTATTTGAAGGCATTTCCCTCCTTTTTTTCGTATCAGTTTATTGCAATTATACGATTTGGTTTAGAAATGTTATATAATATTCATCCATATTGTATTTAAAGTTAGGAACAAATTATGCACCACTTAAATACTACACTTACTCTCGAAATGGCTAAGGAAATCGTGGACATAAGAAAATGAAGGGCAAAACTGAGGAAACTTGTTAATTCTCTTCAGTTCTCAAGCCACTTTCGCGGTTGTGCTTCATTTAGTTCAAAATTAATTTCATTTACATAAATTGTGTAAGTGGTGCTACAGAATGGCACAGCGTACATAATGTATGAAAGAGACTAGATTAATAAATCAATGTATTGGTGTTAATTGCTCAAAAATATTCCCCAATGCAGTTCATCCATTTATAGACATAAGTTGTCCCTTCGTTAGATCACAGTTGCAGGCAACTAACAAAACGAGAGCAAACTTGAATTAATTTAAGATACAATTTCGTGAATTGAAAATTATGATACTTGCTTAAATTGTAACCTCTATCAGCATTCAGATTGTGATTGAACTTTTATTGACACAACTAATCCCGTTTAACTTCTTTCGGGTACTTAAATAACACATTCTCATAAAGATAAACACGGCACGCAGAGTGACTAGTTTACCTCATCTGCTTGGTGACCACGTTGTTTACATGTTCGTTTTGTGTAATTATTCTTTACCTTGAAAATGGTTCCTGGTAGTGAGAACACTGTCATCACTGTATTTGGAACTCAACCTTTTTTTCAATCATCTGAAATTTTTAATTAGTTGTAAATGTTAAGAACATAATTTTTCGATGGGATTTTTTTTATTTTCCGCAAACGCATTTGCCGAAATCAATTTTGGGATGAATAACTCAAACTGACAGTAATGTAGAATTCTAATGAGAAAGTATTTTATCATTGACATGTTCTCAAGGTACTCATTTCTGGAGATAATGCTGGATGTCCACTTGGTAATGGTATCACACATTTAGTCGATAGTAATTATAAATTTATATGTTCGATAATATCAGAAGTTTTTAGTTAGAAAAAATATCATACAAAGTAACTTCCATGTTTCTCACTTACGACTTTATAGAGTTCAAGAAGAAATGAATTTTAGTGCGAAAATAATGGACGTACACTCGTAACTATACGATTAACATTCGAACTATCTCCGAGAAGCTGTTATCAAACTCATTTGGTGACGCAACTAACTACAGGCTTTGCGGACAAGAATCAAAACAAGAGAGAAGACATTGAGGACATCCCATTGCTCATCTTCACTACGGCTCCGGATCACTCCAGGGACACTATTCAACAAGAAGTGACCACCCGCGCGAAGGCTGCTGAAGCGTGATGCTAACCACAGCTTCTCCCAGCGTAGAGCCCAATGATACATGGGACCCCGAGGGCCTCGGCATTTGGAGCCCGAGACACTTAAGTGGTCTCTGTGGCGCTGCTTCTTTTCACCAATGATACTTCCTATTACACAAAGGAAGAACTCAAGATAGTGCGTGTTTCTCCTATCATAACTTCCCAGTATCTAAGCTCAGGACCCTATCGATACGATCGATACAAACAACTGTCATCCGAACAAAAGATAGCGCTAAAGTGGAATATTAAATGCAATATATTTTGGCTTCTGCAAATTTTTATTGTAAATTGTGTTTATGAGAAAACGAAGGATAGGAAGGGAGCAGAGGAGAAAAGAAAGGAGGTAAAGAGAGGAAGGAGAGGTAAGGGAAAGAGAGGAAGGAGAGGTAAGGGAAAGCGAGAGAGAGAGAGAGAGAGAGAGAGAGAGAGAAAGAAAGAAAGAAAGAAAGAAAGAAAGAGAGAGAGAGAAAGAAAGAGAGAGGAGAGGAGATAACACAAAGCTAGAGGAAAGGAATGAATATAATAGAAACAAATTCTTGGGTGAAAATCGTATGAATAAAATTTGACGTTCGAAAATTCGGGACGAGAAAGTTATTTCTTTCTGAAGCACACAACATTATTTAATCTACTTTTTCTCCAACCGTAATCATCATTATGAAGTAATGTATTCAGAAATATAACCAATTCATAACTTCTAAGCTAATGCCAAGAAAGAGTCCACGTAATAACGGAGTAATAAGAAGGAGCATTTTCAGACCGAGCAATAGACTTGACAAACTGCCAGAACACAACACATATTATTAGATGACCCTATCGAAGTGGCGGCTGAGCCACTAATTTCCTAGGTAGCAAAGTTCAAATTACGAATGAGTGAAATGGAATTTATAAACAAAACGAGTTCTCGTTTGGTTTTATCAAGCACTCGTAGAAAGTGTTCATTTTTCTAAACATTCCTTCCCACTGTTCTCGATTTCCATTATTCACATCACATGCCATTTAAACACTATTTTCACTATAATTTTTTGCGCCCAAAGCTTTGGAAAATGCAAATCTAGGATTTAAATGCAATCCAGGTTGCAAATCAGCAGCACTCCACTACTATCGTATGATAAATAGAATTAGTATTTGTTCTCCAGTTTAGTTATATAACGTAATATATCATTGACACACCTGTGATGTCCTACGAACCGAAAGCTAAAATGCATTTATTGTGGTTTTGTGGTGCTGTGTGAATTTTGAGGTGTGGTTTGCATCAAATGCAACCCATGGTCGCTTTGAACTCTGGCAGGTGACACAATACCTGATAAATCGGTGTAGTTGATTTTTGTGTTGTGCGTTCACGTGCAACTCAGTGACGGAAAATGGTGGTGTGGCAGCAAGTTTCAATGCGACACGGCGCGGAGCGAGGTAAGGGTTGTTTGCCCACACTTTCGAAAACATTACATCAATTGTTCCCTTCTCTTCCTCCGGTATTTCGTGAGTAATTGTCTTAAAATGCATAATGTATTTCATTTCCAACAACCTATTTCCTCGACAAATATAATAAAATTAAACATTTTCTTCATCAAAGAAAGTCGTCACTGGCGAGCCGGCAACTCGTGCACTTTTCTTAAGAGGAAAGACAAAGAAGAAAATCACATACAGTGCTTCAAATGAAAGTTGCAACAAATCATATTACGAAATTGCGACGGGGAAAGAGAGAAATATCTGACGGGTCGGATTGCGCGTTCACGCTGGCGTCTGGCCGTCCACGCTGAAAGATTTCACAGAGCGCCAGTGCCTCTGCCCAGGCTCGGGCGCGTCCAGACCCTTGGTGGCGTGCGACGTCGCCCACCTCCTGTGACGCGTTGATATAACTGACAGAGACGCCCTTAGTTACAAGTGCAAGTGGTTTTTCCAAGGTCGGAAAAATTGTTTGTGCATCATGACACGCCTGTTGCATGTTAGGGACCATGGTCAGTGACGGCAAAATTAAAGCCCTTTCATTGTATCCCCACCCAACAAAATCCCACTTTCTATCGACCGTTCTTACTCGGAAATCACCAGAGTCCCTAGATAGTGTATAAGGCAAAATGAATGGCCACCGCCATTAATATTATCTCAACCGATAGCCCTGCCAGGCAGCGAAAAGCATTTGAGGAGAAATCATAGCTGATGGCACATTGGGATTTTGAGTATATTAATATTGGTTTGGGGGTAGATTGATGGTTCTCAACACACGCAGATTGAACTCTCCTGATCACTGGATATAAAGAGGCAGAATTTGCGGCGCAGGGCAATGCGCTGCTCTCTATCTAAGGACTTTAGGCAGTACTTGCTCAGACCGGCGTCTGGCAAAGTGAGTGGTAAACATTCCCTCAGGCGCTACTAGAGACGTCCATGGGGCGAATCAGCTCGAAAGACTCTCCATGCTAATGGCTGTGAACCTCTTTGCTTACAAGTTAGTATCGAAAAATCCTACCACCGTCGGGACTCGAACTTAGGACATCCTTGTCAGAGGGACTGCAGTGGCATCAGTTGATGCACATCTCTCCCGGTGGCAGGGTCGTATTTGTGATGGTGCCTTTACCACTCATCGTCATCCTATCACTTCAATAATCATAATTCATTGCGTAACAACCCTGCCTTATCAAGGGATACAGCTGTATAAAGCTGATCCTTATAATTAAACACGTTAATCTCTCCGGAGCCACGGAAGAGAACGTGCAGAGTGG
>BOPP01000010.1:13295032-13306805 GCA_017312745.1 Gryllus bimaculatus | reverse complement strand
CCCGCCCCGGCCCCGGCCCCCGACGACGACGACTCGCCGCCTCCCTCCTTGCCGTGAGCCTCGTCGTCGTCATCACGTGTCACATTAGTCGCCAGCACCTGACAGGGCACAGGAATACACGTAGGGGTTATGCGAACGGACTGCTCCAGGTTGGCTTCCACGCCAATGGAAGTTTCCAAATGTCAACATTTAAAAAAAGTGCATAATTGCTGATATATGGAACAAAACTGCTAATTCATTGCTTGTATTTCATTCTTGCAATACTGCTCAATCCAAGCTCGGATTCACAGACTGACTAACGGAAAGTCACACACAGGATTACGAGTGTTCGTTTCATTGTAGAAAATCTTCAAATTCAATTAGGGGCTGAGGTGAAAAGAGATGAAAGTGACCTTTCTTTCAACGAAGAGATAGGCGTCCTACCGAAACTTTTTATCACCTTAGTCTTGTGTAATGCATAATTAAAATGTTGTAATGATTTGCAGGAAGTGTATATAGTTAGCTTCTATATGAACTCATTCTGATTTCATAGGTTTTACAAATGTAATCCTGTTGTATTAATACAATATTATAAGATAAACACTGGATCAGTGGCACCCACGACCAGTACGCAGGGCATAACCGCATTCCCACCCACAAACCGAACACAACTGCACTCGTGTCTTCAGCATCGATTCTCTACCTATCGCGCTCCCATAAATCATATGGAGGTGGGACTGGGTGGGAAGCGAGTTAGTGGGACCGACATAAAAACGCATCCCACTATCCACGTTACCGTGGTTAGGAAATACTGTAGAATTTCACGGTTTTGAGGACTTTTCATTTCAAAAGTAGCATATAGTTCATCCTTCCTCCTATATATTTCACAACTTGTGTATTTCAAATAAGTCATGTCATGTGTATACTGAGAACTGGGAACAGGACGAACGACCGATCCCACTGCCCCAGCTAACGTAGTTCAGGTAAAACTGATGTATTCCCTTGAGAGGATTTTTAATTATATGTAACTTACGCTTTAATATCCTAACAATTATCGCATTTTCTCAAATATATTACCCCTTTTCTTCAAAAATTAGCAAAAAATGTTTCAAAAAATTCATTAAATTAAACTATTAAAATAATTTTTCGAACAATGTTACAAACGTCGCTCTCGGAAAATCAAATATAAAAAATTTGTAAAACTTCATTGTTTTATTGATAATAAATCTTCATATGATTTGACAAGAAAAATATCATAGATTTTTTCTACAAAGGGCTGCTCTCTTTACTTTATTCATGTAAATATGAGCAGGCGAATTAAATCATTTCAATAGTACCATTCAGGTCTATTGTAGCCTGCTGTTGAAAGCAGCCAACGTCCCGACAGCCCGTTAGCGACCCCCCTCTCCCCTCCACCACCCCCCGCCGCTGTGCCCCATTCCACAAGCACACGTTCCTCCACAATACATTTTTAAGTGTTCACCCAACCACACGATCCCGTTGTTCGCTTACAAATTAAAAGAATCTTGAACATCGGGTAATTAACCCCATTCATAAATAAGAATTAAAAGCATTTTAAGGGTCGTTGTTACAGACGCGCGCTTAAAGCGTTGAATGGTTGGTTGCCAAGGAGCTAAGCGCGTGTTTCACCGACGGAAATAACGAAACATCGGTTCAAAATCTATTCTGAAAATTTCGAGGTCGTGGAGAAAGTACAGTCTTCTACTTGCGCAAAATGGCTATTATTCGCTCGTAGAAATCACTCGTAGCAACTCGTCAATAATGGCTATATTATGCGCTCGTTGAAGAATATACTATACTCTAATACGAAGTGAGGCGTGAAAAATCACTCGTTCTTTTCAATAAGATGCTGTTAATATTTCTGACGAGAATCTTTGGAATACAATCTCGAATACTGCATTATGCTATACCTTTAGCTGAAGCTCTTGTCTTACATTTTAGATTTAATTATTTTTTATATGTCATGAAAATCTCAACAAAATCTTCATTAAAATTAGAAGATGTGTTGCAAAAAAATTGTGCCTGTCGGTCGCCAAGGTGGTTTTTACAAGACGTCACATACCCAAGTACCCAGGACAAGTAGTACCAAACCACCGGTTTCGTTGGACAACGGAATCCGTACTCCCTCACCCCAACAACGAAACGTTCGATTAGAAATAAAAGATAGCAATGGCCGTTGTTGGCAACAACTGATAACAAATGTTTGTTTTCATATAAAAAAAATATTTGCATCCGCAAACAAGCTACAGATTCGATTTTAGAGAACGACCGGTTGGTAGTTTTCTAAATTAATAAAAAAAATAAACCTGTAGTTATTTCGTTAAATAACTACCCCACTTTCATCATGAATCTAACAAAATCAAGAACTCGTGGGCGGACAGTAGAGCGTAACCGAAAAAGGCGCATTTCGTTCCAAAGTACAAAACTCCGTTGACATGCTCGCAACTTTTACATGCAAAAGAAGAAACTCGGTCCTCGCGTCCCATGAGTATTTAAGGCAGGTTTCGCAAACTGCCGAGTACGAGAGTACCATACTGCCGTCTTCTACAGTTTATAGTGTACCTGAAGAAGTTAACAGCTGATTTGGTCACACATAATCCCTTGACAAACTCACGATGGACATAATTGGGAAATCCAATCCATTCTCTCCAGCACCCTTTGTCTTCGCACTAGAGTCCGACTACTGCGAATCATCGCAGGAATCATCTTCAACTACTATCATTCGTAATCATCGAGCCATAACAACACTTGAGAGGTTCACGCACGTTGAAAACTGAGCTTAATTCGTACTTTACCCTTTCGCAGAGTAAATTTATATGTAGTAAGTAAGCGATTTACACTCGAGTAAAGTGTTGGTTAAACGCTCCAAGAAGTTACTCTCGATGATTGATTTACTCCAAAGTAAACTTTTACTCCTTGTTTGGTGAAACCGGCCCTTAGACTCTTAAGCTCCTTAAAGGCTGAGAGAAAAATTTTAATTGTGCGGACTTTTCGTTTCCCCCATATCTGGAGAAACGGTGAGTAACTCCACCAAAGTGAATCAATAATTTCCGAAACCCATTAAATTTGGTACTAAATGCATTTTTAATTCATTCCAATTGCGCAATTAGGCTCAGAGGAATTAAAGGCCAAAATTGTTACTGGGCGTTTGCCAGGAGTATGCAACAATGCGTAGTTCTCCCTGTACTCCCAACATGTTTACTGCTGCCTACAGCAACGATTGTAGCGAACATGGCAGGGATAGTAGAGGCAAGGCAGGCCAGGCACGGCAGGCCAGGCCAGGCAAGGCAGGCCAGGCAAGGCAGGCCAGGCAAGGCAGGCCAGGCAAGGCAGGCCAGGCAAGGCACGATGAAGCGGTGCGGGTAGGTTTAGGAGGGCGAGGGCAAGCTAGACAGGTGAGGCGGCGCAGGGAACGGAGAAAGGATAGGGCAGCACAGGAACCTCTTCAACTGCAACTTCTGCAGGCCTCCTAAGTAACGCCTGCTGACGAAAGGCTGTCGCTCTCGAAACGCCCTTTGTCAGCCTTCTCATGAAAACATATTGTGGAAACGATCTTATCTGCACTCCTCAATACAGGTGCTCTCGAAGTTCACTGACCTGAAAGCGACTGGTCTTTTTGTAAAAATTTTTGCACTAGCATAACCTGCGTGAGAATGGAGTTTTTAGACTGTTTTGCGATTGTTAGCTTATTCAGCTAACAAGGTCTAAAAGGTTTCAAAACGAGGAAATCTCTTTAGGCTGTTCTGCTACGAAAGGAATCCGTAGCCTTTTCGGCTACGAAGCAGTTTCTCGGGGAACGGGTGCGGACCTCGTGTGCAGGTTGAGGGCAGCTTTAAAAAGTACTCGTATATCAAACTCGCGGGTCGTTTGCGCTGTCGTACTTTATACTTCTCTCGAGTAAACAAGATTTACTCCAGAGTGAACTCTTACTCTTTGTTTGGTGAATCTGGCCCTCATTGTTTCCGGGTACATCAACTTCTTTGACTGATAGCCGATGACCAGGAACATCCACGCTGAAACGTGAGATTCGGCGCCGACCACAAGTCGGCTTCGCACATTCGCGTATCTCCGCCAGAGGACCCGTCCCAGCCGGCACAAGCTCTGATCTCTGACTGATCAGTGGGTGTGTAGAGCATGTATTCCGTGATGTGCGTGAGTGTGTGTGTGTCGGGAGAGGTTAGTACACGGATGAGGAAAGAAAAAGCGCGCCCAACCAACGCCCTTTTGTTACGGTATGCTCTGGCAGTTGCCTAGAGTTGATCACATAAACCACGGAGAACTACCGGTTTGAGCAGCTTGTCGCCAGAATCCTCCTTAACTGTTAACCACTGTTAAATTGAACTTAGCTATATATTGTGGAAAATTCGCCATCGTTGACACGGGTCTCACATCTCGTTGGGCATTTATTACAAACCTAGCTCTGTACAAGCACAATCCTAGGATTAAATTTAAGTTCTCACAACATATGCTGGAGTAAGTTATCTCCAAAACAAGCAAAATGGACGGAACAGATGATAACGGCAAGAAAATTTATGTAAACATCACCTAAAACGTGTCAAATTGCTAATCTCTTCCCTGACCTATCATTATATACAGTTCAGCCGTAAATGACCGTAAAGTTAAAGAGGGCTTCATAAAAGAGAAAGGTGGCAGCACTGCACTTCGTTGTCCAACAGAAATGGGCTGCATAGCCACCCCAAGGCTGTTCCCGTGAAGATTAGAAACAAGCGATTTCATTTGGTGTCCTCATACACGTCGCGCGATAGTAGCTTAGTTTCCCAACAAATGCAGCGCAGAATAGTTTATTAATAGTATGTACACGTGTAATGTTTATTTTATCTACTTCGTTTCGTTCGTTTTGCGCTCAACACATCGCTACCCCATTTAAATAGGTCGCTCAAAGGCCTTGTTAACAACGTTCACATCAATTGTTAATTTAAAATGCGTAATAAAATAATTAAAAAATATATTCAACTTTGTAATGAAGATTTTGATACATGAAACATAATTGAAAAATATTTAAATCATAATGTAATTAAATTAATTGACACAACTTAAATCTCAAGTACACCGTAGCGATATTTACGGCTCATTTTCTTTCATTAATTACAAAATCCTCCTGCATAAATATCAATTACAAGATTACCCATGCACTATAATAGGGGAGACCGGGGCAGGTTGTCACAATTTTAGATTTTTAATTTTTGAAGAGGCAGTGTCTACAATTTCTTTTTATATTATTAATGCATCCCATAACATGACCCCTTCGCTATATTTCCCCACAAATTGGAGGCTATAGCAGTATTTGGTTTGTCAAAAAAATGTTCTGTCAGGGTAATTTTTTGAGACGACCTGTCCCGGATCAGGGTTGGTTGTCACAGACATTGGGGTTAGATGAAAAAGAAACAGACAATTGGAACGCAAACATCTTAATATATATTATGTACAATTGGTACATAACATCTTATAATAATCAATCTATGATATTGATAAAGCAATACTATATATTAAAGACGAATTTAGACACAAAAATATTAATGTGCGAAAATATTTAAGAAAATGTCAAATATGAGCCTAGTCACTTTCGTGCACACTCTCACAATTTTGATATGAATGAAAGTTATTTAGTGCAGGGGTACAAATTCATGAGCCCACGTCATGCATTCTATAGGTTCAATTTATCCATAGCCTTACAGTTAGAAAACAGTTCAAGACAAACTAAACAAAAGTAATCATCATTATCTTCACCATTAATTGAGACTTTTCGTTTCTTCTGCGTTTAACTTCCTTTCATATTTTTTGCATTCTCATTATGTTTAGGTGTTCTTTAAGAGACTTTTCTTTGATTTGGTTTTTGCTTTTTCAGCTAATTCATGAAGCTTTCTTTTAACTGGTGAATCTCGTGTGCGTGAATTATTTCTATTTCAATTTTCTTCACTACTGCAAGAATAATGTCTGGAACGTCTCTTCTATTGGTATTTTTGTATAATTTCTACCGATCTTCACCTGAATCGAGCGACATATACTACTGAAAATACCTGCCGGGGTAGATTGTCACACGTGACAACCATCCCATATTTTTTGTGACAACTAAGCCCGCACAGTACTTTGGAAGACGAGATGAGCTGGAAACAGAAATATTGCAACAAATTTCAATTTTATATATCGCTGTCCAAATGCTATAAAATAATGGTAAATAGTTGGAAAGCTTATTTTCTTGAATAGAGAGTGAATAATCAGCGTTAATTGCATCAATAAATTTAGATTTATTTAGTCAAGAAAAGAGTAAAAACTGTATGTGACGTATGGGAAGATAAATGGAGAATAATAATAATAACAACAATAATAATAATAATAATAATAATAAGAAGAAGAAGAAGAAGAAGAAGAAGAAGAAGAAGATAAATGAATACTTACGACTTCAAAAACACAAAAACAACAATACCATCTAGAAAACTATCGCCAGGACCAGGAAACCTCCTCGGAATGTTGTGATTGCACTGTGGTTCAAGTTTAGATCGGGAGCAATAGTCTCTGAGAAGGGAAACTTGTGATAACCAACAAGTGCGACAACCTGTCCCGGTCTCCCCTACACTAATACGCCAAAGTAGTAAAGTTGTACGCTGTTTTCATGAGAATTCAAACTGAATCCGGAAAAAAATCTAGTAAATTATTGCTTAAATAATAAAATGAATGTATAATTTGAACATACGACGTATTGTTACTACATGACTTGTTTATCATTAGATACATGTAAAAAGTTTATTATTTCTTAATTGTACTGAGACACCGCAAAAGAACCTCTAAAATAATGGGCACTTACTGTTATTACCCTCTACCCGATTAATACAAATGTAATTGCACGAAATTAATTATCTTCTCTAATGTAATCAAAGAATATTTTTATCAAGTAACCACATTCAATGCCTCTACGAGGATACACTCCTGTCGCCGCTGTTCCAAATACCAACATTAGAAATCTCCTCTGGAATGTCTTAATCGCTTTGATATTTAGTTATGGAGACACCAAATACTGTCAGCAAATTCTAGTAGTTAAAGCCTAACCAAACTATACAATATAGGTTTCAAAGCACTTTCGGATTTTAATTTTCATGTTATTCTAGTCCGGAACCTAAGAGATCTATTTGCACTTGTAATCAAATCATCAAATGTAATTTAAAAGAGAGTTTAGAATCGAAGATCCTATTTACTTTCTTGCCTTACTACGTACTTATGCAGAAAAACAGAAAGTATTTTAAAATATATAAATTGTATATTTAATATTACTGTAAAATCCAACTTTTGGAGTTTATGGAAGTTTATTATTGTAGACAAATTGTAAATTAAAAAATTATTATTCATAATATATTTATTTGACAAATCATGATTTTTAATATCACTTGTACGTTTCATATTCATAGGCTATTTGGTCCACTTCTTCCAGGTCCAATTTAGCAAATTTTTTGCATGAAAACAGGATGTGACTTGATGAACGATGTATTTTCCTTGGGAATACGAGTTGCCCATACAGTAGGTATTGCGTTACTAACAGACACTATGCCGAATGGACATTTAATATAACTATCTAATCTTATTTTTTTCAATTTTCGGAGCATTAGAGCACCATAGACATTCAGATTTAAACAATATATCAATTACTCAAAACATACTTGACACATCACGATGTTTCATATCACATGAGACGACTGGATATACAATTGGTTCTTCGGAACCGCTAATTTACTGAATAACTCTTAATCGACCACAGAACATTTAACAGACAATTAATTCACTCGAAAATAAACTTCCCAATACATTAAATACTTCCTTGATATTACTATATTTACATTTTTTAGTTTTTTAAATGATTAATTCGTTATTTTATGCGACTAAGCAAAAGTATAATTGCGCCAGGATCATTTAGAAAGCAATGATACGAGTAGTATGCACACATGCTCATCCTGTTCCAGCGAGAAATTGAATTTTCACGCTCCCGCGAAACTGCTGACTTGGTGTTAACCTATATTGTTTTCACCTACATCATTCCAATTGACTGCGTGTGCTAGGTGGAAATGAAGCCCGAAATGAAAATCTCGCAAATGACGAGGCATCCAGCATATTGGATTTTTGATTGCGAAAGAGTGCGCCATGCGAGAATTCATTGTTAATTGGAGGTCGATAGTTACGTTCAAAAAATGGTCAGCAATTCATCGTATTGAGAGTGAAATTCAGAAAGGATCGGCACAAAGTCGGTATTTTATTACGTCAGCTTTTAAATGCCTACTAATGTTGAGATTTTCACAACACGAAATCCTATAGAAAAAATATCATTATTCGTTGTCAGCAAAAGACAAAGACAGGTTCGAAAACGATGTATGTGTATTGCATGAATCAAGAGACTGCCACCTCGAAAATACCTCTCTCAAGGAAACACGAAAATCCGTTTGTTTCAATATTTCGTTAATTTTTACACTAAAGAGCTACCTTTTCTAGTTTGATACTGTAACAGCACGATTTCATCCGAAAGGCACCGGGCATACATATTATTTTAGTCATTAGAGACACTTACTCGCTAAATTTTCTATATGAACGCCAAAACATTTTAAACCATTTAAAAATGTTACTTTTGGTTATTCAACGAAGTCACCACAACGTGAAAACTATTGCAGATATTATAATAGACATGAAAAGTAGTTTATACTACAATTCACCTGTATGAACGTTTTGTTAAATGAACAAGTAAAGGTTCCTAGGTAAAAACCTATTTATTTCCAATAATCTACTGTATTGATAGTTACTTAGCAACATAATGGAGTAAAAATAAAACACGGGTGATTTTGTGCTTCATTTATTCTCGTTTAAATGTAAGAGGCTGTTATAAAAGTAGGAGGTTAACCCCCACTCCTACTCCGACATTTTAAAAATAATTTAAAATTCTTAACACAATATATTAACATTAATAACAAAATTAAAATAATATAAGATTTTTAATTTGTACAGTAATTTAATTTCATGTACTTAAAGGTTGATTTCATGTACTTACTCCAGGAAAGTAATTGAATAAACGTGATATTATGTATTTAATATGGTTTTAAATGATTTTAATATAATTTTAGTTTCATATAAACTTTAACCTATTTGCACATAAATTACTACGTAGACCGAAATCCTATCTACCACCGTTCTTTCAATCTTTAAAGTACCGGACGATGTTGAAGTTGCTTCCAAAGGCCCACTACAGTTAAAAAATGTGTGGGATACGAGAAAATGAAATTTTACGTCGTGTTCCTTCTTGAAATAATTACTGCCTAGCATTGCTCTGTATCCAAAGATATAAAAGAGGTGACTGATGTGTTGGCTCAGGAAAAAACACAATACTGTAACTATGTGTCAAAATGTAGTCTGTCATGTCCAATGTTCTGTGATTAATTTAGTTTTATACAATTACACACTGTTTTATGGTTTTGGATGATAGAAGGCACTGTCTGAACTAGGTTTTCGCATGGGTAAATCTGAGACCGAAGGAGGAGAGGTAACGTATTCTCACATTCCGGCACAAAACAATATTGAAAGAACGCAAACGAAAGACAAAACTTTCTTTTCAAATATTAGATTTATTACTATTCTCTGGATAGTCGAAAGAATTTGTGGTGTATTTATTTGTACATCCTTAATAGTATCAAAATTAAATAAGAATTGATTCCACCGATACGGAATAATTACGTAATTATTTCCTGTAATTAAGGTGTATCCCTGCAAGAGCAGTACAACTCATTCAGTTTACAGTTATTTTAGCGTTACTAACAGTAAATACCGCATAATAGATGTAACATATTATTTGGTAAAATTAATATACAATTACATTGAGGTTCCTTAGTATATGAGATACCGATTTTCACAGGTATGCTTGTCCCATCTTAACTCCAAAACGATGTTTTACAATTTTGTATTATCCTGAGCAGTGCAATTATATTAATATAAATGGTTAAATTAGAAATTCCTACCTTGAATATATAATAGGAGAGTTAGGAAAGAAGACATGGCAACTAGGCCCTATTCAGTAGCGAAACGAAATGAATGAGGGTCCGCCCGCAACACTATTATCCAGGCCTCCTTTATGAAACTGTACAGCAAACACAAGTAATGTTAACACCCTTAAATAATAAAAATATCCCCTACAAATAGGCCCTCTTTTTCGTGGGCCCGCCGGCGCGTTACGCCACTGGCCCTATTTTTTTTTCTAAAACAAACGTTATTGGATTACACGATTTAATTTGCCGCATGAAAGAAATACTGTACTAATGTGTGTACACAACAGATGGCTCTGCGTGTGTGTCTCTGTTAGCACAGGCAGCAAAGCAAAATCAGTTGTCTGGCTGCCGGTGTGCGAGATGAATGTAACCCGTTTCGAGCAGCGCTCATACACAAAGCTAGCCGTTTTTACATGGGAGAAATGCCCGCGAATGTCACAGGGAGTTGGTGGGAATAACGACCTTCCATTCCGGACCGACGCGAGATGGGCAGGAGAGGTTTACGAGGACGCGAAGCAACCAGTGATCAGTAACGCACGTGACGACCTATGAGTGCGCGGACCGATGTGCCACGTGCGGTAATTGGGGATCTGCCCAATCAGGCCTTTCGAACGGGTATGTAAAGCTTTTGGAATGCTGTTAACACGTGTATGTCGAAATGCTTTGGAACATGAAACCAGTACAGTCAATTCAAATACCTTAATAAACATGAGAAATACAATTTTGGTTTAACGCTAAATGTTCATGCACTTAGTTTATACCTCGTCCTTTCATGTGTATATTTCACATTTTGCACCCGTGCTCGTATTCTCACAAAAAAATTGTCGCCATGAGCGTGTGTGTGTGTATATATGTGTGTGTGTGTGTGTGTGTGAATGTGTGAGTGTGTGTGTGTGTGTGCGCGTGTGTGTGTGTGTGTAAGCAATTAACATTTCATTGTTCATTTTATAAGAACACGGCGGGTACTGGAAATATCTTTTACTGCAACAGAAAGTCACCTGCTAACCACCAAAACATGTTTGGCTGCCTACCAATCAGGGGCAAATTATTACGACCCTCTCCCCCCCCCCCCCCGAAGGTAAGCATCAGCGATCTCAGCTACCCCACTTCTTACCATCCCTACCAATAACCAAACCCACAGATATTTACAAGCTTTTAAACTCTTTTTTTATAATACAAATGTTGAGCTCTTTCATATTCGGCATCGCTCGCTGTCTGTAAGCATACAGCGTCGTACCTCGAAGCACGTCACAGAACGAACACGCGACTTGCATTTACAACAAAAATGTAAATATCTGTGAAAGCTGTATGATACAATGACGGAATGCCATCGGCATGTATTACTAAGTAACTGGCATATGGGGCCGTGCATAAATTACGTAACGTAATTTTGGAATATTTTGAATACCTCTCCCCCCTGTAACGTGCTTCTGAACCCGTCATAATTATTACGTAACGCTTCGGACTCCCTCTCCTCATGTAAATGCAAGTGAAAATAAACTATAGCACAGTAAAAACAATAATTTGTATTTATTTTGTTGTATACTAAAATCTATAATAATTAAGGTCGGAATTAGTTGGCGACACATCCCAATAAAATTGGGCACAATTTGTGAGTGAAAGAAGGACGCATAAGTATTTTTTTTATCACAAGTCAAGCCGTGCACTCGCCGATGTGGATGACGCGTGGGCGTGAGTGTTCTGCGTCAATAAATGAATTCTACAATATACTACATCAGTTT
>BOPP01000010.1:13216907-13290038 GCA_017312745.1 Gryllus bimaculatus | reverse complement strand
GCTCGCCCGACCTGCTGCTGTGCTCGTCGCTCGCGGTCGCTCACTTTCATCCGAAGAAAGCGACCCGCAAGAAACCTCTCGCCGGCGAGTCGCGTCAAATCGGTGCAAAAATCTTCGCCCGACAAAAACAACCTAAAAGAAACAAAACCCGCGAGCGCGCGATGCCACCTAGTCGCGGCACGCCTGCTGCGGTGTACCCTGTGTTCCGATCCGCGCCCACCCCTGTCGCACCTACAGTGCCGTGGCGCTGGCTGTCTCGCTGACAGTTGGCGCGGCAATAAACGCGGTAGCAGCGGAGGTGGCGGCGGCGACTGACTGTCTGTCTGTCAGGCAGGCGGGCTCGGTCGCGAGACGAGATCGCGCGCGCACGTCTTGCGCAGGAGGGAAAGCGAGAGCGCGCACGCTGCCTCCGAGGGTAGAATGCGCAGACAGGCCGTGTCGATCGTCGCGCCACGACGCGAACGTAATGGGAACTCCCGACGCTACACCCGGCGCTCCGCACTCCATCTATGCGCGGGAACGGGTTTTAGTACTTGTCAAATATTATTCGCGACATGCGGAAAGCGCATGATACGAATTCCTATAATGCTGATAATTGAAGCTTGAAGAATTCACTGGATTTGATCGCATCGACATCCTTATTACAGCGAATATATATCCTTTGATTCTAAAATTATTCGATATAACGACGGCGCGTATGACGTTTCAATCATTACGTTATGAACCTGCAACCTCAACGAGGAAAATGATCCAATCAAACGGAATCTTTAAAATTACTTCATACTTTTTATTTCAATTCTTAATAATCTTGATAATTCTTAATAATATTTCATAATTTTTATTTCAACTGAAACCCCTTGTTGGACAACAAATATTTTCATTCGAGGACTTCTATTCTCTTTACTGAATATTACCTAATTCATTGTTCACAAAGTTGCTAGTGGCAAGTTTAAGAAACAATTTGACCTAAAAGGAGTTATTTCACATTTTCAGTCATGTCGTGTGGAAACTAGTTATGCTACTAGATCACATACTTTTTCGCATTATTTCTGACTGTAATGTTCAAAAATCAAGAGTCCAACGAAAAATAAACCTGTGCTATTTTAAAATGCCCTTTGCTCTATGCGGCGTGGGATGATTAAAAAAAAGAAATGAAGCCGTTTTTGAAAAAATAAAAAATAAATAAACTGCTCTACGCAGTAGTCTACCACTTTTTTTACCGTCCTTTGATACACAGCATGAAAAAAGTCAATAAAAAAATTATTGAGAATATAATTGTTTAAAAATATTTCACGCAAAATTACGCTAAACCTTTTCATTTACCAAAATTTGTACACGACTTTACTTCAAGATCAATCTTCAAACTACAGACTCCATAATTGAAAAAAAACTATATTTAACATTGCAGTTGTAGGAAGACGCAGAAAAAAACAATTTAAGCTTCCTTAATGGCCATTAAAGAACTAAGTTAAATAAAAAATAGATAAATTTTTGAGAAAATTTTGAAAAATGTTCATGCGTCATGAAAGGTACACCCCAAAATCAAAAGTTCCGTTTGAAATTCGCCGGGTCTCGAGTACCTACAAATTTAGTACCTTCAAATTGATTGGGGAATATCAATTTTGAAGAAAATCGTCCAAACTGTTTAGGCGTTACCGTGGCCACAGATGGACAGAGGACGGGCAGACGGACGGACGGACAGAGGGACGAATTGACCTTTTCGACCGAAAATCAATTTTTCGGTGTCAAAAATCCACAAAATGTGGTTTTTGACTACACAACTTGTTACATGAAAAATTTTACTACATATAGGAACATGATTTATCCACTTTTTACTTTCTCGCTACATAGTTGAGAGAAAGTTATGAAGAGCTGCGCGAAAAAAAAAACGAATTTTCGACAGAAAACTCTTATTACAGGCCCCAGCTAACGAAAAAGTAGATAAATCCAGTTGCTAAATTTAAGGAGGAAACCCTCTATCACGTAGTGTAGCCAGTATCCATGTTTTGTGGGTCCTTGATACCGAAAAATCGAATGACGGGAAATGTCTGTCTGTCCGTCTCTCGGTCTGTCTGTCCGACCGTATGTTCGTCTGTCGGCCTGTCTGTGCGTCTGTGAAAAACGCTGGCGGCAAAACCGTTCAGCCTACTTTCTCCAAAAATTGATATTCCGTAATCGATCTGGCTGATGTCGCGTCCTCTTGAATTTGAAACCAAAAATATATTTCTTTTGGTCGGGGGTACTTAACATGAAGCCCTGAAACAGTTTCCAAATTTAAAAAAAAAGCTGTTTCTGATTAAATTTTGTCGTTAGATGAAAGGTGTGAAGGGCGTTTAAGAGAATGGAGCAGGCCTCGTTTTCGTAAAAACCCTGATTTTTCAAAAATTGCAAAAGTTCAAAAAATCTGAGTCTTTCTACAACTAAAATACTAAAGATAGAGAGATATTTCCCCTTAATGAAATCTGTTCCTTAAAGATGTATTTTGAAATAAGACCATGTATAATTTTTCAAAAATGTGAGAACTTTCCGCGTAATTTTGCGTGAAAATACGAGCGAGAAAGTAAGTGCTGTTTTAGCTCGGGTAGTTCCTTACCAGAGCCCGACAATTTTGAGCTTTTGTCGAATACTCCCAGATTCTCCACCAAGTAGCTACTTAATATCTTACGACGTAAGTACGTAATAAGGCGAGAAAGTATAAGGTGCGAGCAAAGCATGAGAGCAGCTAGCAGAATAGCTCAAAATAAATATTTTCAATTGACAATATCAATAATTTGCAAAAACAAGAACTTCATTAAAGTGGCCTTGGAAAGGAATTATTTTTTTCTCGTATAGTATAGAAATGTACTGTTTATTGAAGTGCAAGAATTATAATACTGCAAAAAGTCGGAACCGAAATAAGGACAAAATACACCTTTTCGTGGAGGCGAGATCCCCGACACTGAAGTGCTATTTTTTCAAAATCATCTGTTTGGCTGTCCACCTGTGGACAATACTATCGTCTAAATCGTTCACAAGATATTCTCCAAAGGTGATTTTTCGCAATGAATCTGACTGATTCCTTATACGGAGTGAATCCGAGGACGGAACAGGCAGTAGCCTAAGCCGTGAAGTGAAGAAGAAGAAGAAGAAGAAGAAGAAGAAGAAGAAGAAGAAGAAGAAGAAGAAGGAGGAGGAGAAGGAGGAGGAGAAGGACGAGGAGGAGGAGGAGAACGAGGAGGAGAACGAGGAGGAGAACGAGGAGGAGGAGAACGAGGACGAGAAGGAGGAGGACGAGAAGGAGGAGGAGGAGGAGAACGAGGAGGAGGAGAAGGAGGAGGAGGAGAACGAGGACGAGGAGGAGGACGAGAAGGAGGAGGAGGAGGAGGACGACGAGAAGGAGGAGGAGGACGAGGAGGAGGAGGACAAGAAGGAGGAGGAGGACGAGAAGGAGGACGAGAAGGAGGAGGAGGACGAGAAGGAGGAGAAGGACGAGGAGGAGAAGAAGGAGGAGGAGGAGGAGGAGAAGGAAAAGGAAAAGGAAAAGGAAAAAGGAGAAGGACGAGAAGGAAAAGGAGAAGGAAAAGGAAAAGGAGAAGGAGGAGAAGCAGAAGAAGGAGAAGGAGAGGAAGGAAAAGGAGAAGGAAAAGGAAAAGGAGGAGGAGAAGCAGAAGAAGGAGAAGGAGAGGAAGGAAAAGAATAAGTTACACGGAGCTTCTAGAACAATTTCAATATTCTTCTTTCTTTCCAAAAACACCCCGACATTTTTTTCACTACATTTTTTATGTACGAAAATAGCAGAACACACTTATAAAAATTACGCGGGTCCCATCTAAAATCTCTGAATTTTCGAATTATTTCGAGTTAAATTGTGACTATTCCGCTCATGAAATTAAAACCAATTGTGTTTAACAATACATACAAAATGCCTCAATCAGAGAGGTGTATCTCAAAAAGGTCATCACTTTTTCTATCCAATTTCCTTCTCGTTTCTTCCTACTGACCAATCATACATTGTGACGCATCTAACGTAGGAGGCAGTAAACGTCGATCGCTATGCCGATGTCCAATAAACATCGTATGAACCTCTTTGATTTCCACATAGCTTGTTATTTTCAATATTTGGCGTATTTCGGAACTCTGTTGGGCATAATTTCACTCGTAGAATAGTCCTATTAAATTCCACTCGTGTGTTGGAAATTCCCAAATAAATTCCAAAGCACTCGTGGTGTTACCTATTATCATTTGTTGGGTCAAAATAATCGATAAAAATGTTCTGTATAAAAAAACCTTGTCTCTATTTTTAGATAGGAAGTTTGATTATCCTATTGCAAATTCAAAGCTGAAGGTACATACTATCAAAATGTAAATACAGCTAACAGAATTCAAGAAACATTAAATCATGGATTAGTAATGTAAGTACAGTTCAGTAATGTAACTATTATCATGGATTATCCTGGGTTCTATAAAAATCATCATACAAGTTTATAAAGAACATTTAGGTGAGCAGCAGAGGTCAATATTGACGCAAAATTAATATATAAATAAACGAGAGTAGGAAGTGACCTATGTAATAAAACAACAGAAGATAAAGTGTTAATTTTAGTTATGGATACGTGAGGGATTTCCTTGGATAAGTATTAAACGAGCCCGAATGTCAAAGAGTAAATACAAAGATAGGTAAAGAAGAAATCAGCCAATGGGAAAGAACACGGATATTAGACAATTGAAGGGGATGCGCAAAAAGTATTGAAGGAACGAATCAGGAACGTCATTGAACATACTAAAAGAGACGTGAAATGCGGAGATAACTTGCCGGACAGAATGGGCCAGGTCGGTAGGAAACAACGAACTGACCGGCGATCGCGAATAGAGAGTTGTGTTAATGAAATTGTTAGCGCAATTAAATTGCTAGAGATGTTTCTTCTCCGAAATCTAATAGTAAATTTAAAAAAAATCTAATAGTAAATTTAAGTTAGAAAACGAAAAATGAAACGCGGTTGTAAAATCGAGTGACTAAATTATAAAGAAATTTCGAAAGATTATTTAAAATTGGAAGCAGAACGACATCCACTTACAGAGTGGCGTGGCATCCTAGATAGTAGGATATGAATGCAGAAATATCGTTGTCCAAGTTTGCCGTGGGTTCAAAAAGGGAAGTAACAGACTATAAAATTTATTTCATATGTATGAAGATCAAGTTGTTAGTTTTAAGTTAAGAAAAAATAAGAATAAAAAAAGGGAAAATGGCCATATGTGAATGCAGTAATCAGATATGTTTATAAATAGAGTATGAATGGATAAATAGACATATTTGTTTTTTGTTAGTTTTTTATTTAAAGTTGCATCAACATTAGGTCATTAGCGACCTCTATTGTATTTAACGGCATCGTAACTGTGAAGATGACATATGGTGATAATAGGGTGTGAAAGTAACACAAATACAACCATGCCCGAAATGAACCCACGATCCTTCGGCCCGAGACCACTGCGGTACTACTGCCTTAACGATCTCGGCCATCCGGACTTTTTTTATATGTTAGCGATTACAGCGAATTCCGGACATTGTGAAGGAAAATGGTAAGAAATGGAAATTATCATAAGTTTTCAGAAAGACGAACATATTTTTGTTGTTATTTTGTTGATCCAAAACCTCTCGCGCTTCGTTTAGTTAGGAATTTGAAGTGTCAATAGATCAGAAGTTGCAATATTATGTTAGATAACTCTTAGCAATAATGTGAGGAAGTATTGGATGTTGTTGGACAACTACTTCTTTATGTAATTTTACTACATCTCACAGTTTTGGGCACATATAGCGCAGTCGGTTAACAAGTGGCCGATATATCAAGGGTATGGATTTGATTCGCAAAAATATGCATTTTCAATGTGTTGAGGCTTGTTAGCCATTTCAGTTCTCATCAGCAACTGACAAGCACTACCTTTCCCAACTAACGTGGAAGTGTAGTCGCGAGCTTCTGGGCTACCTCCGCTTACACACTCAAATGGCTGAGAATGTCGTAACAACTACCTCAGTTCGTACGTACAGATCGTTGCACGGTACTTGGTGTGTAGGGAGAGTAGTGCGAAGGAGTAGATTACCTCCCTCTGCGATTACCATAGGTCTGTCGTTTACGGTCAACTTACGCTTCGGAAGAAAAAAAAAAAAAGCGAAATTTACATCGATCAGCGGGACGCGGTTATCCAATCGGGAGCGACTTATTTTTAAAAAATTTAAGCTCTTTTTTGGATAATCGGGTTCCATCAATTACATCTCAATTCGCCCTCTGCTTCAATCGGAAAATAGAATCTCGCAAAGCCCGCAATTTTACCCGGAGTTTTTTTCTCCAAACACACTTAATAATGCACTTTACCGTTAACAGAAACTCTCGGCACATAAATAGCAGGCAGAAGAACGCTTTCGTTTACATGTAACAAACACGAAACGATCCTACCATGATAGGTTGCAGAAGTGTCGAATTAACGCAGCTGAGTGTGTAATGGCGGATGGCACGGGAATGCTAGCAACGCGTGTACAATAACCAGGCGCCACACACCTTGCACGGATGTGTACCATGCGAGTGGTGACATGGTTGATTGTGTCCAGGCACTTCAGCTACTACGGTCAATAGTCCCCGTTAGAGTAATGCATGTTTTAATCCGGGATGTGGCGGTGTTCCTCTCCATATGATGGCGAGATCCGGCGCCGAACTACATTGCTTGCGGGGGATTTCACCTTCCAAGTATCTCCCCCAGCTGGACTCTACCCCAGCCGGGAGCCCTCTAAGCTCCCGATTCATCTCCGACATGTGTGGCAGTGAAGTGCATGTAAGTGTACGCGCGCGTGTGTGAGGAGAGGATAGTTCAAAGAAGGTGAAGGAAAGGTCGCGCGTGGTCCGTTTATTAGGTTACTGTCCCGGCATTCGCTGGCACAATCGGATAAACCATGAAAGGCAACAGATTGGAGTAGCTAGGATTCTCCGCCAGTCAGTGGCTGCTTTCGACCTATTTAGCTATTAACTTCCTAGTATCGAAATTCCGTCACAGACGGAATTTCAACACAGAGACTTCTCAGTCACTGCAATCGGCGGCAATGCAGGTTCTGAACTAAATCCTGTCCATCACTGATACGGGCAAGATAGTAAGATTCGATGATGGAGTGACCAAATTTATGAATCATCATGCGAAATGAATACGGAAAGGGGGGGGTGCGACACATACCAGGGGGTAATTGTTATGTTCAGCTGCTCGAACATTATGTAAAAAGAATGCACCAACGCAAGAAAGCACCAACGCGATTGTAATAAATTCCCAGTAACTACCAGAAATAGTATATATTACAAAGATCATATAATTCAAATAGTACTAAGTTCAACTAAATCCTTCATCTTCGTCAACAAAAGCCCTGCCTACATGTCAGCATGTGAGGACACAACGTTAACAGTGTAATATTTAATATGTTCACTCACATTAACAGTGTTGCAATTCTCAACATTTATGTGTGTTTCTCATTTAACAGTGTTGAAAGTTAAGAATTTTTCTTTTAAATGATTGAGATGTTCCTTGAGGGCACCAGATTGCCACTGGAAGAGTAACAAGAGGGGTAAAGAGGGTTGCGGAATGGAAGTTTTAGTACAACAGAAAACTAGGGTTTTTATATTCAATTGATAAAAGACACTCCCTATTGAAGACGAATGGAACTTTAAAGCCATCAGAGATAGATCCCTTTTTTCTTTCTGTTTCCCCTTTTGTCTAGCAGACTTCTTTCTACTTGATACCCTTCTTATGAACCTTGAGCTTGTTCTGATTTTAATTTTCCCATACACTAGTACTTATGTACTAGAAAAAACCATAATGTTTTAAACAATAGATGTCACGATTTTTATGAAAATAAAGACACTGTTTAGGTGTTCCACTAGCAAAAAAGTGTTAAATTTTCTTTCAAAAACATGGCCATCTATCTGTCCTTAATTTAATATTATTGTACAATATTTTGGGACTTTCCCCGTTTCCATTTGGAAGTCTCTTAAGGTGTTATTTGTGTGTTACCTTCGCTTATGAATTCTATTTATTCTCTACATCACACAATTTTGACTTACTTTTTTCTCACAATGAAAAAAAATTGCAAATAAGGAAGTGAAAAACAAAAATTAAAAATAAAATATACAAGTGAATAGGGAGTACAATGTATAAATGGACTGTTACCAGTAAACGTCAAAAGAGTGTAGCGAAGTCACATTATTAATAATAATCCCTACGAGTTCAAAAATAATATGACAATTATAATTTGTCTCCAGAAAAAAGTCTGTTTCTTGTGAAGTTTCAATCAGAGGTTTGGGGTCCAGTACATTAGCAACTACTCTAAGCCCAACAACAAATTAAACATTTGTAGAAAGTACAGTGCAGTGTCTGTAGAAGAAATATAGAATAATAATAGACAAGAAAAGACTAAATAAAACCTACCATCTTCTCAACAGGTTTAATTTTGACAGTTAGTAATTCAAATATTCTTGATGATTTCATTGAAAGAAAAGCAACATTTTCAAGAAACAAATGCACATTGTATCAGGAGTTCTCAAGGTATTTGTAATTATTTACTCATCATGGAGACAGCTCCTGAAAAGTAAGGTATCAACTGCAATATACCTTGCATACAAACAAATATAAAGGAATTAGAGCAACGTTGTGTAATATTTTGCACAACATTGTCTCTTTTCATATTTGTTTTTTATGAAAAGTTTAAATACACGATTTATTATGGATTTAAATATTTATGGCAATTAAATGATTCAATATAGAACACAAGTATATAGATATATACATTATCAGTACATAATGTTGTCATATTGGACAAATGTTGATTGATATGTTATTATTGGTAAATCCCACATACGTGAACAAAATAATTGTTTGATAATGGGCATTCTGATATCAAATTAAACTATCCATTTTCATTTTTTCAGAATTTTAAATTTAATTTATTTTTAAATGGCAAAGAGGAAACAAGTAGAAAGCTTCTGGAGGTAAAGAATGTACGAAAAGAATATGAGAAGTAAATAAAGGCCTGATGAGCAAATACAGTTGAAACATTTATATACTATAAAAGGATGGAACAGTGTTTTAAACAACTTGAAATGCTTTTGTGTCAAATAATTACATCAGTACTTCTCATTTGTTTAGTATTATATTGCCGCTTGAGAAAGTTTAACATTGTCAGAAATAAACTGTCGTATGTCCAGCAGTTATAATCCATAAAATTGCAAAGTGGTGAAATTCCACTCCAGATGTGGAGCAATTGTGTAATCAGGAAAGTTTAAGCCAATAAAATATCTATGGAAACAGTTTAAAATGTATTAAAAGATCACTAAAGCAAATCTATATTCAGATACCAAATATCACTACCCAACAGCAGATGAATATCAGCTCAAACATGACTAAAATGAGATTTCTTTGAATAGTAAAAAAATACTCAACAAAAAAAACATTTGAAGCAACAAATATAAAACTAAATAATTATAAAGATAAATTATAAATTGACATGAAAAAATAAAAAGTATTTTGGTTACAAAAGAAATGAACAGCTTAATGACAATGACATATGTTGAAAAAAGCTCTAGATATTCTAAAAGACACTAAATTGTCCTCAAAAGTTATTTTTCATCAAGTTACAATAGGGGATTAAGGCCTTATCCATGAAAGAACAAGAACAGCATTTACCTTGTCTTATTTTCATCAGCAAAGAAAAGGAAGTCTGAGTAAATAATAGACTACAAAATAGATCATTACAAAGGAATTCTTTAAATGTATTTAAGTTCATTACTATGCTAACAATTTGCATCAGTGAAATTACAGCAACACTAATTATTTCAATAAGTATAAGTATGCAGATAAAAAAGAAAAACGCATTCTCTAACAAGAAAGAAATAAAAAATACTCCAATCAAGGTTGAGGTTGCATGACCCAGCTTACAATCATTTATGTTTAGTTGTAAAATTGAAATTCTGATTCTATTATTCATGAAAATGACCCTTTAATATCTAAAACAAATAGCACCAAATGTTAGAACGAATAATGGCATTTATTTTCAATGACATAAACTTCCTTTGTCATGAACAGGTTCAAAACTCGAATTCAAACATTAAGAGTAAGATCGAAGTCACACTTATGTCGCGGCAACAGTCATGATTTTGACCTATCATGATACGAACTGGAGAATTGCTTTTAAAAACAAATTGTGGTAAATATTTTTTTTAAGAAGGATATTTTTAATGTAACAATAACAATATGTGATATACGGTGCCGAATACGCACGTGTAGCCACAGCCCATAATCTCACATTTTAAAGAATATAGTCGCCTTTGGAAACGAACTGAAATGCATAGAACTGATCTTATCATAGTTCAATTGATTTACACCGACTAATAACAATAAGACACCTTCCGCACTTAACCTATTAACTTGTACGCAAAAGATATCGTTACTCATGTTTATCGATTCCTACGGAATCGGTCGGCGACTTTGCGGGAACATGAACAGTCTTTCTGTCTTTGCATACCAAATCGAGCTTCACACATTGGCATACATGAAAAATATAAGAGAAAGCAAATTTGCCATGTAACGAAGACAGCCATTACCTACTTAACAGCTGACAGCTGAGTCCCCGTCCACCACACCCACCGACACCCACTATCTCAGCACAAACACCGCAGCCTAGAGAAGAAACAAGTTCCAATGCGACTTTCATCATCACCATCCCTTCCCTCACACACAACTGGAATGTGACCAATGGAGTCCCGATATGCATGAAGAGGGTATTATGAAATCCGAGCCAAATACAAAAATACCGGGAGTATTTATTCTTCGGGTGAACGCGCTCTAGAAAAAAAGACATTTTTCTTTCTTAAAAATATTTAAAGATATAAGCTTTAAATTAATAACTCCCATTTGCGACAAGAGTAACTAGGTGGAGAACTATTCAGAGAATGCCAAAATTTTGTTCTTAATGTAAGATTTTTCCAAAAGCGATAATTTTGTTTTACATACCATAAAATGTCGGTACGATAGTAACATATCCATATTTCTGAGTTCTGACCCGTTGTCCCGAAACACAGTTGGGACGCCGAAGTGTCTATTATTTTAGTTCTTCCCGTTCTTCTCTATCGGTATCACGTCCAAAATACACTAATTATATGAGTCGTTTTCTGCTTAATTAATGCGAAAAGGGAAAAAACTGGAAATTCGAAAAGTACACGTTAAAAGTTCAATTTTTTCGAATATTTCATTCATCTTCAATTTGGAAGTTAGAGATGTTTTCATAAAGTTCAATTTTTCCTCAATATTAGATCTTTCATGTATTTCATACATGAAACTTGAAATACATGAAATTTCGTGTATGTATTTAATATACAAATTTCTGAAAATATTAGTTTTCACATCATTTTGAGTTATAAAGTGACAAAGTGCAAGTTTTTGAAACCATTAATATTGTAGTTAGAAATTTATTTCTTAATTGTTACAGCAATGCTCTCATAGAAGAAGTTGTAAAGAAATATATTTCCTTTGAAAATTGTTATTATTTGCCATTTTATCAAATGTTTTCATTTTATTCTTTTATTATATTTATTTTTATTTTATTCAAATGATCAAAAGTTCTAAAATTTGAAATGTTTTAGTACCCAGCATTTATAAAAATATATATAAACTTTAAAATATGGTTCTACTGTCTAGAGAAATATGCAAAAAAACAACAACACATAATTAGTGTAATTATTCATCTTCTGTTGGTCTCTAGTTTATGTCATACCATGGAAGAAGAATATTTTTCCATTGTCAGATTTTACTAAGAGAGTTGAAGTATTTTATTTTTTATTCTCTGAATTTTGCAAATCTCAATAATTTTCATATTAAAGAAATTTCAACAATGTATGCACAAATTTAATAGTTCTGTCAAAAAGGATGTATATGCATGTGACACTTTCATTCTTGACAGTTGACATGAAAACGACCTTCATCGATTGGCGGATCCAGGAGGGAGGGGCATGGGGGTCACGTTCCCCCCTCCCAAAAGGCCTAGAATTTTTGCTTAGCTTCCTTTATTGGGCAAAACTGATATAAATATTTATTTATATTTGAATAATGTAATTATTTAAATAATAATATTGTATATCATATCTATAGTACATAAATAATACACAATATAATAACAAATATGTTTATTATTTAACAAATATCTGTGATGACTCCCCCCAAAATCATCAGCTGGATTTACTCCTGCCTTCATGTCTGTAATCATTTTCAATGTTTTTCTTCAAGAGCAACATGTCAGTGATATATTATCAAGTTTTTTCTCTTTACATTATAAACTATTGAGTGGGAGTATAAATGGCAGCTCCAAGGTAGGGATGTAATTTTAATTGTTGTAATTTTACTCAATTTATTGAAAACAAGTACCATAATTTTGATCAAATCACATCCAAAAGTGTACTTTGATTATGAATTACAATTTTTTTTAGTATTTCAATTTTTTACAATTACAATTTACAATTACATTTTACAATTACATTTTTTTTTAGTATTTCAAAAAATATTTAGGATAAAGGGAGAAAAAGTACACTAAACTTGCACTCATGGCCTTTGAAATGCATCTTGCCTGAGGAGTATTATCTGAGATCTTCAATTCCCTATGAGATTAAATTTATTTACATTTTTATTAAACTTTTAAAAACTGTGTGATGTGTGTGGGAGAAGTACAATTGAAACATTTAACAATATTTTAAATGGAGTTGAAGGAATTAAGACTTAAGCAGTTTATATTTAGACTTCATTCTTGAATCAGGATACAGAATTAGGAAAGAACAGATTTTATACTTTTATGTGCTGTAAAATTGAATTATTATATAATTTCAAAATTCAATTTTACATCCTGATTATGAGAACAACAATTCTTGAAACTGTTGCATGATTATAAAATAAATTAATGTTACAAGAATTCGTCAGTCAAAATATTAATCCTTCATAAAATCATATTTTGTATTTTGACAATATACATACACTTTTAGCACATTTAATGAGGAATCTAATCAGATTAATGTCATTTAATTTGTTTAATCGAACATGGGTGAGATTTTAAGACATGTTGTTCTACTGTCAATATGGCCAAAGGTGGTGGGCCAGCATATTACCAGGACTTACGGCTATATTAACTTTATGTGTTTGATACACTAATGGTTTTGTGTGTGTGTGTGTGTTTTTTCCCCTCTAGAAAATTAATTCTGCAAAGAAACGGGTATTTTTGAGCCAAATCAATATGAAAAATAAAGCTTTAATAATCTATTTTTATTAACTATTAAATAACTACTGTTTTAAAAAGTGATTTATTTCAGGCTATATTTTTGTAAAAGTAGACTGTAAGAGGGTAATTCAAGGGTAATTCATAGTATGTACTAGTACAGCTAGCCCTAGTTCCATGATCATGCTATAAGAAACCACTTTATTTGGTATAAAACCTGCATGTGTGCATATTACCTTCAAATTACAATGTTTTTGTAAGACAACAATAAAATATTCCTGAATCATTTTTTTGGGATATAGCTATTTCAACTTGAAGCAAAAGTGTTAAATTTCATCATGATGCTGTTAATTTGGCCAACTATATAAAAACAAGAAAAATTTGATGTGTTTAGCATGGCCATATTACCTTCACATATCTTATCTATTCCGTATTTGGTTTTGTGATCATGCTCAAATGTTAATTCCAAAACTCTCAATCAGATGACTTAACAAAAACATAAATGCTAGGCTTGTAATTATGAACAGTCTGATTTTTTAAAAATTTTCAAATAATAAATTTTATCTGATGAAAAAGTTAATTACAAAATTAATGGAATCATAATTCAAAAAAGGTAGTTCGCTTTCTTAATGTGATACTTTTGCCTCAACGGAAATTATTTTAATTTAAATAGTTGAACATTTTGATCAACATTTAAGAATAATTTTTACAAATATACAATTCCTTCATTAAATTGAAATATCATTAATGGAATTATTCAATTTACATTTGAGATGTCCACATTGAATACACATGCACACACACTCCCTCGTGCTACTCTGAATTTGAGGTTCAGGACTGATAAACATTAAGAAATCAGAGTGAGTGGGTAGAAGGTGAGAAGAGAGATGCAATACACTTACCTTATAGTAAGTCCTTTCCAGACTTATTCCAGGCCAAGAAAGCATTCACAATCTGAACACATTTGTGGTGGTGTTTTTAGGCATTGGAATCAAATACTACTTAATTTGCCAGACACTTTTCACACATTAACTATTAACTCTTTAAATACATAAAATTCTTTCCCAGAAATATAAATTTAAAAGATGTTTTCATAGAAAACATTTGTGTACTATTACATTGCTAGTTGGAAATATACTCCATTTTCATAACTATTTATAAAAAAAAAGGTTTTATGTATTAGAATGAAATATTTTGTAACTAAAATAATCCTTCCTGTAATTTTAACTTATTTCAGCAATCAAATTGAAAGAAAAATGTAAAATTTCCTTTTAGTATATTATCTCTCTGAACTATATCTGTTTATTAATTTTCTAACAATATACACATTCACTTTTTTTTGTGGAGAGGGAAGGGGTTTAACCTGTCACCTAGCAGTATTGCTTGAAGGAAGTGGGTTCAATAGAGATGGATTGCCTATAAGACAAGGAAGATTACAAGCAGGCCTATTTTATTAAAACAGAGAAAATTAGACACAATACCTGCATTAGAAATAAATTTACTACATAAAACAGAAATAAAAGAATAATTGTGGTCATTTATTTGTTCATAAGAAAACAGTAATTAACTGTGGGTGACATCTGTTATGGGGTAAATAGATCTGTCCATACTACACATCTGTACAATCTGCACATATTTTCTTGAAATCTTGAATCCTATTTTCTCTCCTTTACAACATGCATTACCAGATCATTACTCTGGTCTGCCATTTACATATTCACAGTTTGGCACTATTTGAGGTAATTGAGAATGGGCATTTTGGGATGGGAGATCATACCATGATTTAGCCATAAGAATGGATGACGAGACAAGGTGAGATATCATGGTGGGTTCCTTCTCACTGAATGGTGGGATTAAGTGTTGTCCTAATTGCCAGATTACCTATCTTCCCCTTGCAGAGCACCACCTCAGACTTGGCAAGCTCTAAGCTCACAGTATGTGAGAATGTAGTGAATGTAAATGTAATCATAAAAATGTGTTAGGGGAGAGGAACAGGAAGATTAAGAAAAGCACATTCCATGTCCTGTTTTTTTGAGTTATGCTCCAGTAATTGCTTGGTATATTATTTAATTGGAGAAACTATCAATCAGTACAGTTGGCCTCCAGAGTTTAATAGCTAGTGTTAAAAATTTGCCACAATCAGTTCCAGCCCAAGACATCCTAGTCAAATTCTTAACTTAAAATTCGCTTTTTCATTTACTGGGTATTTTAAGACGTTCAATGTGTTTTTGGAGATTGGGATGTAAAGCATATCTCTGACAGTCATTTTTTAAATTCACTGACGTCCTGGTCTAATTCAGCAATTTTATCCCAATCAACATGGTGATTTTGTTCTGTATGGTGTCTGGTAAGGGGACTGTGTTTTTGTGGATCTAATTTTATATTATGCTTATGTTCTATGAAGAGAATATCAATTTTTCTCTTGGAAGCACCTACATAACACTTGTTATAATGGAATTACCACTTGAGATCTCATATACAATATGTTGTAATAACTCTTTCCTAAGAGCTGATTGCTAAAAACAAATATATATGTAATTATGAAACATCAGATAATTTATCTACAACTTATAATACAGAATAGTTCATGAAAACTTTTGAAAAACTCAGATGTGCAACATAATTTTCAATTTCATGAAATCTCTTCTTAACAATTCAATTTCTTAAATAAAAAAATGGTTTCATTCAATTCTCCAGAGACAATGCCATAAATTAGCTCTTGAAACCTTGTATTGTGGACTTTATGGTTGCGATCTATTTGGTCATAATTTGCAAATCATTAAAAATATAAGAGGATGTGAGAAAGGAGGCACATGCTGAAAATAAGAATGACAGTTGTTTAATAACAAAATAACATTACAATACATGACACATTTCCTGACAGAGATTACTTACATCCAATTAAAGGCACAGTTTTAAAAACAACTGAAAATTTTAATGAGATAGCACAATCAATATTTTTATAAGACCTTTTAAAGTAATACAAATGAAACAAAAAAATGTAATTTCAAAAACAAACAACATTCTTTGAATATTGCAATAAACAAAAAACATTTCAACATGCCACATTAAACGTACTTGAAGTGTGACCAAAATATCTACCCTTGTGAATATGAAGAGTGACCAAAATGATCCAATTATCAACCCACTTTGGGGAGCCCAAACATCACTCAACACTAAACATGAAACACTTCAATTTCAACATTTCTCTCAAAACTAGCATGTGATTTATTAATGCAAAATTAATTTTTAAATATTCTGAATTGAAGATCTATAAATAGAATGAAGAATTAAACTGGTAAAAGATCATCGCCAAGTTCTTCATCACCAAACTCATCCTCTTGAGGTGGTTTTTGACCTGCAGATGTTCGAGGTCTCTCTGCCAATGGGCCGAGAGGATCCACATAGCCAACATCTAATATGAAAGAGAAACATTATTAATACTAATTTAAATAACTAGTAGTCCTAAAACAACTCATACATTCTCACCCCTTAGTGACAGTTATGTAATAATATTATACCGTATTTCTGTCTATATCAACACATCTCAGTCAAAGAGTGCTGCCAACAAAGCGTGCATGCAGCAATGCGCTGCCAACAATGAGCACTTATTTACTTATCAATTCTAAAAGCGCCATTTTTGCAATAAATAGAATGGTTTTTTAGTTCACATTGTTGTGGTTTTATGAAAGTTCTTCTAAAGCATTCTTTATGGAACACTTGCTTGTTTTGAATATATACAATGTTTCGTATTTGCTGCCAAGTTTGTATGTAAGTTTTTTGAAGAAGAAGAAAAGAAATATATGCGAATTAGCGATCATTGTTGCATGTTGCAACACATTGTTGTAATGCCTCATTGATAACAAAAGGCGATAATGATGACCACAGTTCATAAGCATTAATATGAACTATTAATTTTATTTGCGACTAAAATATGCATCGCACATCATTGGAACATTTGTATACATGGATACACTGAATTCAATGGCAGTTTGCAATGCAAGTTGTTTTCGTTTAAGTGTTTGAAGTTTAAAAAAATATATGATTTTTTCATACTTTGTTTTCTAAGAATATTTCAAATAGTAATTGAAGTGTATGAAATTGTCATATTATAATATTACATAGCTATTAGCAAAATCGCAAGAAAGTATATGCTGTTGTAGCACCACTAGTTAACTTTTCCATATAGATCATATAGAACATACAGGAGTTTATCAAATTCTACTCAAAATTTAACCTTGTGGAGTTACAACAGTATGTACTTTCTTAGATTATTTGTAACTTATGAAATATTATAAAAGTACTTGAAACACAAAAGTGATTCCAACCCACAAAAATATTTGCTTGGTCTAGGATTTGAACACATAGGCTCACATTGTAGCAGTCATCTCATCTGATAAACAACCAAATGCTTCAGACACATACAAACATTCCCATTGCATCAAAATGAGTGTTGAAATTTTGCAATATTTAAAATTTTAGAGGTTCAAGAGTCTATACCATTTTATTAAGCAAGATCTAACTTTGAAATATAGATTTCATTTTCAAAATCTCCATGTTCAATAATATAGATCAACAATAACATCAAAAACTTTTGCAATTTTCGAAAATTTAAAAAAGGTAAATGATAATCAGATCTCTGTCATTTTTGTGTAAGAAAGAAAAAATTTGGGGACACTTTTGAAAAATTTTTAAAAATTACCTAGGGTTTTCATATAAAGTACCTCTAAAACATGAGATTTGTTTCAAATTTGAAGCAATGCAACCAGCTATATTGATCAGAGAATATCCATTTTGGTGAACATTTTGGGTACAATTTAAACACTAGTGTTGTTTACAGACCGACAGATGTTTTGAAAAAATCCACTTTTTTGGTACCAAGGATGTGAACTAGATAGAGTATTGTCAGAACATGAATTTTGATTATTCTAAGAATAAGAGAAAATAATATTCTACGCAAAAGACACTTTATTGGCATCAAGAACCAACAAAATGTATTCTGTTGAAAAATTGGCACATTTTCCCCAACACCACATACCATTCTCTTCAATGAGTAGTATTTAAGAAAGTAAGAAGGCATAACTGATGAGGATCTGACCACCTTCTTTTCAATAAAAGTTAAATTGGTATATTAGAAAATTTGCACAAAATCAATACGACAGATTAAACTTGTTCAATCTCTTTGCTCACCAATATCCTTTTGACTTGTTGGAGTGAATTCGAAGTCACCATCACCAATTATTTTCCCCAGCTTTATATCTGATCCATGGAGACTGCGAGATCCTGGACTAATACCTCCTCTGTGACCAGCAGAAAATGAAGACCCGACATCACTTATGGGACTAGTCCCCATTACTGCAGATCCACCGCGAGATGACAAGGCACTGCCACTGTGTCGTGATCCTGCAAATGTCCATTCAATTCTTTTTAGAATAACACGCAGAAACCCGATTACACTTCCAACAGAATGAGAGAAGATTTTTCAAAAAAAGAAAAATGTTTACTAAAATGCATTCACCTGGGCGACTGCTTCCAATTCTTTCACGAACTTCTTTTGCCTTTTCAGCTTTCTTTAATGCCTGAGCATATTCTGTAGCTTCTTCAAGACCAAGATCACTGCATATACGTACCAAGAACTTGAGACCTAAGAAATACATCAACAATGAAGATATGAAAAATAGAATATCTCACAAGGGATAATTAAAATGAAAGTGGTAAATGTTTCGCATATCAATATAACTTGTATAAAATAAATACTTAATCTCTTCTAATCATAGAGGTCAATTTAAAAATTGACTAATTTTTATTTTCACTACCAAGATCATGAATAACAAAAAATTGATCCTAGAAATTAATTATCTCTAACAATAAAATGGATCATTTGCATTCTTAGAAATAAAACTTACTAGATCTTAAATCTCTAACTTCCTTTTTATACAAAGGACTTTCTCAGCCATGTCTCATGAGATAACCTTTAAGGAGTATTCATTTAAGACTTTGAACATGGACTCCTAGGCTGTGTAGTGTGCTTAGACTGTGTCATTTCACAAGACAACATGATACTATTTTCACCCTTTGCATAAACTAATAATATGTTCAACTAGGGACTCAAATCATATTATATTTTGTGAATAAGTTCTTATCTTATCCACAATTCAAAACCTCCAAAATTACTACAGTTCTTATAAAATATAAAATTGTATGTATTCATTATACTTGACAAGCAAAATTTCTGCAAATCTTGAATAAATTGTGGAATTCAAAAATTTAAAAGTTTTGAATAGTTCGTCTTTATCAGGGAAGGTCTTATTAACTCAAGTACTAAATGTTCAAAATAACTCATTGTTTTTTTAATATGCATTTATTTTCATTAAATTGCACAATGTCATTAAATTATTTTATTAAGTAATGATACAAAAAAAACTTATCCAATTACCACTTACATTCAATGTTCTCAGGAAAAGCTTTATGAATTTCTTTGTAAGTATTGAGAGCTTGGTGGTAATTCCCACTACGTCGGTGACAAGAAGCAATCATGAGTTTCCACTTCACTTCACCAGGATGCATGAGTGAAGCTCTCTCAAAATATCCAATAGCTTTCTCTGCAACTTGCATTTCAATGAAGTAGGAACCAAGCCAATCAATAACTTCAAAGTTCGAAGGAAAATGCCTGTAAGACTGAAATAAAACATTATTCAAAAAGCTTACCCAGCATTCAAAAATTAATTATTTCAATGGAATATCAAAAAAAGGGGGGTTTTCTTAAGAATAAATTTGAAATATGTTATAAACCTTGAAGGAATTATAAATTTTTAAAATATATGGTAGTGTATGAAAAAAGTGACAACAAATACTTGTAAACAAATTATTGGTTTAGAATACAGTAAAATCTGTTTAAACCAGAACCTGTACAAGCGCTGTAATTCTCTGTCCCATGAAGTTATATTGTATTTTACCCAGCATAAAACAGAATATGTCCAACACAGAAACCGGGCGGTTTTCCATGTTCTATAGAGGGGAACATCTTTATGAAACAAAATTCTTGTAAATTTAATGCAACTGGCTGAGACGCGAGATATTCTTAATGTAATACATTAAACTATCATGCGCAATTTAGTAGCGGCAACCGCCCTGTGAAGGAGAGAGCTTCAGCTGACAGTATGGAATTCGACCTTGAGGTACCTTATCTCAAAGCGTAGGCTGTAGGAGAATTCCCTCCCCTAATTCTCAGAGTGTGGGAAGGTGTATGGATAAGGCTTCTATTCAGGCCTTTCTTTGCCCCACGTTAAAAATCGTAACCCCTTGACCAGAGACGCATTTCTCAAGGCCATGGGAGGGTAATAGAATGTAGTACTCTGGGCTCTCATGCATTGTGCGTTGAAAAAGTCAGCAAGCAGTCCCATTTCAGCCAATAGGCAGTGAGGCGGTGTGTATATGTTTCACAACCAGTTTATCAAAACCATAAAACTCTAGCATTAGATGAAAAGGTCAAACTTATGGAAGCAAGAGATATTCAGAAGTTGTCAATGAAGAATGTTTAATATTTATTTCTTGGTGATTTTTTCCATAAATACGTTATATGTAAATCTATTTTAATAATCACAAAAAAATCATGTCATTTTTAATTTACTTTAATTACTTTGTTACTAACAATAATTTGCTGGTTTCATACCAAAAATACCAATATCACAAGTGTTGATAAATTGACAACCCTGCATAAAACGAAAACCTCCCTAAACCAGAACATTATTTTGACCCAATCGATTCCAGCTTAGACAGATTTTACTGTATTATAAAAAGATTTGCGATTCTTTACTTAAAAACTTTCATGTCAAATGGAGAGACCAATATTGTTCATGTGTTGGCAAGGTGGGGAGATCCTGTCTTTGATATAAGGGGTCGCTGTGAATCTACTGCCTCACACCCATACCACCTAGTCACTAATCTAGGTGGAGTTGCTCACACCCCTTGTTTTCTCTGGGTATTTTTGTTTATGAGTAATAAAAATTATAACTACTGTATTTCACATTATGAATACAATAATTATTCCTATTCATAATAAATCTTGAGGAACTATCAAAAAAGTATGAATTTGATTGTATTATGGTAATTTAAATATTTTTAAGAGACGACTTACATCAAAATGATACTGATATGCTTGCTGTTTGTCACCTTCATTATCAAACATTTCTCCCATCTTCTGTAGAACATTAGGATCACTTGGTACTAGTCCAATAAGTTGTAAGTACCTACAAATTTTTGAAAGTTGTAACATAAAAAGATAATGAATGAAGAACATTGCCCTGATGAAGTTTCATAAAAAGAATCAACAATATTTCCCTAGAATTCATCACATTAAAAAGTTTAAGAATCAGTGGAATCATTTACCAATCATTGAACCTGACATCATCAGCTTTTTTATCTCCCTATTCCAAATTCAATGACAGAAGAAATAGTCATTCTTACCAGTAGTGTCTCCTCACTCTCGACCTAGGATTTTTGCACGAAGGGAAATTGTTAACCTCCACACAACTCTTTTTGCTTACATATTTGGAGTAAAATTGCATTATATAAACAAAATCGTGATTTATTTTAAATTATAAAATTGGAAGAATGAGGGAAAGATAGTCGCAAAATAACAATGAGGATGTTGTGTTTTCTATTGCAAAGATTAGAATAAAATTTTTTAAAAAGTCGTACACGACGTTTTTCCCATTCTTCGGTTCTCGTTTTAAAAATTAAATTCTGAAATATTATCAGATTAAAACATGGCCACCCATTGTCGCTTGTTTCTTTTCTTCAAACGAGAGGAAAACAATTATTTAAAACTTTTGTTCCACTTTTTCAGTATCCTTATAAAAAAAATTGACACTAATTTCATGAGTATCGCTGAAGTTTGCAACGCGTAACGGAGAATATCTCAATCACGGTTGCTCGCCCTCCAGCAGGCTGTGACACTTCGCCAGGAGGAATGTATATATTGCATACCGTTAGAGAAAAGGTGTATCCAACCGCATTCAGTTTGAAAGCCGTTTCGAACGTTTTGTTCCTCAGAGAACCGGGAGTCACGGATAAGCATCGCGACACCACCGTGAGCACGGAGTCCGTCATCTTGATCAAACCGATAGAGGTTAAACCCGCGAATGCAGAAGGGATGATGGGGAAGAAAATGAAATTCCTGGAGGTAGACTAGAGATGGTCTGGGGTGAGAAATTATCAATCTCAATTCTTCTGAATGTGCACAAAAGCCGTTTAGATCCCAGGAGAGAACAACTGTAGGAAATTACGTTTTTAGCTTTTGTTTTCTTTCTCGCCTTCTGAAAAGTTGAAGAGGAACTCCCGTGGTACCCCTCGTCAACAGCAGAGTCATTCTTACTGCTGCTGGAGATGGTCGCCTGTGTTGGGGGAATTTCCCGTATTTGTGCCACAGGCGACCGAGATGTACGTGGGCTGGAGGGTCGCTCAACGCGAGTCTTAGAAGTAGTAAGAGGAAGGGTCTTTTAGTGCAGAAGCGATATGTGATTGGAATATATTTCCTTAGGGGTTCAGCAAAAGTGATCTGTCGCTGAAGGAGGTTTTGTCTATGTTATTAAACTTTGTTGATATTTTTACCCTTCCAATGCACGCCGTATCTTCAGGGAAGTCTATAGCCTATACCTGACAACTGAAGTGCGCTACTAGAGCAGGAGCACGTTGAGTTTGACGGCTTACTTTTACCTCTGAGGACTTGGTCTTTAAAGTACTAGGGAAGGGTCTTGACAGGCCTACTGGATTTCTAGCCTGGCGTCAGGGTTTGACCAAAGGAAAGGAAACCTTTTGGGCGACTTATCTTCTGAATCTCTTTCCCGGAGAAAGGTAGGGTACTAGTTTTAGTTGGCTGGATGATCACCTTCACAATTGACACAGAACGGTGGAGTAGCGCAGAGATGAGGATCGTACACAGATGCACCGCACTTCCCGCACCCTAGGCTTACCGGCATACATCGTTGCTGGGTATGCCTAAACCTTTGACACTTAAAACAGCGCAAAGGATTTGGTACATACAGTCACACATGGAGGTTGTAAAACCATAACTGATCCTTTCCGGGTGAGACGGACGGTCTAACGTAAGGAAGAGGTTTGAAGTAGGGATCACTTTCCCCTACTCTTTCCTTTTGATCCTATAGACTTCAGTCATGTCCTGACTCTTGAAAAATGTTATGAGTTCCTCTTCACTTTCGGAAGCAAAGTCTGTGTGGTTCACTATGCCTTCGCACAGGATCAAAGTTGGGTGCATCGTCACCCCCACCTGGAGGCCGGCAATCTGCTTGGTTTCTGCTTGGTGCTAAAAGAGAATCGTTCAATTTCTCTGTCGCACGACCGCTTGAAGCTTCCCATATGTTTCCTCTAGTTGCCAGACGGACAGGTCTTACGATTTTAAACATTTTTTCTTCCTCGGCGCATGCCAGGAGGAGAAAACAGGCTTTTTCGGGCGGTCATCTTTTGCAGAAAAACTATTTAAATCAATAGTACCTTGCGTGTATCTCCTCTTCTTAGCGGAAGAGAGCGGGGGAGAAGGTTTATCCGTGGAGATGGATATAAGATTCATCCCCATCATACCCAGCTACCACGGAGCCATTGGAGAGCCCGGCTTGTCACGGAGATATTGTGTGTGTGTGTGGGGGGGGGATGTCACAGCGCTGCCCCGCCGTGGATCCCCACGCTCACCCAGGAATTCAGAACAAGACCTAGTCCCAGCCGATTGTTCGCGAGGGAGTTAGCTCCCGACTGCCCGTCTAGAAAAGTCCGAGGGCAAAGCAAGTGTGTGGGAAACCTATACGGAATGTTCCCCACAATACGAAAACAACGTATCCCTACATGCAAAGCAGAAAGTAGCACAATGATTAGTTTGGAAACAACAGGTCCCTCAACTGCCAGGACACACACCCCATCCAACATGGATCGCCATGCACGGCAAACACATGGGTGGGCGTTCAGCATACGGCGGGGGGGGGTAAGTAAAATAGAAGAGGAAAAAGAAAAGAGCCAGGATGTTAACAGAAGAACTAGAATGAAAGATGGGGGAAAATAAAGATGACTGGTGAAAGAAAGGAATACTTGAGAGCCCTCTTTCCCCCCCCTCCCCATCCCAAATCCCCACCCCCGCCATCCAAAACCCTAACAAAATAACCGTCTTTCCAAAGAAAATTAACCCATCCACAACCACCCAGACTCCCAGTCCCCGTCCTGTACGGGGAGAGGAGTCGAAAACCCCAAAAATCAAAAATAACACCAAAACGCCCAACGTTCGAAGAGACCCCGAGAGGGGTCAGGCGAACACGAAACATTACACCACAGTGAGCAGTGAGAGCCCTCCCTGCAACCCTCATGACGTGGATCGACCCACCTGACGGGTCATTTGTTTAGAATTTACTTTGTCAATGAATATTGTTTCATTGAATATCACCATGAATCAATGGTATACATCCATTTTACTATGCTCATTCATATATTCTTGATGATTAATGATCGAATTTTTAATTACCATGTCGTTCGTCTGTAATAATTTTTGTGCTTATAGATTCATATTAATTGTCCGTATTTGGTTATCTGTCTATAACAAGTCGTAACTTTATTATTTTTGTTAGAGTCCTACGTCTTAACTTGTGTTAACATAAAACTTTAATCACATAATTTATTCGTTTTTTCTATTTAACATCATTAGCATTATCTATATTTCTAAACAAAATGTCAACGTCGTTGATTTTAATTAACTACAACGCTCGTTTATTGTCCTTACCTGCCCCGACTTACTTTCTTTAAATATTGTTTACTACTCCCAAATTTTATATTAAAAACATGGATTCTCGCTACCCCATCGTGTTAGAGGATTTTTTTCTAAATTAATAAACAGGATTTATCCACTTTTTCCGTTACCAGATCCAGACAAAAAGGTTTTTTTTCTACTGGTCCGGACGGCCGAGATCGTTAAGGCAGTAGTGGCCGTAGGGATGTCGACCGAAGGATTCGCATCCCGCCTCGGCTTAGTTGTATGTGTGTTCATCCTTCCAATCTCTATCATCACCATATCATGTCATCTTCATAGTTTCCATACCCGCTAAATGCAATAGTAATCGCTATTGACCTAATATATTCACGCAGCCTTAAATAACAAAAACGTTTGTTTTTTTCTGGCGAAAATTCTGCGTTTTCTGGCGCACAATTACATAAATTTCTCTTCTTACGAAGAATTCGTAATGCGATAAACCCAAAACATTTTCCATGCGCTTTTTAATCTCATTTAGAAGGGGGCAATGACGCGTCGGCGACATCCTTAGCGCGCGCCAGAACCCTTCTGTCACGCGCCATGATCTCGGCGCACGGCGCCCCACTTCGAGAGTCGTCGTGTCGGGACTTCGTGTCGGGACTTCGCGTCGAACTTTCGCGTCGGGACTTCGCGTCGGGCATTCGCGTCGGGCATTCGCGTCGGCATTCGCGTCGGGCTTCGCGTCGGGCATTCGCGTCGGGCATTCGCGTCGGGCAATCGCGTCGGGACTTCGTGTCGGGACTTCGAGTCGGGACTTCGCGTCGGGACTTCGCGTCGGGACTTCGCGTCGGACTTCGCGTCGGGACTTCGCGTCGGGACTTCGAGTCGGGACTTCGAGTCGGACTTCGAGTCGGGACGTCGTGTCGGGACGTCGTGTCGGACGTCGTGTGGGACGTCGTGTCGGGACGTCGTGTCGGGACGTCGTGTCGGGACGTCGTGTCGGGCGTTCGTGTCGGGCCTTCGTGTCGGACTTCGTGTCGGGACTTCGTGTCGGGAACTTCGTGTCGGGCTTCGAGTCGGGACTTCGAGTCGGGACTTCGAGTCGGGACGTCGTGTCGGGACGTCGTGTCGGGACGTCGTGTCGGACGTCGTGTCGGGACGTCGTGTCGGGACTTCGAGTCGGGACTTCGAGTCGGGACTTCGTGGTCGGGACTTCGTGTCGGGACTTCGTGTCGGGACTTTCGTTGTCGGACTTTCGAGGTCGGGACTTCGAGTCCGGGACTTTGAGTTCGGGACTTCGTGTCGGGACTCGAGTCGGGACTTCGCGTCGGGACTTCGCGTCGCGGACTTCGCGTCGGATTCGTCGTCGCGTCGGGACTTCGCGTCGGGACTTCGCGTCGGGACTTCCGCGTCGGGACGTCGCGTCGGGACTTGCGTCGGGACTTGCGCGTCGGGACTTCGCGTCGGCGACTTCGCGTCGGGTACTTCGCGTCGGGACTTCGCGATGGGACTTCGCGTCGGGACTTCGCGTCGGGACTTCTCGCGTCGGGACTTCGCGTCGGGACTTCGCGTCGGGACTTCGCGTCGGGACTTCGCGTCGGGACTTCGTGTCGGGACTTCGTGTCGGGACTTCGTGTCGGGACTTCGAGTCGGGACTTCGAGTCGGGAGTTCGAGTCGGGACTTCGTGTCGGGACATCGTGTCGGGACATCGTGTCGGGACGTCATGTCAGAACATACTTGGCTGATCATACGCAGACGTGGCTCGTCATCTGAACACGCGATAAGTCGCTCTACTAGACAGGTTACACTGAAAAGATTCCAACATAGTGTATTACTGTTATCAAGTAGTTGGAAAGCACACTGCATTCCTTCAAATATGAGCAGCTCACCCCTAGGATTCTCGATGCCAGACGCGGATGGCCGGTAAGATACACATTTGGGCGCTCATTCAATAAGTTTAGCGCGTGCGACCGGCAGTATACTACTTACAGGTGCACTCCGTGTGTGTGTACCCCTCTTCTGGCTCCAGGTCATTACAAAATATACAATTTTTGATACATTATACAGTTTCATTAAATAAACTTTCATACCAAAACATAAGTCATATAAAAACAACTCACCATTCAGTAGCTTGATCAACATCTCCAACAAGCTCATACAAATGTGCCAACTGGAAAAGTACTTCAGGATGATGTTTAACAATGCTTTGGAGTTTGTGAAAGCATTCTAAAGCTTCGTCATACAATCCTTTTTGTTTATTTACTAAACCTTAAAAAGATTTTCCAATAATTTAAATAGTTTTAAAACATCTAAACATCATTCTGATTAATTGACAAGCTAGACAATTATTCCTTTTAATCAAAGTATTGACTAATTTCACTATATAGCCACTTTCAGTTTAACTAATGTGATGAATTAATTAATTTTTCACTATCTACTAATTGGAATCAAATATTATTTGCAAGATATTTTATATCTATAAGGTGAATGATATTATCATTTACCTAAATTGTAGAGCGCTTCCACACAAGATGCATCATTCTCCAAAGCGCATATGAATAATTCTTTTGCTTTCTCCAGATCTCCTTTGACCATGCAACAATTTCCAAGATTCACAAATGCTGCAGAATTATAGGCATCTGCTTCTCTTGCTTGTTCAGCATATTTTTCAGCCTTTTCTATTTCACCTTGCTAAACAATAATGATAAGTTATTTTTGAAAGAGACATTTAAACATTAATTATAATAACTTTACTCTCAAATCAATGAATTCCGGTGAATGAGCAAAAATAATTTTGTTTCATTCTTTGGGAATATAATAATTATTTTATATTTTATTTCATTTATCATAGTTTTCCAAATTATATTGCAGTGCTAAGTTGATTACGTGAAAAAATTATCTCTCAATAAAAATTTTTGAATATAACAGAACAGAAGAAAATAATATAAAACTTAGGATTAAAAAAAAAAGGACGTTGAACACCTACCAAAAAGTAAATGAAAGCCAAATTTGTGGCTGCAGTACTGGCAACCTTAGTTTCCTTCTTTTCAAAAGATTTTAATGTGTCAATGGCATGAGAGATATCTTTTTGTTTCAAATACATTACAGCCTTATTAATTTCTAAATCATTAGCTAATGATGCATACACTGAAGCTTTTATTGCATCAACACACCAATCATATCCTGGAAAAATAGAAAAATAGTTATACTTCCTGAATAAAATCCACTTTCAAAACAAAATCTACTTTGACTAGAGGTCTAAATATTACAACCATGACTTATTGCACATCTAAAACCCTTCAAAGAAGATCTAAAAGAAAACAAAACCTATCCAAAAAATAAAAAAATATTAAACAATTCAGATACATTAATTAGTTGGATTTTATAACACCTATTTTTTTACAAAAACTATCATCTGTAATTTATAAAGATATAATATATACGTCGACAAAGTAACTATGTAAATGATACTGGTTCATCATCTTTCCAAAGGCTGCAACAAACAGTTTCATTCTATGTTAAATTGTTAAAGTGCTTCTAGTACAATTACTATATCTTAAAACATTTGGGTAGAGTACCAAGCTTTCTGAAACCAGACTACTCAATATCCTACTGACTAAACGCTATCTCTAACAATGTAACAATTAATTGTAATAATTCAGAATACACAATTTCTCCCAATTGGTATTAAAAACCTTTGATAATTTCAGGAATTTCTGATCTCTTCGGAAAATTTAAAATACAATCAATTCATAATGTTGAAGATAGTTTTAATTCAATTGTGAAGATTTTTGAGATATTCTGTTAATGACAGAAGCAGAAAAAATTATGAATGTTTCTAAGAAAGTTGGTCAATAAAGCTTGCAACTGACTGTACTAATCTTCTTATGTCTGAGGAATAAATTGAAAACATACTATTATTATTATTATTTTAATTATTGTTGAACACTACTAATTCACCATTGAAAGTACAGTCCAACAATAACAGAAAAATTGAGAGTGAGAGATAGAAACCATACTTTCTTGAAAATATTCATAAAAGTCCACAGAGATACCAAACACAACTGAGATAAGGATGAAGAAAATTACCTGAACTGAATGAATCTTCTATTACTGGTGATATTAGCTTTGCTGCAGTCAGAATACTTCTTTCGGCTTCTTCTCTCATTTGTCGTTCAATTTTGCAAAGGGAGTCATTTTTAATGACTTCCAAAAGTAAATTAGATCTAGGATCATCCTATAGGAGTAATAATAATAATAATAATAATAATAATAATAATAATAATAATAATAATAATAAACAATTAATTCTTTGTTCTACAAATGAAATTACATTTAGTTAAGTTATTTTCCCAATTCTGCCATTTTGCAAGGCCTCCATTTTACTTTTTCGCTTGTGGTTGGGCATAAATAATTACTTCGATATTGCAGCAATATCTTGAATACTGAACGACATTAAAATGACATGTATATTCCTAAAATAAAATATTTTTTGATTATCTAGGGGTTGTGCAACCGTGCACCCTAAGCCCGGTGTCAATGCCGCTCTGACAACAGAAGGCGGTAGTGACGGCCGCCGCTAGTTCGCGTTATTATAAACTAATAATTTTATTTACGGCTAAAATTTGCTTCGGACATCGTTTGTACATTTATGTAAAATGAGAGTACACTGAATCCGCCTCTGAACATGATCAAAGTTTATATGATGAAATTCAGCAAACGTTTTATGACAAAGCGTGAAAACATTTAACAGGCAAGGAAAGAACAAAGTGAACTATTAGTCAGGTTATCTCTGTATTAGAAAGCTATGTAATTGCACAACAACACTGTTTTATTAGCTCAGTTGTAAGCATAGGCCTGCTCAGCATTCTGCACTTTGGCTGACCTCAGGAGATGTCCGTAAAGTTAGCATACCCATTTCAAAATTTTCAAATTTGGGTATAAATTAATCTTTAATTCGGGCTAACGTCTGGTACATTTAGTTCTTATGTATCATGCATTTTTCTTATGTAGGTATGCTAATTTGACGTTAAGTGAGCGTACCCACCTTTAGTGTTGAATATTTCAATGTTGCACAAATTTTCAAAATTTTCGAATTTGGGTATAAATTAGTCTTTAATTAGAACAAAATTATGGGATACAATTTTTCAATATTGTGATAAATGGGTATGCTAACTTTCCGGACATCCTCGGGAGCCGCACGCACGCAACTTGAGTGCAGACCCGGGCCGCATGGATGGGGAAGACTCATTCTAGAAGTGGAGACCGACAAAGAGAATACGCAATTCGAACCGTAAAGCAAAAAAGCAAATATCAAATTACGTTTTATTTTGGAAATGTTTGTTGCTGATATAGGACAATCTGAAAACGACTTAAAACGAATTAGACACACATATTTAATTTGGATACCAGTATTATATAATTGTAGGGCTGATAGGGCTGATATGCTTGTAGGGCTGATAATGTAATTTGTTTTGCTACAATGTAATCACAAATTTAGCCTGCTGTTAATACAAAATTATATTGAATCTTTTTTTTTTTCTGTTGACAGAACTAAATTATTTTTTCATGTACTATTTCTAATCTAATTTCATTATTTATTTTTAACCATTCTATCAAAGCAAAAAATGTTTTTAAAAAATCATAATTACTTTCTGTTCTAATTTCCGGCAAGAGTACACTATATATTTCTTATTTCATATCAACGAACACTATTTATTCATAAATGTTTATGACATTGTATAAAAAAGATTAAGCCCTTCATGTTCTATTTAACAGACTCATAATAATGTCATGATGGTCATAATGTCATATCGTAAGAGAGGTTTCCTCATTTGTATCTCTTATTCAGCTTCATAACAAGGGAAAATATCACATATATGTGCTGCCAATCATTATCCTTCTTGGAACTGCCTATATTTCATTTTTATATCAATCTCTATGTGAGAGACAGTTCTCTGAATTTTCTCCATTTTGCTATCATTAGGAGATTACAACATTCCCAGTGAAAAATCATATTGAATTCTAGATTTTAGTTTGTTAAAATTACATAATAAATTTTAAAAGAGGCCACTGCTTTAAAATATTATTTACGAATTACAATGAGCTGAAAGTAAAAACGATAAAGAAAATGTCGATACATAGCAGTGCACAGAACATAAATAGGGAAATATTGCCCTTGTAGCTAGAAATACTATAGACTGCATTTAAATAAGTGGGCAAATCATTTCACAGTATGGATCATTGAATTTAGACACCCCGACGTAAAATCTACATGCCGCTGTCGTGACGCCGCCACTCCGGTTTCTACCCTCCCCTCAAAGCTGCCTAAACCCCCGCTACTCTTGTTTTTGTAATTTTTAAACATTGCACATATTCCTCGCAATATTGCCCGAAAACTACCTTTTTGGAAACCCCCCATTTTTTGTTTCATTGGCCCCCAAAACGTGTATTTCCGTCAAATCTCAAAATCGATTTTTCTTTCCCCATACAACGCAGAAAATACTACGTACATATACTATAGTCTGTACGTATGTATGTATGTATGTGTGTGTGTCTATATATATATATATATATAGACACACACACACATATATATATAATAGATAGACAGATATGTGTATATCGAAAGTAAAAGTGTATCATAACTTTAATCAGATAAAGTTATTTATTTTTCTTACATTATTTGTATTATATTTGTCCTCTTCATCAACATTCAAAGGAACTTCAAGCAGCATTTGGAAACTTCTTTTCATCTTTTCCTTATCTCCCAAAGCGTAATGACAAAGAATAAGATGAAGGCCTAAAAGAAAATGAAATAAATAATATTCATAACCAATGATAACTTGTAAATACAACATTTGATAATCTATTTGATAGAAATTTCAAAATTTGTTGTCCCCTCCACACACCCATTCAAACACATACCTCTTACCTGTGGTAAATTCAGGTTTCTCTTGCATAATATATTCAAAACTAGAACAGGCATCATTGAACTGTCCCATTTTAACAAAAAGTATACCAATATTGTGCATGATTTTAATTCTGGAAAAAAAAACAAAAAGAAAGAAAGCAAAAAATGACGGATGTTTGCAACTCCTTAATAATTCAAAAATATAATTGAAATAAATATAATTTTTGTGAAAAACTTTTTTAAAAAAGGTTATTTTCTTGTTCCTAGCATAAAATGTTTATCTTGCAAATAGAGTTCTTTATTAAAGGATCTACATTACATCAACATTTTTTTCTGTGAAACTGAAGGCTTTAATTCTCTGATTCTACTGTAACCATCATTCAATACAATATACAGTTAGTTGTAAAATAAACAATTTATACCCACACTAAGTACTCTATATAGAATTTTTATATACTTTCTATGAAGTTTTTTCTTTTATTACTTTTTTTAAGAAGAAAAGAAAGCAAATCAAACCAAATGTGCCAAAATTGAAATGAATATGTAGACTACTGTATTACAGAAATATAAATATGCAACAAGACTAAGCAATTAAAAAACAATCATGACATGCATTTAACAAACCTAAGTTCTCTATGTGTATTAGGTACTTGGTCCAGTGCCATTCGATACATTTTCACAGCCTTTGGGTATTGACCTAGTTTGAAGTAGATATTCCCCATATTGATTTTCAATCTGTTAGCATTATTAAACATCCGATTTTTTGTTATTACTTGATATGTGTTTAATGCTTCAGAATACATTTCATTTACTGCATACTGATTTGCTAAGTTGAAAAGTACCTACAAATTACATCATGGAAATTATTTTATGGACAGATGTATATGATGTACAAAGTTCCATCAGTAACATTATAGAAAGAAATTACAAAATGTATAAAATATTATTAATGATATTAATAATAAATTATGAACAATACAGTAAAGTAGTATGGTACAGTAACAAAACTATACAGTAAAGCTTTACAATTCATTGATTAATTCAATTGACATTTGAGAGACTTTTTACTAACATAGTGCACCAATTCCATTTGTTTAAAAACTGGAGACCGTCTATCTGTGAGTACCTGCAAACTATATACTGTTCACTGACAAAGCAAACAAAAACCATAAATCATTTTGAAATCAGTTGGTGGCAGTTATAAGATTAACAGTTGGAGAATGTCATTCTTTTCCCCACAACATTAGTGTACTAAGTCTGTGTCTCATCACTTTGCAGTTGCAGTAAAAATGAGTTACACTTCTATGAGATCTGGTGAAGAATGCATTTCTCATCTTTCTCCTGAATGTTCATATGATCATGACTTAACAAATCTAATGGGATGTCTCTACAAAAGTCTTCTTCCATCCTCTTGAATATTTGTCACACTTACTGAAAACGTGAGATCCAAATTGTGTGTTTCGCTCAAGCCTGCTTGCTCCTGCATTCGAATCAAACTTCTCTCTTTACTTGAAGCCTCTTTTGCCTTGTCAAGAGCACTTCTGTGATCTCCATGGCTATTTGCAACACAAGCTTCTTCAATTAACTCCATTATCCGGCGCTCTAGTTTCTTTATTTTTTCTTCTGGCCTGAAAAATGTTTTTTTCTGTTTATTTTATCACCAAAAAACTAGAAGCTAAAAGAGAGAGAAAAGTAAATAAGTTCAATACAAAGAAAGGAGCAAAATTGTGAATGTAATTCAAAACAAATTAAAAAGGCAAAAATGATAAATGTTCGTTCCTACTGGAATTATTATAAGAAGATAATGGTCTATGTAAATGGATGAAACTTTAACTACCAAATGAATTTCGAAAGTAATAATAAGTGTTGTTAATAGAAGATTTGTTTCAGAGATAGTCATAAGCCACAAAATCACTTCTCTACAGGAGAGCCTTTTGAAACTGTGTATCAAACATATTTCTAACATTCACAATGATGCAAAGAAGAACATTGGCTTATATCTTCATTTGTCGCTGGATATCAGTTAACATCAAGAGTTCTGAGAAATCTGCTGGAAATCTACTCTACTAATAAGAAAAGTGAAAACCGCCAAAAGTATGGCTTATGACTATCTCCGACGCAACCCTTCAATTAATTACAAAACTAGCAAAATGTTGACCTACAATAATGAATTTAGATACAGCATACTTTAAAGGAAATATTAAGACATAAACATATTAATAAGATATATTAAAATATAATACATTTGTTAAATTATTGTAAAGGGCATTAATACATTCTACAATTGGAGCTGATAATTATAGGCAAATGATTCACCCACAAAAAAAATATTGTCAGATAACATTATTTCAAATATTGTCTATTTTTGCACTTTATAAACATCTATTACAATGCATTACATCAAAGCCACCACTATTATTTTTTGTCAAAATATCAAATAGCTATTGTTATTCAAATAATGAAACTACAGACTAAATATTCAAACAGTATAATACACATTTTTCTTATTACATTAGAAAATAAATTAAACTAAGGGACCCATATAGTAATAAATAAATAATTTAAAAAATGTTTCTATTTTAATTTATTATAAGTATATCTTCACTAGCAAAGCTCCATAAAACCATAAAAATCATATTAGTAATTTATTCTTACAATTCTTCCTTCTTTGACTCCAACTGAGTGGGTAATTTAGATGCTTGATTTAAAGGATCAAATACTGTGGTTGGGCGTTGACTTGTGTACCCTGCACCACGAACTGCGGTCATAGGTCTATTCAGTCCATCCTGTGTACCTGTTACTGGACGAAAAGCTGTACCAGTTCCATCATGAATCTAGAGAAGAAAATAGGTCATATGTTTATAAAAAAAAAATTACTTATATTATCAAAACATGAAATAGACAAATACCAAATACATTTATTTTCAGTAATCTGTGGCTTTCTGCCTATTTGCCTATTTATTTACTTTGATGGAAAATGCAATATTTTTGGTTACTTATTCATCTTGAGGCATTAGGAGTATTATAAACCAATTGTGTAGGGTCTATAAATGGCTATTTCACTAATAAATGCCTATTTTATGTTTCAATACCTAAATGTTGCCTTTTCTTGCATTTAGTGATCAAAAAGTAATTATCCTTAATAAAATATTTTAAAATTTTTTTCTTTTTTGTTTTTATCCTGCAGAGTACAAAGAAATGAAACAACTATCAATAAACCTATTCCGTTTTACTATCACCACAGGGCAGATATTTTGTGTTATAAAACACGTACAAAATCGCTTGTGTAGTCAAATTATTTTTACTTTGAAATTTTAAATATTTTTTACTCAAAAAGACATCAGGTTTTTTTTTCTTAAAACTTTCTCCTTGTATGTATTAAAGGGTGATATGAAAATTGGTGCTAGTTCCATTCTTCGCAAACATTGTTTTCAAAAATTGCAAAAAGTTAACATTGCAAAAGTGCAATATTGAATTCAGGAGATTTTGTTTTATTTGAAATCTGTTCTCAAAAATCAGATCTTTAAAAGTGATAACATATTTAGGAAAAAAGAAAACAAAAAACAATTGGTGTTTTAGAGAATTTCTATTAGAAATTAAAGCAAATCATAAATAAAATTCTCAAACCCCATTACAAATTTTTGCTTAATTTTGACACTTAAAAGAATGATGCAGGTCTCATTTTCATTGAACTCTGTGAATTTATGAAAATTGCATATTTTGAAACATTTGTAAGATATAAAGCAAGAAAGTATGTGCTCTTGTAAGAGCATAATTATGGTTAAAATTAATATTTAACATAATAATATAAATAACTGTTAATTCAACAGGATGAGTTTTCCAAACTTAAGTTTGTATATACTATTTTTTCTCAATTATGTCTTGTGTTTTTAAGACTCACATTAGAAAACTCCCTCTCTCCCCTCTGTATAATAATATACACGCCACATCCAGAAAGTACGTTGCCCTAAGTCATCAACAAAAAGAAAACGTAATTTCAGGGGAAACAGTTTTAATTTCTTTTAAAAATTAGCCTTTTTTAAAGGTTGTATAAACTGCTGGGGCATTAAAATGAGCAGTTACAGAAAAAAAACAAAGTTTTCACAGCATAACACTACCTGAAACCTGCACACATTGATTTCCAGATCCCATTGCAGACATTCTGTATGATTAATTGAATTATCTTGTAAGAAAGTAGTTTTGAGGTAATACGCTTTTCGTTTTTCTCCTGTTAGTTGACTGATGATTACTTTTATAAATTCTTTCACACTAACAGATTCTTATTAGTAGTTTCTAAGTTTGCTTTCTTTTACTTTTTTTCTTTCCTCCTGGCATTATCTGAGGGGCATTGAGTTTCTGGAGAAAGTTGAGATGTCTTTGTGATTTTCTATTATTCTATTTATTTTTTATTGATTCCTCGTTAAAAAGCATTCCTCCTTTATTTGTAATTAACAAGAGCAGTACTAGCACTTATGTTACTTAACTTGTAACAATTTTTTCATAAGATTAAGAAGAGGGTGTTGAAACATTAAAACGACAGCAAATAATCATTCATTTTATGATTTTATTAAAATTGTATACTATACATTTGTAAAATAATAGTACATGATAACACATCTGAGTCTCATTACATTTCGTTTAAAGCAAAGAATAATGAAATTTGCGTACACTACAGTGTCTCTGACCGGGAGGTGCTAGGTTCGAGTCTCGATGGTGGCAGGATTTCTGTCATCACATTGTCAGCTATGTCGAATTCAGTCGCTGTCTAGGGGGAAATCCAAGTGTCCGGCTGTTCTGATCGGTAGTTTTCCGCGATTTCTCCGGTCAACACCAGGCAAACGTCGGAGCAGTACCGTAACAAACAAGCCACGGTATGCAATATTTCCTTCCTCTTCCTTGATCTATCCTCACCTGCTACTACACACACTTACACTAACAACCACTACACTACCACACATGCCGAGATAACCGTCAGGACCAATGACTTTCGCTTTCAAAACAAAAACCCAAAGACAGGATTTCGAATCTATTTTTGGGGGGAGAAAAAGTTTGGAGAGTATTAAAAGTGTTTTTATTAAATTTAAAATTTAAAAAAAATTATAAAAAATAGTTTAAATTCTCTTTGTTTAAAAAATATGAATTTTAATAAAAAAACTTTTTAAAAAGAATTTTACGAAAACCAGTATACAGTATGCCTGTATTAAAAAATTTACTATTTAATAATCTCTATTGCCTACATGGTGTATTTGATGCATAACTTATAAATAAAATATATAGTAGCTGCTTGGATTTTGTTTTATATTTTGAAATGTGAATACCATTTAACTTTTGTATAATAAATCCATCTGTCCGTCCATTTTGGTTGTTGTTACCCATTGTTGTAATGCCGCACAGATAACAGAAGGTGATAATAATAGTTGCTTTTTGTTCGTAGTAATAAAAATATTTTTATATATTTGTAGAATATTACAATATCATATTATTTACTTTATTTACATATATTTGTACTTTTTCGGATTCTGCTTATTTTTTGCACCAAATGTTCTATGTTTTACAAAAACTAATACAGAGACAAAATTGTGATATGCATAGTATTATTTGTTAAATATCATTCACATTTTTCCCAAAGCTTCCAGTTACTCCAAGAGATGTATTTGACAATTAAATTACTCAGTCATTACTTCTAAGTGAATAACGTCTTCCAGACCATAAATGTCACCGTCCACCTGACCATATATCACACATGTGTTTGGTAAGACATTCATGCCAATTCTGGTTATTGATTTTTTAAATTTTAGGGTGTCTTGTCTGCTATTATGGTATCCGTCATTATTATACAGGTAAGCTGTGCATTCGATCATCAAAAGTCTTTGATTATCTTGACTCGTTACACTTGCTTAACCCGGATCTGATTCTCGTTTTTCATTTTACCCTAAACGTCACTTAGTTATTGTAAAAAAAATGAACAGTTCTAAAAAGTATTATGATTTTGATATAGTTTCTGAATCACAGAGACATGCTGCAAGACTGCTTTTGATTAAGATTTTGATTTGATTTTCCTGAAAATTAAGCTGTGGATTAATTGGCATGAACAACTATAGAAATAGGCAGGCAAAATAGGCATTTCAAAATATGTAATGGGCATTTAAAGATTTAAAATAGGCATTTAAAAGGGCATTGTACATTTTTCTTATCCTTGTTTATGTACTAGTGCAGAAAGTTTCTAAAGAAAACATAATATAGTTTCCTCCGCTGAGAGATTTCATATTTGTACCAACAAATCCTCCTAGAAATTCTTTCTTTGATTGCTGGACAATTCGAACAAAAAGGCTGAATCGCAGTAGCTACATTTTGCGTTTAATGAAACGCAAGCTGATACTTAAATGATATACAGCATGATCTCTTTTCTCACATTTAATTTAAACATAATTTAAAATAATGTGAGATTTATTTTAATCACCATGCATAACAAAAAAGTTGTAGCTATCATAAATATGGCCCCCAAAATACAATGCTCTTGGCTAAGTTTGTCTAATTAATTTTCATACATTTCTTGTGCTTTCAAAGCAACTACTAAAGTCAAACATCGCGCCATCAGTGAATTTTGGATGAAATTTATTACTTACATTTGAGGTACCAAGTCGCATGGCAGTTCCTGGTTTGGAGGGTAGCTTCAGGTACAGGAAAAAGTAAAACGAAAAATGTAATTGAGAAGGATTATTTTTTAATATTTTCAGAACATAAAAATTTAAAGAATAGTTTTGAACTCACAACAGGGCGCTTGCCATAGCTTGTTCGAACAGCTTCTTGAAAAACTTCATCTTGTTCTAAATCTTTAGTACTAAATGCTGATGGATATTCATTATAACCAGAGTACAAATCCTCGTCACTGTCTGACGGGGCTAAACGTACATTTTCCATTGCTAGAATTAATGATCTTTAGAAAACTGCCAGCAACCAAGATATTAAATAAATACCTTGGAATGCTGTCAAATGCAATTCGATTTGTTTGCCCTTGCTAGTTGCTATGGAAACCATACAAGCTGCCAACATTACATTGCCTCTAAAGGCACATGACGTACGGTCAAAAAGGCACTTACATCATGGATGCGACTCCAGTGCATGGAGATATAACTAGCCGTTGAACTACAGCCATCGACTCCGATGGCAGCGCTGACGGCAAGCTGTTGAACTACATATAAGCGGCACGGCGCGACGTTTGGTTCTCGCCATGAAGTTCACGTACCATTTACCCTGTCACCCAGGGCGCAATTTGATTTTGAAGGTTAAACTCGAGAATAAATTAATAACCGATATTTACACGATGTATAGAACTGCATTTCTTAAGAGTGTAAGGGCCTGACCAAGCCCTATTCTCAATAAACAGTTTGAAAACAGAAATACAGAATAATGTTGATGCAGTAATTTTTATACTTTTATACGCTTATTATTCTTCATTGTTTATTGTATATGTTAGGTATATACTTACATTTTAGAGTGGAGAAATTAAAGCAATATAATAGATATATCTCTCAAAATATTTTGTCATATTATCTTAGCATTTTTTTAAATAATATTGCATTGATGTCTTTCTTAGAACTTTAATTTACATCTAGTAATAAAGTACCTATGAATTTGAACAAAACTTTGCAATTCCTTCCCTGAAAACAATCCAAATCTACAATAATTTCTTGCATTTAAAATTGAGAACTGGAATTCTCAAAAATTTTTATTCTAAAATATTACTGTTTAGTTAGAAACAATATTTGTAATTACTAAGTATGTTCTTTGAATTTTATACGAGGAAATTTGTGAAACTTAACTACTCTTATTTGGCTACTTATCATATTAGACATATGTAAATAATATTGAGCTAAACTACATTTGCATAAATATTTAAGTATGAAGTTAGGAAAAGTGACAAACCCACATAATAATTTCCTCTGAAAAGTGTTATGGCATTACAAACACATTTTTCATACAATAATAAAAAAATAATACAAATAAGAACTAAAACAGGCATTAAACGTGAACAGTATGAAACATGAACAATTTTGACTACAATTTCTGGGAGTGTTCAATATGTGTAGAATGTATTTGCTTTTTCAGGAAGTTAGTCCCACATTGCCAGCAGATGTTTTTTTCAGTAGTGATATTGTTCTGGCTTTTTGCAACTGACATTTCAGCTTTCTGTGTATCCCTCGTCTTTCTTTTCTTCAAAATAAAAAAATATTTTCAATGTTCCATAAAACCAAAAGTGGTTTTCATAAAAACTTTTCCAGAATTCATCACAACTACTTGGAAACAGGAGGCCTTTGTAATAATCATTTTGTTTATTGAAATGAAAGTGTCTGCAAAAGATTGAAAGTCCAAAAAGTGGTTTGTATACAAGTGGACAACTTCAAACTTATTTTTGTTTTTTGCTGGTACTAAGAAACATGACAGTTGATTTGTTTCAAGATGCCATGATACCTGGGCTTAATATCCGAATCTTTAATCAATGTAAGTTTGAACTCGAAGAGGATAGACAGGAACATACCGCTTTTGAGAGAAAATTGACCTTAGCTTGAAGTCCCTTTCTGAATAAAAATCTCATTTTTGTACATAGTGGCACTTAACATCTTTAAGAATTCTAGTTCTCAATTACTGTTTAAACTTCCATGAAGTTTAACTTTAATCTTTCATTTTTGGGAACTGTTTAATATTAATATTGATACTATACTAAAAATTAGGTAATGTATTTTTAAACATTATATTCTCATCAATTAAGTAAATATTTAATATTTTGTATACTGTCATAATTCTATTACCTTGTTCTAAAAGAACAAATCATGAATACACATGGATGTAAGATCTCCATCTTGATTGTAGTTTTTCTAGATTCCCTGTTATCCTTGAGCTCGTGTTGAGATGGTGCTTTATATGCTAAGGACATTACCCAGAAAAACAGTTAAGGCGGATGCAAAAATAATTCAGTTATGAAAGTCAATTATCAGATCACCCAAAAGAAAAATCCATGTTAAAGTGAAAATTATTAACAGAGAAAGTATGCGTTTAGTGAAATACAAAGACCTCCAGGTTTTCCATAAGACAAAGTTAACCTGATTTTCCCAACTCAATTTGCTATCAAAAAGTATTCCCAGGTACTTACAATACAAGACACTGGGAATATTTACATTGCCTAAACGATATTGAGTTTCACTATTTTCGCGACCCCTAAAAAAAAAGTGATGGTTTTGCTTTTCAAACTATTTATTATCAGGCTATTTTTTTCTGCCCAGAAATGTAATCTATCTAGATCACCCTGCAAAATATCTTTGTGTACTTTTGATTGAATAACTCGATATATTATACAGTAATCTGTAAATAGTCTTACCTTTGCAAATAAATTATCTGGCAGGTCATTCACAAACGCAAGAAACAGGAGAGGTCTAATAACGCTTCCTTATGGAATAACTGAAGCTACCTTACACCAAGACAATTCTGGTGTCAAAACCCAAATTTTTTATGAACTAATTTATTGTGTGGAACAACATCAAATGCCTTTGCAAAATCTATTATTATGGCATTCACCTTCCTACTATCATCAACTTCATTTGCTGTGTCCTGAAACAATGATACTATCTGACTCTTGCAAGAGAAAGTATTCCTAAAGCTATATTGATAAAGAATGTTGTTGAAGAATGTAGTACACATGTAACATTTGTTGTGCTGTTGGGATTCTATTAGCTTATTTTAAAACAACGAATTGTAAATAAATTTGGACATGGGATCCCTAACCTGATTGTAGTAATGTACCTCATTTCAAAATTTATCTTTAATAAACAGATTTCATTAAGAGGATAAAACCTCCATCTTCATAATTGTAGTTGTAGGAAGACGACGAAAAAAATTTTAATTTTTTTAACGAAAATGAGATCTGCGTCATCATCTTAAACGTTCTTCACACTATCCAACCACAAAATTTAATCAAAAACGATTGAGCCATTTTTTAAATACTTCAGGGGCTTTATGTAAACTCCCCCACAAAATTAAAATAATGGTTTCAAAATCAAGGGGCCATAACATCAGCCAGATCGATTGAGGAATTTCAATTTTGGAGAAAATCGCCTGAATGGTTTAGCCGCTAGCGTTGTTCACAGACGGACGGACATACGTTTTGCCTCCAATCGATTTTTCGGTTTCAAGGATACACAAAAAATAGATTCTGGCTACACCACGTTGTAGTGTTAGTGTTTTGTTTCGTTTTTCTACATTTAGAGACGACGATGCCGCCCTTCGAACTACTAAGTCACGTGTTCTGGACATCTCTTTTAAGGCATTTAAACTTCGAGTTATTCAGTGTTCAACCCAAAAAGGGCATGGAATTAGTTATAACTTAATTTTAGTTAGTATATTTCAGATATGCCCGCCCAAGCTGCAGAAGCCTTATCGGCTGCAACTGTTGTAAGCCGAAGGAAAAATAAAATTCCCGCCTCGCCAGGGTAACTGGAGAGGGGAAACGGAAGAAAAAAAATTCAGTGTCCTTTGACTTCTCATCAGCATCCTATCGGGAGCGTGAAAGTCACTTCTGTAGGTGTCATCCAGGCTCCTGATTGATTAGACGACACCGTAGCAGCTGCTTTACAACAACACCCTATGTTTCAATCTAAGTATAGAGCCCGTAGAGCCCTTTCACGTGTTCAATCACACGTATTCAGGCAACCTCATCTTCCGCATTTTCTAGCTACGTGTAAATCTGGAAATACTTCCTAAAATTATGCTTTTTTCCCATTTCGTTATACCATAAGACCATTAAGATGCAGTCTACGTCGTATATCTTAACACCCCGGTGTGAGAAATATATCTTACATCATGCTGAAAACCATCATCGTCGACCATCGACGTATACCCCTCTGCCGCTGTGAATTCAGTGAACGAAGTATGTCCCCCGCCAATTCAAATTTTAGGGAAAGGACCTACACTTTTTTTAACTGCATACTGTTTCTTAATATTAGTATTAAGTGAAAATATCAAACACACCCATTTCAATGTCCTCAGTCAAACTCCCCAGAGTGCAATAGCCCAAACTATATGAAGTATTGCGTTTGCCTCGTCGCCCGGCCTTCCTGCTCGCAGGAACTGTAGCAGGAAGCAGTAACACATTGAGTGCAAGTCACTACTTGTATGTTAAAAAAAACACGCATCTGTCTTACTTTATGAATAAACCTACAGTTCTCGCCGATTGAAATCGTGTGTTTAACTTTCATTTCTACGATTGTGCTAATTGCTATTCTGTGTTCCCTTGTTTTTGTACCGTATTAACCTACGAAGAGCAAGATAACGGTGCTTTTGTGTGGCACTCTACATTCGAGCCTGGTATCGTGAGGTCACTGCCCCGTCCACTGGAATTTGTTTCTGTGGCGGAACGATTTACATTCATATGAATTACGAACTAATCAAACTCCAGCAATAGTTTTGGCGCAGGAAATAAGAATTGTAGAGGACCTAAGTTCTTATGATTTGAATTTACCCTACATTTCAGTATGTTGTTGAGAATATACTCTCTCCTGGTTTTACTGTATGATGTTATTTATCTCTTACTGGGATGTGCCTGGGCTGTTATTGAATCTCTTTACCAGTTTATAAGTCCACCAAAGGAAAAATCAGTTGTAGGTGAACGAGTCTTGGTAAGTGGTAACATTATTTTGACCCAATTTAAAAAAAATATTTACAGTGAGCTAATAGCATTCTGTTTCAGATTGTGGGTGCTGGCCGAGGTATTGGCAGAGAACTGACACTTCAATTTGCAGCATTAGGTGCAGATGTTGTTTGTTGGGATATTAATTCTGAGGCAAATGAAGCAACAAAACAACATGCATTGGAGCAAGGAAAAGGTCAGGCATATGCATACACATGTAATGTTGCAGAGAGAGATCAGGTGACTAACTGTGGTGTATAGTATTGTTAAAATACAAGTTAAGGTTGCGAATATAATAAACTTTTATGTATTACATTTTATTCAGGTCATAAGTATTGCAGAAAAAGTCCGCAAAGATGTGGGTGATATTACTGTTCTTATTCATTGCTGTGGAGTACCAAGCCCTAGATCACTTGTTGCTCAACCAGCACCAGCTGTTCGGCAAACTATGGATGTTAGCATCTTGTCTCACTTTTGGGTGAGTGTTTACAACACAAATTAATTTGAAAATGATTAATGTTAATTTTTTAATTGCTTTATCCCCTTTAACTTTTTTGTTAAATGTAGATTCTAGAAGCATTTCTTCCTCAAATGCGGAAAAATAATAAGGGACATATTGTCGCTCTAACATCAGTTGCTGGGTTGACAGGGATAAAGGATCAAGTTCCATTATGTGCATCACAATTTGCCGTTCAAGGTCTTATTGAAGCTTTATCTGAAGAGTTACGTACTACTAAATCATCAAATAAAATTTTTTTGACTTTGGTACATATTTATCCTTTCATTGTTAGTAGTGATCTGGCTCAAGATATTAGGTTGAGGTATGTACTAATTGCCTTCATTATTGTCCAAGTTGTATTTTTAATTATAAATTAGATTCTACCTTCGATTGATTTTTTAGTTGTAAGTAAAAACAACTTGTATTGTTTCCAGAATACCAAGCTACTTTGGGGTAATTGATCCAAAGGATGCTGCTAATCAGATTATAACAGCTATGAGAAGAAATTATGCTGAAATAAGCATTCCAAGATATCTTTTGTATCTTGGCAGCATTCTAAGGTAGGTAGACTAAAATTATGAACTCCATGTGACAGTGATTTAACTATTTTTAAAATAGGTAGAAATACGAAACACTGTATTGGTAATGTACACTGTGATGAAAAGTATCCGGACACGTGGCTGAAAATAACTTACCAGTTTGTGGCGCCCTCCATTGGTTATGCTCGAATTCAATAGAGTGTTGGCCCACTCTTAGCCTTTATGATAGATTCCACTCTCACAGGCATACTTTCAAACAGGTGTTGGAAAGTTTTGTGGGGAACGGCAGCCCATTCTTCACAGAGTGCTGCACTGAGAAGAAATATTGAAGTAGGTTGGCGAGGCCTGGCATGAAGTCAGTGTTCCTTACATCCCAAAGATATACAGTAGGATTCGAATCAGGACTGTGCAGACCAGTCCATTACAGGGATGTTATTGTTTTGTAACCACTCCGCCACAGGTCGTGCAGTATGAACTGGTGCTCGATTGTGTTGAAAGATGCAATCTCCATCCCCGAATTGTTCTTCAACAGTGGGAAGCAAGAAGTGTTTAAAACATCAACGTAGACCTGTGCCATTATAGTGCCACACAAAACAACAAGGGGTGCAAGCCCCCTCCATGAAAAACACAACCACACCATAACACTATTTTCTATGTTTCCAGATACTTTTGATCGCAAAGTGTAGATTACAGTTTAATTTCAGTACAAATTATAGCTCAACAAGTTAGAAATCTTCTTTTGGACAAAGGGCATTCATTAGTAGTATGAGCATTTTAGGCATACATCCCTCACTACACCTAAAGCGAAGTTTGTTATGACCACCCTGAGAACGAATATGATGGGGGGGGGAGTAGAGAATCTGTCACTAATTTTCACTATTGCTTTATCAACATGACTTTTTGTCGTGCTCAAAGGTCTTTCCAAATGACAAAGATTTGATCTATTTCCCTACTTATATTATTATCAGTTTTTGCTTAAGTTTCTTCAATATTTTGTTTATAATATAAAAGTGAATCTTGTGTCTAAATGATCTGTCAATGAAAGTATAGGCTACATTGTTTTTCTTCTTCCAAGTTTGTTCCTCGTGGAGTGAACCCGTTGCTTCACTTGTCTGTGTAACTTCGTCACTTTAACTTAACTTTTAGTTTCATAAAATATTCATGAACTATAAACTATTTCTCACACTCTTTTTCTGATGAGTCTGCCGGTCAGAAAGCATGAAGTAGAAGCAAAACTGTCCACTAATCATATTCTTCAAAATGAAGTTCAGTATGTTCATTATTTGTTCCAAAAACAAGAGTAAAGAATTAGACGTAAACCAGAAAACAAATACAGGTTAAAGTAGGGTATGTGGTACATCCTTAGAGAAGTATGGCGGCAGAGGAGGAGGAGGAGGAGGGGAGTCTACTAAGCCCTCCCTCAAATACACTCTGATAGAAACGAATAAAACTTACGAATAGGCGATTTTCATGATTTGACCTTCGTACCCTTTGCCCTCACTGCATGTAATGCCAAATTACTTTCAACGGCAAGATTTCTTGCTTCCTCGTCCGGATCCAAGTCACAGCGAAATTCAGGCCTTTGGCACTTGCGTTCACTATAAACATCCTTGAGTCTACCCACCACATATTTACCCATTCACTTTCACAAGAAAGACTCCAAAATTCAAACTGTGCAGTTGCAAACACATTGTGAAGAAAGACCAATACAACCTTCACACCACATACCATAATCACCACACACCATAATCGCAGTACTATTTTGAAATGGAGATCCTGAAAAATATTAGGGTGAAATTACTTTCCCTAACTTATGACGTCACGTTCGGGATCAATTATGAACCTCTTGTCCCCATTTGAAACATTCAGAATGTGCTTATAAATAACAAGTTGATAGCTTTTATGTTAAACAAACATGTCTCTAAGAGTAAAGGCCAGAGAAAAAGGACTTATTCAACTTAAACTATATGATATTCCTTTACAAAAACCATGTGGATATAACCAAATGTTTATAAAGTAGGTATCCCTTTCATAGAAAAGAACATAATCACCAAGTAAGTTTCTATAGGTCTTAGAACTATATATACTGAAATCTTCAAATTATCTTTTTGCTGATGTTCTGTTGCTATCTCTTGAACATTAAATAACTTCATGTTTTGCATTATTGTTATTTGTTTTTTGCAGGCTCATGCCACGAAAAGTTTCCATTATGTTTCGTGACCTTCTGGACACAGGAGTTGATTTTGGATAATTAATCAATTATTCTGGTGACAAGGTTTTAATATGTGAAGGGGATGCATTCAACATTTTGCACAATATTTCTGAATTGTTGATCTCAGAGCTTTTTACTGGTATATATTTAATGTATACATTTCAATAAAACATGAATCTCATGTTAAAGTGTTTGCCTTATATTAAATATTTAAAATTGACAGGTTGTTGTTGTTGTATCAGTATTCATAGAATATGTATATTAGTTGTGTTTACATAGATTTATTCTTTGTTGAAATGGATTTGTATAATCCATGGTTTCACATGACTGCAGTTACAATGTTTTATTATTTATTTTTATACAATAAATATTTACTGGATATATTTTTTTGTTGAACTTGACTGAAATAAATTTAAGACCTCATGTAAATGAACCAAGAGTATTGTAAGTTGTACTAAACTTCTTTAGGCCTGATGTTTGAGAGTTATGTGACAGTGTTAAGACTGGTTTCTTAGTGACGCAATTGTAGCAGCTTTTCCAATGATGAAATCTATCCTCGTTGCCACAAATTCAGAATGAATAAATTAAGGTAATAGACAGTCTTACTATCTGAGCACTTCTGCCATGCATTTATAATGCTCAACAGCAAATCTTCATCTTGATAAAAGTATCCAGACAGTATAGGACTGAAATGGACTAATATTAACTTGAGATTGTCGACAAAAAAAATCATACAGCTTGTACATGGCAAAGAAACTAAAGTGCAGCAACACTGCCATGCCAAGTCCCAACTGTCAAGAACAAAGATGAATGGTACTAAGTATAAATACAGATGTGATTGTTCAGTGATAATCCCTTTTAATACTATTGTTAATATCAAAAAAATCTGCATTGACTTAGCGGTAATTATAATTGACATTAGTTACAGACCGAATTTTTTGGGAGAGATGTTTGTTAAATAAAACTGATGTTCTTTAACATTCAAAATTGATCATCTTCTATGTACTGATTGCATCACATTTTGAAGGTACTATATCGCACTCCTAATGCAAGAGGGCCACATCTCCAAAAATTTAAAATTGAAATAAACCCATTGTTAGATTCCTCATTTTCTATTACATGTCATGCAACAATGTCATGTTTTTAATTTCATTAATAGCCAAGTAAAGCAATTCAATTTAAATTCAATTCCTGTTGTTATATGCCCTCGAGAAACCTTCCGAAGGCACTTCACCAAAATAAATTATTTCGGAGTTGTGGCCCTTTGGCATTAGAAGTGCAACATGCCTCCTGGAGAAAATGCACAATGTGGCCACAAGCTTTGCACTCACTTTATCTTTGAAATTTCATCAACATTTGCAATAAATGCACTTTGTACAAAGTTGTACCATATAACGTTGGGTATCACTAACTAGGCGTCTTGGTCAAATTTTCTGAATCTGTTCTTGGCACATCAGTTAAGGCTGGGTAGAGCAATTTCTGTCTAAGCTATTAAGTCAGCAAGAAATCACATGTAAATACTGATTTTGGATGGATTTATCAACACATTAATGTTGTCTCATGTCTCCCCAGTAGTTGGGGTGTCCTGAGTTAAGATCTGAGTAGTCAGATTTCTATTACATGTAACACTGCTTCAGTGTAAAATTCGACAAGAAAAACTGTTTTTAAAAATATTTTATCGAAGAACCGTGTGAATATATTTAAGTCTACAAATAAAATAACATGAAAATCTAAGAAAAAATATCTCTGACATGATTTGTCACTGAAACAGAATCTTTGTATTTACTACATTCTTAATTAAATCTACATTATTAATATTTATACACAAAAACGTTTACAATAAAGGAAATATGTTATAAGTTTTTGTGTTAATGAGGAGAATAGAAAGTCAAAGGCAATAGGTCTTGAAACAAATGCAGAGAATGACTGATTGTGAGAAGTGAGCTGAGAAAATTTCTCTGTCACTGAGGCAACGTGCTCACAAGCTGCTTTCTTCTGTACCCCACATGTGCCTTATAACCTATATGTACGATAGTTTATTTCAGGAAAATGAAAAATTAATTTAGATTAAATACATTGTTTTATTTTTTTAGTATCTTTATACCTAGATAAAAGTAGACAGAATCCAAAATTTGCCCCAAAAAATAATTCAGGCATATCTCAGTTAAGAAGAACATCCAAAACATTGACAAGACTTCTGACTGAGGGAAGACATACAACTCTCTCTCCTTGTCACCCTTTAAAAAGCATTGGTGCATGTTCTTCCCACTTGTTCATATGAACCTGACATCAGAGCCCGTCTCAGTGGCAAAATTCACTGAAACACACTCCTCACATTCTATGTCCAGTGGAATGATGGTTAGGCCTTCCCCACTGACGAAATCTTCAAATTTAGGAGGCCCCATGTCTTTAACTCCTGGGTTATATCTGTCATGATTCTCTCAAATTTTAGACATTAAACACACTTTACATCACTTCTTCCAACTCAAGAAACCCACACATCAAATTTTCTTGAGAGAGAAAAAAATGCTACTACTAGTGACACTTGTTTGAAACCAAAAGGTCAAAGTATTTATTCCTCGACCCAAATTTGAATGACCTTTCCTGAAATGTGGCTGGAAAGGTCCGATAGTAAAACCTCTTTTTTTATCAGAATGGAAACCAGAAGAGGTGCTGATCAAAACAACCAAATCTTGTCCTGTTGTACTGAGCCCCTGAAGGGTCATTTCTACAGTATTTCCTACAAATGTTCAGCCTTGAAACAGGTATATGGATGAAGTAAAGCTTTATCAGCACTTTCAGCAAACGTTATTGATATTGGGGCTTTAGTCAGGTTTAATGTTTTCAGAATGCTGCTTGACAACTAGCTTCTGTCTACGTGGATAGTCTTAAAATGGACATAATTAACAAACAATATGGAGGGAAACTAGCTCCAATAATTTTCTATAACACATCAAAATATTGGATTATCTCATGGCTCAAAGATGTTCATGAATTGATATTTTCACTTTACCAATGTGTCAAGATGTTTGAATGTCTGAGGCACGTCATGGCTCATTCTCCCTCTGAAAAGTTGTTCCTGATTTTTCTTCATTTTCCCCTTTCCTTTCATTATAATATTTAACATTTAATCTGATTATAAATGTCATGAGCAAAAATCCCCACCATAGCTGCAGCAGCGATGCATTCTATGAGGTACGTTTCGAGTTAATACTGGCTACCCTCCTGGTGTTCTAGTATGTTTCTCCCTTAATCGTCGATGCAGAGAAGCCATTGTTACACCATTTTCAGTCGGCTCGCAGAGATAATTAAAAATGGTTTTGTGTAAAATTTCCTGCCTTTTGAAAGGTCTCGGCACCGTCATTTTGATATGGTTTGAATCCTACCTGTCTTGTACTCTGCCTATGTCTCAAATCACCCCCAGGCGACAAACTATAATTTAAGCCGTAAGTAAAGTCCGTACACAAAATTAAAATTAGAAATAATATGAACTACCAGGAAATGCGCGCCTTCACTTCATAAATCGAAACAGTTTATCTCAACAAGAAAATGGATATATTTGCAAAGATTTCCTGCAAATGTCAAGAAATATTTGATCCAATGGCGGCTTGTGGTAGAGCCATTAGGGTGTGTGACTTCACTCTTCCCTCTCCCCCTCTGTCGCTCACACTCGCATATACAAAGGTGTATATTACATGCGTACATTTATACTCATTAATATAAATAATCACAATTAAACACAGAGCATCTTATGAAGCCTGATAGCAAGCTGAAAGGTACCTTTCATCAGCAGTGAATTCAGTCGGCAAGGACCCCTCCGCAATATTAACTTCCCGAGTCGGGTTGCCGCGTAACTACTCAGCACGTTTGGGAACAGTTTTTTCCGGGGGTGTTGAGTTGTATTGTATACGTTGATTCAAAACCTTTTTTACTCACACGTTTGCTATAGATTATTTTCCATTAGCTCGCTGTACAAGTTGAAGGCTAAAAATTCAAGTTACTGAATACTCACAACAATGTATACTAGATAATTTTTCGTGTACAACGTCGAAACAAAGTCAATACAACGTCTATTCAGCAATTTTTTTCTTCACGCTTGACAGGAAAACGAACACTCTCAACTTCGGCTTTTCAAAACGCATTAAAAAAAGTAGCCAACTACATACATTTACAAAATGTATTTGGGGTTTCATTAATTCGAAATGAATGAGTAATTGCTACTTCAAAGTATAAGAGAATGTGCATATAATATGAAATTAACACTTCTTCTGAATGCAACACTGCACAGCAATACGTTCGCGTTTCGCGCGCTAGCGAAGATCTGTTTATTGGAAGGGATGAGAGCTCTTTACAGTGGAGAGATATTACTCGCGCAACTTCTCTTGAACGATGACCTTGATCCTCCTCCCTTGTGCAAAAACAGTTGAAGGCAAAAGCTCGCAGCGGGCACTGATGACAACCTTCCAAGCATTAAAACTTCGTTGGCGCGAAACAGAAGCTAGTCAAAGCCAGTTGCTTTCATAGAGCAGAACCCCTGTTCAGATTTATTGTCAATATCGAAAGAAATGGCTGAGTCAGGTCCAGGACCTTCAAGGGGGTCACCTAAAACTCCCGAAAAAGTTAAGCACAAGATGCAGTTTTGACTTTCATTTCACAGACGTTGGCATTACTTGAAATAATCTAGTGACCGACTTTGTAACTAATATCCCCACTCCACCCGAAATCGTCAATCCATCGTTCAAGAAAAGTTGCCCGAGTAATATCTCACAATTCCTTCGTTCTATGTCACACGTATTTCTCTTACTTACTTGTGCTAGCTGAGTGTTATATCTTCGAGACATGTCAAGGCATTCACTGACATCGCCACTCATCCGAATGCTCCTTCCGTCCATAAAGTCACACTGGTTCCCTCTTTCCCCTCCATCTCCGCGCAGCCAACCAAAGACCAGCCATCGACGCGCTCTAGGCGCTCTACTCGACGCGCTCTAGGCGCTAATTCCAGAGTGTGCGTCAGCTGGCTTTCATAAAGGGCACTGGTGGAAGACATCAATCGCTGCTTCCAAACGGCGCTTGTTTTGAAATTCCATGTTTCAGAAACGCTCTGACAGGAGTTTTATTCCCCTCTTGCTTAAAAGATAATGTATTGAATTAATTTGGGTGTGCACATGCGAACGTGCGAATATGCAAGAGCCGCCACTGTTTGTATCTCTTCTTAGGACTGTTACGCCCACCCCACAAATGAGCACAACTGAGAAAATCCCACGTGAAAAAACTTCGTTCAAAACTTTCCATGGTTGCCAACTTCACATGACAAAAGGCGTGTTTGTCGGAAGACACTGTTTTACCCATACACTGGTTTTACCACTCCAGAACATGCGACTTTGTGAGCTTCTGTACTCCAATTTAGACATTGTGACCTTTCGAAATTACGTAATAGCAGGAAAGGGGGACACTGTAATCCAGTCAGGACTTTCGTTACGTCTTAAATTTTGGAATTGAAGTTTCCAATAGCGAATCCCTCTCCTTCCACGACTTTCATGACAGTCCTTCTATGACTCCTTCCGAGACGTAGAAGGGATGTTTAAATCGGAGTGGGGCACAGTCGCTCACGTCGGAGAGTATTGTAGTCACCCTTGGGCTTAGAGAAAGTGAGGGAGTTCTGGGCCTTTCGGTGTCTGATGCCAGATGCCGCGAGTTTGTGAGCTATTGTAGAAGATCGATAGTGCTGTCCGCTATGGCAATTGATTTTATTATAATTTTAATTCACACAATATTTACGAGGTACAACAAATGTTCACCACAGAATTCCTGAGAAGCCTATTCGATTTCTTCGCTCGTATGTTGTAATGCCAGCCGTTGTGAGTACTAGTATGTAATCTAAGGTTCCTGTGACGCCTTGCAGCGCCATTGTTAGTTCGGCCGATTTCGCTATAAATAAAGGCAGAGATTTTCTTTTAAAGAACAGTCCAAACCAACATTGAGGGTGCACTTCTATCCTTTATTGTTCTGGTCCAAACCAAACGTTTGCAAGCTCAGCTCACTTGAACAAAAGGAAGAAGCTTCGATTACATCAGTAGTATACCCAACAGCTTGAGTTGTTCATGTTAAGTGGTTTTGATCAAACTAGAGCGACATGTTTCTTTGTTTTAGGGCATTTTAAGAGTATTTTGGACAATGTTTTAGATAATCAAAATTCCCCCTCATGTGACTACAGGTACCACCCATCTTCGTAAATCGTTGACGCGACGCGTCTTTTTTTGTCAAGTCACGTTGCAGTCAGTGACATGCCATATAGTATGCAGAGAGTATAATACTCAGGCCAGTGCCTTTTATCCCTTCGGGTACGGGCTCGTAATTAAAATAATAGAGAAATGCTCCATTATTAAATTTTTTGTCAAGTCTCAATCACAGCATCATATGTATGAGCCGCTAAAATTTTCTGGATCGTCAAGACATATTTGTGAAGAAGCTAAGCCCAAATATTGCGCAGCTCACCAAATCAACTGTATATTTCTGGGCAATCAAGTCATATGTCTCAATTGTATTGCAAGAAATGACATCAAATGTTCATTAAAACTTGGCAAGCAAAATATATTATTAGGGATAGCAAGTAATATTTTAAGCACTGCAAACATGTTTGAAAAATATAAGAAAATAACATTTATTTATATTTATAAATAACCGTAGACATATTTTCTATAATTAACACTTTGTTGGTACCCTGGGTCTGTGGAATCCACCGCCATTATTCTTTACGGTCTTTTTTGTGCGTTGACGGCGATTGACGTCCTTCATCTGATTGGTACCTTCGTAGACAAGGTAAACGAATTGTTTCAGAAGATTATTATTGTACGAGTGATTTTGAGTCTGTTAGACCCAGCATACCAGTCGCGTTGTCTCTTAGCAGCAAGAGTTGGAAGCCCCGAGTCTCGTCAGTCATTGATCATAAGCCGTGTCCTTGAGGTCTGTAAGGATACGTGTGGCTCTCCTGAGTACACTTTTCAGCAGATTTATGTCCTTGAGAAGGTAAGGATTCCAAATCGCAGTGCCCAAATCAACTATCGGGAGAAAGTAGGTTGTATATAGCTATGTGAATACATTGCTTCTTATACTCTTAGTCTTAAAGGCTTTACGCAGTGTAAATATTGATTTGTTAGCCTTTTGCATTGTTATACACGTGTTTTTTCCATTTGAGGTCGTTAGAGATCATAATCCGTTGATCCTTCACGACTTTGATTTCAGACAAGTTCCTTCCGCCTATTTGGTAATTTCGCTTTGGGCTGGATCTTCCAATATGCACGACTATACATTTTGTTTCGTTCAGGGGTAACATTCAAACTCTCATAAACAGTATTAAAGTTCTCTTGAAGGTAGATATATTTACTGGCACAAAAATCCATTAAAAAACTTGTTTAACATGAAACAATAATTAAACAAGGACTTACAATTAAAAACATACGTTCTGTAACACGTTCCATTTCAAAATTTGAATGATTATTTTCAAACAACATAATTATTTGGCTTCGACTCCGCAATAAAATTTCCGCCCGGCTTGGGTGACACCGTAAACATAATAGAGCCATAATAGAACATGTTCAATCTCGAATACAGCTTTCACTAGTAACTTGCTGTCGTTGTTACGTACGGAATTTAATATTCCCAACAATAGTGTAGCTAACCTACGAGTTAAAAATGCTCAACTAGAAACTATTTTTTCAAATTTTGGCCAAGTTTTAGGCATTTTATCCCAACGTCCGTCGTGGAGGGTCGAGGGTGCGCGCGAGAAGTGAGAAGGGAAGTAGGTTCGGGCCATCGGCACGTGAACACGAAGCGGCGGCTGCAGCGCCGGGCACGCGGCACGCGTCTCGAAAGTTCCCTTGGGCCGGAGGGGGGGTCAGGGAAAGGGGCCCAGCCGTCTTCGGAACGGCGCGCTCAGCAGCCAAAGAAATACGCGTTTCCTAACGTTAAGCAATGTTGAGATTCATTTAGCAAGAACTGCTTATAATTACCTATTAAATAATTGCTCAATTTTGAGCTGCTCACCATACCCCCAGGGAGAAATTAATGGACTTTTCCAATTTTTAAAACACTTTTCTAAGGTAATAAAATTGGCCTTTAAAGATAATGATTAGTTTAGAAGCTGCTTCGGTACTTTATTAGAACAAAAAAGGATTACAGCAAAATATCACAGGAAATTCTGAAGCATAAGCTTCTGCATAAAAATATCAACAGATAAATAAAATATAATTTAATACAGTTTAGAGTGTGGTTGTAATTTGTAAGTAGAAATAAACATTTTACAATATTTGGTGAAATACTGAAAGAATCTATTGGCTCTCATTCCTGATGTGGAACAGTTAAAATCAACGACTTTTGAAGTTCTAGAGAGCTTGAAATTTACTACAATCTACAAATAGCTTTCTTAATAGATAACTCTCCTGATCTAACACTCAGTAAATCACATGAGATCAAAAAGTCAGTTCTGTGGCTATCTGGCAGTACTAAAAATGAAGTGCTTCAAAACTAACTTATGATGCACATCAATACTACAGAACTGGCAGAGGTTAAACATTTTAAACCAAACTATGAATTCTCCAGCACAAAAATACACATACCCAATTTCATTTGCCTGTCTGAGATTATGTTAATTATGGTACATAAACTCTATTTTAACCTAACACGAGTTTACTCCAATAAATTTATTTCCTGTACAAATTAGATGTACTTTTAAAAATTAATTTATAAATTGTGAATAATATTTATTCAATATTTAATGAGAAAACAATTAGCAAGATTAATTCTTATGTAATTTAAACATTCCACAAACTAAATCACTTATATACAAAAACATAAATAAATCTATAAATGATAATTGTTCATTGTTGCATTGTACATTGTAACTTACAAAAATTGTGAATAATACAAAATAGTCAAGTAGAGATCCCTCTGTCATTCACACACATACAAAATATATTCCAAAGAGGTATTTAGCAAATCAATCTTAGACATCAGAGCTGATATCTAGTCACTGGCATGCATAGTTTCACTGTTCTAATCTAACCTATTTTGAGCTTTTCAATTGAGAGAAAAAGAAGAAGAAAAAAAATAAAGAGTTCAACAAAGCAAAAGTAGTCAGTTATTTTGCTATATGTTTCTACATATAAATTACACAAACATATTGCAAATAACTATTTAAATTACTTATAAGGAAATATATTTCATTACAAGTTTTTATTCTAATAAAAAGAGCTACCTCGGAACCAGTCAATAACCAGAAAATAGAGAAGTATGAATTGTCGAAAGTTTAACTTCCTTTTCACATTACTATTTCCTACTTTCAGTCATTGCTTAACAAAGACAAATTATCATCTCCGACAATAAACAGCACCACCAAACTACACAGGAGTTTGTTACACAGCAGTAATAAAAAAATACCCAGAATAATGAGAATAATGAGTAACTAACACACTTTTCCTCTAACATCAACACTTATAAAAATTGTAAATGATAATTTGTACTATAAATTATATTATAAGAGCAATATTTTTAAACAAATACATAGGAACACAGTAAAAAATAAATTATAAAAAGAGACATATGTACACAAAGTCTTAAATATGACTATCAGCACACCAAAATTCCTGATCTCTTAAATACTTTCTGACACACAGCATTGTATCATTCAATACAGACCACAAAAGCTTCTAACAATTAAATACATCCAAAAAAAAGCATTCTCAGCTGTCATTACTAACTCAATAATCTAATAGAATATTTGGAATTACACAAAAGTGATACCTACATAAGCTAGTGCAATTTTCTTGAAAGGCAATATTTGGCAGGTTTCATACCACAGTTATGCAGAAGTTACAACTGATGTCGAAACCTGTGCCCCAGCTGTTGCACTTTGGATATCTGCTTCAAGAGTGACATCAACATCTATTTCTGGAATAGGGTCTCTCCAATAAATGAAATTAGTGAAATCTTCTGATGCATCTTCAGGAGGAGGCGGAAACATCTGATCCACTATGTAGCTCATGTTGGAATACCTACGAATACAAAAGTGAAGTCTGATGAACACAACACACACAAAATGCGGGGGGCGGGACAAACAATTATTGTCAATTAATTGAGAAGCAATTATAAATTAATTTAACAATTTCTTATAATTACCAATATAACGTTTGTATTAATTCTTGATAGTTATTTAAATTTTGTTCTTTGTAATGACAAAATACTATGTAGTATTAGTAGCAATAAATACATTTCAGAATAATTATTTTAAAAATAGGATTTAAAAAGTTATTTTCCAGAAAAGATTGGGGATATTACTATCATTGTAATATATTGTAAGAAAAGGGCTAGAATTAAATACAGAGACAAATTCATTTTCTGGTAAGAAGAAAAACAAATTAAATGACATGGACACTCCTAAGAAAAAGTTATATAGGATGTCATCCCTTTTGAAGTTACAGACAGGACAACTTATTACAACAACTTTCAAAGGACAGAACAGCCTTTTCCCACACACCCAAACAAAGACAAAACATAAAAAGCAATATTTTTTGCTCACAGAATCACACCAAGTCCACAAGAATTTTGGGTATGAAGCAAGTGGCATGCAAGCTTTATTAGTTCACACATGAATCTCTCTTTCAGTTGAGAAGGCCATGCACAGAGCATCTCCCTGTGCTTACCAAGTGGCAGCTAACAGGATATTTTGTTGCCCTAACCATACAAGCAGAATTCTGCAGTTTAGTTAAATAGGTGAACTAATCCACTATGAGCCAGTTGAGATGGTAGAAGAATGATTTGTCTCAATGTTCTTAATACATCAAGATTGGTGGGAACAAATCATTCACGATACAACTTTGCCCAGAATAACTGTAAAAAATAAGATGTGGAGAATTGCAATAACAAAGTAACTAAAAAGAAAATTAAGGATCAACAAATTATAAAAAGGATTTGCTCTTCATGAATTAAATAAAAATGCTGTGACTGAAATTAACTATGGTAAAACAAATGAAAAGTAAAAGTTCTCAAGATTGTTCAACGCTATTGCCATTGCACCCACCATCACCAATAACAAGCTTCTAAAACTCCACAGCAGAAAAATGGCCATTCTTACATTTCATATGTTGCATATCAGAAGCAACTCACAATTATCTAGTTTAATCTAGTTAGACGATTTATATTAGTCTGATTAATCAACCAATAAGGCTTTTCTATTTCAATGAAACAGAAATAAAGAGCCTTCGAGAAAATCCTACAACAATGTAACAGAATAAATACTAGCTATGGAGACATTATTAAAGGACATAATCATCTCTTAAGTAATAGTTCTTCAGCCACTAAAATTCATTGTGACGTTTATCAATTTAAAAGAATGTTTTGGCTAGCAAGCTTCAGGTATGTTCAATTCTTGCTTATGTGGAGTACAAGACCTAAAACTAATTAAAAATATAATCCAAAAGAAGATGCATCTTCTTCCAATTTCGAAAATTATGGAGGAAAGGAAAGACTAATGTGATGTCCAAGTGTTCAAAATTAATCTTCCTTATATACGAGTCTTATGAGTGCATTATGCGAAAACCTGTGCTATAGTATATAGAAAATAAAGAATTCAAAATGCATAACTGTAAAACTGTTAAAATTAAAAAAGAGAAAGAAAACTAGTTTTACAAACATATAAAAATTATAGGAAATGAAGTAATCTAATTAGAAATCAAAAGTTCATGGGAGTGTAACTAACAAGAGCGCATTGGCAGCAATACGAAATGCAACCTGCAACAAATGTGCACGATCTACTAAATTAGAATAGCAACACTACTTTGACTGAATAACGAATACTCCTCCACACAACGTCTTGACCATACCATCCTCCCTATAGCTAAGAATTAATTTATTTTAACCAGGCACCTACATCAATATTTTCATCAGTTTTATGGGTTGAAAAAATGCAGTCAGGAAATTGTAGGCATATACCCACATTTGTCACCTTATTAGATGCAAGCACCCTGTTCGCAGTTTATCCTACAGTACATCTGATAACAATTGGAAGAAAAATCTGGCTGCATTCTTCATTTGAGAAAACAAATGAATTTCAATAAACCTTCGTACTTTACACAATATTTGTAGGTTCAAGAACAATTAAGGAGATTAAATGCATAAATTTAATTTTGTATTTAATTGTGAATATTCTCTCCATACAAGGCAAACATTGTACTCTTAGGCTGAAAGTGAATAAAACCCATCAATTTATTATTGCATTATTTAAAAACTGAACCATTGATGAATGGTGTGTCAATAATTTCACAACAATCCAATTCAAGATACCAAAAATTTAATGACCACTTAATTGCTAACGTAAATTTAATTACTTTCACATAAAGTTTAAAGAGTAAACTTTGAACAATGAATTAACTTTCCCGCGTCAGGATTCATTTAAAATATTGGGAAGAAATTTGTTTCCTTTACACGAGACGCACGAGTTCTATTCTTCCCCCAATACCCTGTTGTTTAAATGGTCAGTGTTTAAGAATAACTGTTCTGTATTCTTCATTTGAGAATACAAAACACTTTCAATAATTCTTCCTACCATTTTAGTGAACGTAAGGTTCAGAAACAGTTCTTATAAGAATTGAATTGAATAATGTTATTTAGTGTATCAGGTTAAAATAAACTAGTTTTGATGAAGTATAGTTGAGGCCTGTTTTGTAACCTCTCTATTAAATAAGAATGGCCATCCAACAGTATGTGATATCAGACCCAATATATTTCAATCCAGCACCCTTGGCAACATACCACTCAAGCCAACCTTTTACAATTTATTTTAATTTGAGACGTTACTTTCAGTTCTCCATGAGGAGCAATGAAGTTGGGTAAAATAAGTTAAAGTAGTTGGAACTTACGAGGACTGGAATGTCTGCGTCAGCTCATGTTTCAATTCTCCACGATGATTAATGGTAAAAATTCGGAATATGGGAATGCCTACAGCTCTATAAGCCCAAACATCCTGCAAAAATATGCATATTGTTAGAATATTGTCATTTCTTCACAGTTCACAAATTTAAACAAAGAAAAGGACTTACATTAATTCGATTGCCATATCCTGCATAGAATGGTTTACTATCCTCGGGAAAAAGAGCTTGGATGTCTCTTAAACAAGATATCTTAAATTCTTCTGGCTTCTTTTCAATCACTTCCCTGTAAATTGATGCAACAATAAGCATTTTCAGCATTTCAAAATATCCATAAGAATGTGATAATTAATTTACAATATAGACCCTTCCTTCTACACAGCATTGGTTGTCAATATGGGGCAAGAGCACAAGCGCACATAGTTACTGAAGCGAGTTTCACTATGAACTATAAGAACAAGACTTTTCTCATCAACCAATTAATAAACAAAAACAATAAAAGCCTTACCTATGGAAAGCACTAAGAAGACTAGTTGGATTGAGAAGAAGGGGTCCATCAGGAAGAGACAAATCACCTTGTTTGATAGACTTTAAATATTCTCGTGTTACACGAGCTTGACCTGTTGAATAATTAATGATGCGCAATATTACAAATAATGCAAATTAAAGACACTTCAAAATGCAAATTTTCAAAACAAACAGCAAGGTGTTACATCCAAATAGTAATGCACTTTTGCAAACTAAGGAAATCCTCGATATTTGGCAATAAAATTTACTCCTGCTTGTTGCAAAGTTTATTTTGCTTATCACAGTGATTGCTCTAGTCAAATTTCCTGAGGTAAATTTCAGTGTTCAATATAAAACAAAATTTAATTTTTCAACAATATTTTATTAACCAAGGATTATGTTCTGGGAATGGTTTACTTACCAATAGCTCTTGCTGATAAATACAACAGTTTATAACCATTATTTTTAATTTTTGTAAATAACTGAGCAACACCACTCTGAGCCCAGTCCTTACCCACAATTGGCAAAATATGACCAAGGACATCAGACCTGGAAAAATATTTAATTTAAATATGCAATTTTGCCAATATGCCATATGACTATAGGAAGTACTAAAATTTCAGATAAATTCTTACTTGGTGATTGTGCCATCTATATCTGAAATAACAATTTTATCATCAAAACGCCATTTATATATATGACATTTGCAGCGTGTTGTCCCTTGATAGGCTGTTGTCACACTGAACACCACTTCATTTCCACCTTCATGGAGTTTCAAGCGAGACTAATGAACAAAATAATTTGTATCATACATTAGTATAAATGAAGGTAACTATTAAAACAATAGTAAGTTAAAAAGAAGAAAATTAGTATCTGTAAAACACACAAAATTTATATTCATAAACAAATCAAATTTTATGATTCTTACAATTTGATCAGAAGACAGCCTCAGAGTCTTTCTGTACTTGTCTGTATGTTCATAATAACTTCGTCTCTCCATGGGCAATTTTATGCCCTGTGTCTTAGGATGACCAGTGTCAGAATCTTCTGAAGAATTGGAACCACTATACCCCTCTTCTTTGGAACTGAAAGGCAACCATGTTCAATTCAATACACATATCAAAATACAAAATAAAGTTGAATTCATCTTTGACAACTTACTCTTTTTGTTCATCACCTAATGATGTTCTTGGGAAACTAGTTTGTGTGCCAATTTCAGTTTCAATTATTTCATCAGTTTTCAGTTCATCTGACTGTTTATCAAATTCTTTTGCACGTTCAATTTCAACTTCAATGCTTCCTAGTGACCTGGAGTAATTGAGTATTACAAAAAGATCAATAAATGATCTGGCAATATCTGTGATTTACTAATTCAGTGAAATTTTAATAGCACGTTTTCAAATTCCCCACCTATCGTGTTTGGTGAAATAGTTTCCTACTTAAGAACATCTTTCAAAACAATGAAATAATTTAGTTATCAGAGAAATAAATGTTGAAATGACTGCTTTGGTATTCCTTAAAAATTTTACAACATACGCAGGAGATACAACTTAGAAATATTTCCACCAGTAAAAGGAAAATATTGAGGAGTACCAAGGGGTTTTTTAAAAGTTATTTTCACAAAGGGTGAGAAAATTTATCATGCTAGAAAAGTTTCACTGCATTTTTATATGCCTTTACTTACTACTATAATATGCCACTTTTTGTAATGTATCTATATTTTATTTTGTTATTACAATCAGGTATTAGAGTTATTTAACAAGTTTAAATTGTGTTCAATGAACACAGGATGTGCAGGAGCTGTGTTTTGGGTTTCAGAATTATGAACGGACTACCATTTTATAATTTTACAACAATTTGGGAGAAATTGTGCATGTCATGCATTAATATTTTAACGGAAAACCAGACGTTATAAAAAAATTCAATGCATTACTTATTCAAAATAATATCAAATTACCTCAAAGGAGGTTTAGTTTCTAAAATAGGCGTAGGCGTTTTTTCTTCTGGGGTTGTTTCTGGAGTTTCCTTAATTTCCAAAATTTTCTCAGACTCTGGAGATGATAGATCATCTTGCCCTGCAACTTTTTTTGGTTCACTAGTTCTACGCCAATAGAACCAAGATGAATAAGAAGATTGTTTTACATCCTTCTTTTGGCCCTTTTTCAATGGCATATATTCATTGTAGAGGGTGTCAACTACTTGCTGTAATGTTTGGATAAAACATTATATCAAAACGTTGTCCAATTTGAACAAATTCTTCCTAAAACAATTACACTTCATGCTTTGAGACTGTTTCTAGAAAGACATACCTGAGGTAGTGGTTTCTGAAACACCACCAGAGACATCACTAACGGGCATGCTGTACGCCAATTGTAATATTTCCCATTAAGTCGTACAACCAAGTTGGGATTTTCTATAATTTTTGGATCTTGAATGAAATCATTGTAGGTGACTAGACTTTGAAGAAAGTGGTCCTCACTTGGTCCGCATGATTCTCCCAAACCACCACATAAAGATAATGATATTTCTCCATATGACCTAAAAGAATTGCAAGATTAAAATATTTTGTTCAATGTTCATCTATGTGAAAATGTAATAATAGGTTTAATTAAATAATATGGAATGCGTTTCATTTAAAGCTTCTGTCAGAGCATTTTTAATACAAGAATGCAATTTTAAAATAACGTTATCATTTCTTACTTCATTTCAAAAATTGTATGCTTTGGTTCCTCAAAGTCACTATCAACAGACTTTGGCCCTCCAATAGCTCCTTCGACACTGTGAGGAGATTGTGGAAGCGAAGTTCCATTTCCTGATTCAGCATCATCTTCATCTCTTGATCTACCAGATGTTTCTACAATTAGAGGAAAAAACACATTTTGTGAGATAAGATTATAAAAGTTCTTCTGTTGAAGGAAATTTCTTGGAAGGTAAAATATTACCTAGCATATTTAACACATGAATAATTTTCTCCCCAAATTCCACTGTTTATGAATATTAGAGTAGAAGAGGAAATTACTAGTTAGCCAAGTGTGTGTATGTGCACGCAAATGTGAGCACATGTCTGTGTGCATGCATGTGTGTGAACACAGAACTATGTGGGAATTCACGCAGGCTTCTGCACATTTACTCTTTCTGTTCCATAAACAATCAATCAAAATACATCCTAAATATTAAGTAATTCCTTGTAAAACGAGAGAAACAGGTTAGCAGCAGAATTAGAAAGCAATGTGTAATTTGCAAAGCAAACAAACATGCACAGCCCCTTTTTGCATACCTGTCCCATGCTGCATAACAGAACTGTGTCCTTGACGATAAGATGTAGGAAAATACAGAGCAGCTACTTCTGGATCCAGTTCCTCAGCATTCAAGTCGGAAAGATAGATTCCTTCAGATTCGGGGTTATGGCGAATTCTCTTAGTCTTTTTCATAAAGCTGAACATCCCACTGAGCATAGAGCGTTGAGCTGCAGCCTCAGCCGCTGCCGCTGCCGCCACCGCAGCTGCAAGCCAAATCACCGCATTCCAGACAATCCCACCCACAAGCATCAGCCACAGTGGGCTACACACATCACCCATTACCGTGAGTAGATCCCCTCATGCTTGCAAAATGCACAGCTCAAGAGTTTTAGATTCAAAGAGGAATTATAAGCATCGGTAAAATACAAACTAAGTGTAACGTAAACCTTATAAAATGTAACAAGCTAATTTTATTCTCTCAGATGGAATGTTCTCTTAACTAAAAAAAAAAATAAAACAACATACAGCAACATTGCAATCAAAACAAAACCTTTAACATACCTTCAGTTTTTTTCTTGTTCATTTCTTCATCGCTTGAAGAGATTGGTTCTTGTTCAGCAGTCTCTTTCATAGATGTTGACCTATTGGTCTGAGTGGAAATAATAGAGCGAGGGGGAGGAGAAGGAAGTTCACCCCATCGCCAGGACTGTTGCATCTGTCCATGAATTACTTTTGTGTCATCTTCATCTTCAGTTCCAACAGCCTTTGACTGACGGTTCATTTCAAATTCTGTGTCTGACTGCACTGGTGAGCAGGGTCTTGAGGCAGGGGGGCTGTTAACAATTATTCACACTCAAGTTAGTTAACCAATTTAAAATGGATTACTTTCAAATATCTACATCACAGAACATATTGCAGTAGTTACTATTTACTCAAATATGAACAACCATTTAAGTATCTAGTTATTCAAATATAAATTATTTTTCTATTACAAATGCCACTCTTATCCAATAATATAAAGACCAGGCATTTAAATTCATTGTGGAATAACACAGATTCAACAATGTATTTATAACACAAATGTAAAATATTAATTATAGACAAAGTTCATGCAAGGCACATTTACACAAAGACCAAAATATTATTAATATCCAGAGGTCTAAAACATTATAACAGGTACACTACGGTCCAAAGGCAAAAATTTGTTATTTTGGAGAAAATAATAAAAAATTTGGACTAATTTTGAATTTTTGAAGAGTGTGGGTATTAAATGAAACCTTATCAAGGCATGTGTATAAAGTTATAATACAAAAAAATAATATGAAAAAAATAAAACTTCTCTTTTTTCAGAAGACACAACTAATCAAACTGTAATATTTCGATAAAAACTTTGCCCCTATAATGAGAAAAATTGGCCCCTCTGGCTTTGTGGTTCCCACACCATACATAAATTATACTTTGTATTGTCTTTGTAATGCAATTTTCTTATTAAATGGACACATACTTGAAAAACATTACAAAACACCTGCCTCAAAAGTGTTGCAGGTGAATTCAATAATTGTATCAAAGAAAAACATTTTGTATCAATTGTGTGTTCACAGATTTTCGAATCTGTAAACAAAAATTTAGTTTTTCTTTATTTCACTACATTTTTTTTCTTCCGAGTCAATTGCAGGAAAAACACAACTAAATACTATTACATGTTATTATTGTGCAACTTCCTGAGATCCAGTCATTTCTCATAAACAACAACCTATCACTAATGTGTTTTTGTATCTGCAAAAAATGTTTAGTTCTGTATCACATGACAACTTTGGGAGTTTTTCCTCTATTAGTATTCAATTATTTAACATTAGAATCATTGAACCAACAACAACATTGTATGTACGCAATATTCCACATTAAATAGCTCATAGTAAAGGAAAATGGGGAAAATATCTAGTACAAGTCTCTGGTACTAGATATTTACTAGGTAACTAAGCAAACTCAGTTTGATTTTCTAATATTAAATGTGTCTCTGAAAGTCTTCAAACCTCTCCATTTCTTTGAACACTGAAAAAAATGTATTGTTCTTACTTCATAGGTATTACATACAAGCTTAATCATGTGAATTGCTTTATGTGGTAATAGCACATTAATGTGCCTTTTATGACAAAAAAAGCAGTGCAACTGAAATGACTTAATCCAACAACTAAATATTTACTGTACTTCAAAAATGTCTGTTTATTTTTATCAAAAAAATCTTGATGATCAAAAATTGATTGAAAAAATTTAAAACCACAAGTGGACACATGATAGTTGTGTTAAGGTGTACAGAAAACATATTCCAAGTGAACTTCAGAAATATGAATGTAATAGGGCTAACACATCATATCATGCCGCTTCCAAGACACCAGCGAAATTTAGAAAACTAGCACATTAACAGAAGGAATCAACTAAATATAAATAAACTTCTAACTTTTTCCACAATTCCAAACTTCTCACATCCTCTACTTTGATTTATACTGGGTTTCCAAGTTCCATAAATGACAAATAATGTGAAAAATGGTTGCAACACATATTTTACTAACTGAAATAAATAAAAGCAACATGCAGCAAAAATGAAAACATTTCAGGCAAAATGGCAGAAAACTGTCTACTACCACTCAGTACCAGTTAGTAAGCAAAGGTCTTATTTACAAACGAGATGCAGTTATCACTTCAAACGCTGTGTCACAAAGAGCAGTGGGGTACCTGCGACTGTCACTGATTCGACTGTGAGAAAAAAAAAATTGGGACCAAAAATCAAAATTCATGTAACACAACTTAATTTAATTAACTAATATTGCCATTATACACAATGAATAAATGTTCACGTTAGTATATTTATCCATAGTTATCAGCACTAAACGGCTAATTAAATGATGTAATAGGACAAGTATCTCAATTTATAATGATCTTCATACAATAATAGCGAAAATGAGAACTTATATTTCATCAGCTCCAATCCATAAAGAATTGGAATCAGATTACTGGAAGCATATTCAATAACATGGAACAAATCATGCTTAACAACAAAGGTTTTCTTCACACAAGCTCAAAATCAATAACAACCACTTTGTCAAAAGTAAGGGCATTCAAAATATTTTTTGACAATGTAGTTGTACACACTGGCAAATAATCCAAGTTACACAAACATTTGACAACTTACGTGCATCCTGGTGTAACTTCAGTGTCACTAAAGAAATGAAAGTCTGTCTCTGTAGATGCATGCTGTATTCTTGACAATTCCACAAGATTTTCAGCACTGCTGGTAATATGTTTATTCACAACTGTGCTAACTTCCATAGTCGTAACTGTGACAACAGAACTCTGTAAATGAATAACACAAGTTAAAATATGTCAAATACTGTGAAGAAACTTTGTTCTAAAATTATCATTTCCAAATATTTGAATTAATTCTATAAAACAAATATGAATACTACGCCACAACAAATTAAACAAATCTTTTAACACACCTGAAGCAGTTCAGAACTTCTTTGCTCTTTGTCATTGGGTATTAATACTGCATCTGATTCTTCAGCGTTTTCAGATGAAGTAACATCTTTCTGTGCATCTTTACTACCTTCTGAAAATTCAGATTGTTCAGTCTGACTGGATGAACCCCCATTTCCTTTCTTGGCACCAGCTTTCCTTTTCATCAAAGACTTCCTGCGCTTCTTCCTCTTAGCACTGCTAGAAGTTCTTTTCAGCAACCCTTCCACCGAAGTATTGTCTTTGAATGAGTCTTTCCTTAACAACTCTTCTTCATCATTTGCCTCAACTGTGCCATTGTCATCGGTTTGTTGAGCAACTTCAGAGTTTGTTGCATCAGTATCTAATGATATAGGACGAAATTCTCCATTCACAATACTGATTTTACGAACCTTATCATTCAATTTAGCATCATCATCTACTGTCTCCGCACAAAATGTCTTTGGTAGCGACTGATGTGCAGGAGAGTCTCCTGATCCCACTGCTGTCTCTTTTGACTGATTGTTAACAGCTAAATTATCTTGATTGGGAACAACTTGTTCATCAGTTTCCCTAAGGCTGTCATCTAGACTAGCTACCCGTACTTCTGAGAGGGAACCATAATCAGGCTCAATGGAACGAGCTTCAGTTCTCAGATTATCTGTGACTAGAACCTCTTCCAATTTTGCACACTCTATGGCAAACGATCCAGGGTCATCTTGGGGAATTGGTGAGCAAGCAAGGTGAGGTGGTATAAAGCCATCTTCACCCAACTCGTCAGCATCAACTTCTTCAACAAAAAATGCCTCCCCTGAATCCCCCAATTTCATATGTATATCCAACTGCTCACCATTGATTTCAATATCAACCTAGGGAGGAAAAAACACTTATGTAAGGTGATGCAATCTCTAAGAACATTAAAAAGTTTAATAAAGATATCTTTGGAAACAAATTTCTATTGTAAGGCATCCATAAATATTACATATTCTATGCTATTACATTATTGAATTCTGATGTTCTTTATTGTTTTTAATAAAAGAAGTCTGCAAATAACTTTCCTTACAGAATACTGTACCAAGATTTGGTGAAGATTCTCAAAGTGAACAAAGCCAGCAGACAGCAGTTATAAAAGTAAATTATTTTAATTTAATAAAATTGAAAAATTTAGCTTTGAAGGTTCATAATTTTATACTTCAGTCATTGCGGTAAAAAATTATTGAAACGAATGAAAATGAAAGAAAATGCGAAAGAAACTAGTGACATTTTGTTTTGAAATCTTTTCAATTTCTCCTTAATGGAGTTCATCTAATTTAAATTTAAAAGAAAACAAAAACATGTTAATTGATCCTTATACTAACAGACTCAAAGACTGAACTTACCACTTTCTCGCGGCTTCGCAAAACGCCCAATTTGCCGAAGCGAACGTGAAACGGTGAGCATGTGTAAGATCCATCCGGCTGCTCAACCACAATCACATCAATAGCACCTGTCAGTGTTGCAGCATTTATTTCATTATAAAAATCCCGAAAGTTGCTAATGAACTTTCCTATTGCATTCATACTGTACATCACGAAGATTTGCTAAGAAACTTTCAACGTAAATTTACCAAACACGATTACTCGTGTATAAACATTTTCAAATACGTAAGCTTAGAGAGTTCTACACGTCAAGCGGTATTTTCCCGACTGTCAATTTATCCGCAAAACATGTCTGTCAAAAACTGTCCTTTCATTCAGAGCACATGCCGACAGGCACAATGTAAAAACAGATTTACACCAGGCGAATTCGGCAAACACAAATTATCTTTACTCCTTTTAACAATACTGTCCGTCTACACCGGCCGACGGAATAACACTGCTCTACCTCAAGCGTTCAGGCAAAGCAGGTCCTTCCTATCGAGCACGGACTAGCACTGACACAAAGATCAATGTTACGCAGTCTTCTCTGCAGCACACAGCTGTTTCCAAGCTGTTGCCAAGTTTCTCTACAGTGCTGCTCACTGGTGGACTGAACACAAAGCAGCGCCTGGAAAGAAAGAGAAAAAAAAGTTAGGATCACTCGGTATGTATCTGCAACAATTTCACGGGTTGCCTTCTGAAAACAGATATCTGTATTCTATAAACTATGTTACAACAAAGGTATCGAAATAGTTAAACGACTTGAGTTTCAAAATGTGCTCAATAAATTATATGACACCTTTGTAAAATGTAGAAGATACGCGACCTGTACTCAAAACTATGTAGTCTTGTTACTACATAGTTAATTTACTACTGAATTGTGTACAGAAAGCTTTTTTTTACAAAACAGTTCTAATAAGCACACCAAACATTAAGTCTACCTATAATTTTAATTATTTGTTTTGTAAAAGTGACAAATTTATGCAATTACTGTAATAATACACCCCCATAGATGTGAGATACATCAAAGCACAATTGATGCATACTACCATACACAACTGCGAATAATATTCTCCGCGATTGACTGACTGTAATAATAGTGCGAACAAGACAGGCGGAGAAAGCGCCATTCGTATCGTACCATTAGAGATCGCTGCGTGGTTGGTCAAATGAAAGGTCACCTGATACTACAAGTTATGACTCTTGGTTTTCGTATCGTACGATATGCTACGTACATCGAATGTCTATGTATTAAGTGCATTAATATATTTACATTATTGTTGGACAAAAGCTTTTCCTGAAAAATATAAGAATATATTAGTTTATCCCTCAACAACACCAATTGATTTACAGACGTTTATAACATAAAACATGGGTGATGCTCAATTATTACATTTTCCATTCTTCAAATTGTTTTCCACTCCTTGAAAATTTGACGTTCTGGGCGCATTTCTAAATATGACGTTGGATTATTCAAGAAATATATATTACTATTCTACCATAAGTTAGGCCACACCTTCATATTGCATGTGTACAAGTTTTATTTTGCAGGATATGAGTGCACCGAAACTAATTATCTAGAGATTTTTAATGAGATTTAAGAAAACGCGTTCAATCAATGGAAAGAGGTCGTGCGAGTCTGATCTACTTTACAATCTAAATTATAGAAGAAATATATCGTTCCTATAAATTAATTGGATTCATTGACAGTTTGTTGTTGTTGTTGTTTTCTCACACAAATAAAACGTTAAAAGGTTGGAAGAACACACGCAATTTAAACACGCAGAAACTGCTGAATGAATCATGTTTGGCAGCGGTCATGAACCTCCCTCACAGACCGAGACGAAATAGTCGGTTTGGAAAAGCACCAGGTTGAAAAAGTGATTAACGTTCTTCTCCGGACACTGAGACCCCCCTCCGGATGGCAAGGGGGCTCTAATTCATTCCTTTTGATTCAAACGTCGGAAAGAGACAATATTATAAAGTTAGACTACTAAACTTTTAACTATTTCAAAATAATAAATAGATAATTTAAACATTTCCTGCTTGTGTAATTCATTGCAAATTTATTTGTGAATTTTCATAAAGCGTACAAAAATTTAGAATATTTTAGATCTGATGTGTTTCATTCATTTTAAAATTAAAGCTTCAAAAAACGAATATGTATCGTTTATTACAAAACTGTTGCCTACAAAAAGTCTCAGAGCGAGCTCTTTCATTTCCAGCAGACGGATGCTGCGACATGGCAAACCCACGCTCCGGTCCGTGCTCCACGTGTTTTACCATTGATCTGGTCTGCAACGCCTTCGAAATAAAGGATGAGGGAAGTTCTCCGCGTTCTGTTGAAGTCATCGGCGTCGCTATGTTCATCACGTCTACCTGAACGAAAGGGAGGTTGAAAAGTGTCATAAGAGATTCGGAAGCTTACATTTTAATTTGTAAAGGGAAGGTACAATCATATGGGTGAAGTGTCCTGAAAACTACAGAGAAAGAGTCTGTCCTTTCTCCAAGGTATTACCATTTATAATAAGCTAATATGCGAATGCCAGCCGCTACAACGAAATAATGAAAGTCAAACTCCTTTGCACATAAATGCGTACAGTATAATACTGTGATATGAGGGACAGACTGGTTCTGAGATGTAAACTCTTCCTTCGTGCTTTTATGTAGAATATTGCTCTTTCAGGGACGGATCAGGATTTCAGGAGAGAGCAGGGATTTCACTCAAATCTGTTATGATTTTTTTTCTTAGCTAGAAATAAATATTCATAATGGGAACACTTTTCAAGAGGTGGTGATTATATATATAATTTAAATGAATTGAGTAAAATTGTTACTGGGAAGTTTGGAATTTGCTATTGAACAAAATTAAATGTTGCGGTACTGGAAAAATTTACGAGTGCCTCAGCAAGCAGGGTAATTACCAATTCAGAATTCAGTAATTCATATTACACTTGTCCTGCTTTCAAGAAAGATCGAAAGAAAACAAATTTTGAAATTAAACGCAAGTTGACAAAACTGCATGCGTAACCGCGAAGTCGATTTCTTTTCCTTATCACAGGAAAACGTAGGCTTCTAAAAAGAGAACAAAAACAACAAGAAAACAACGAACTACCGGCTTGCGCAAAAGAGATTCTTTTCTCTAGAGTCAATGTGCAGAGTCCATCACCGTATCTCATTTCCAACAGGAGCTCGTTTCCGAGTACCGGAGCTCCGCCTCCACGTCAACTGTCGGAGAGATAAGATGTTCCACGCACGCGGTAAAAACTCTTTGCTTGGAGAGCGGGCGGTAGGCACCCAGACTTATCGCGTCTACAGACGCTATTTCTGCGGACGACTCACCGTCGACAAAGCGGGGGGCGGGGGGGGGGTGAATGGAGGGGCACTGGCAGGTGTCGAGACGGTCCACGCGCGCCAGACGTCGCGACGCGAGAAGCGAACACTTTCTACAGCCGGTGAAGCAGAGGCCTTTCCAACGTAGATCACAGAGGTCCTTCTAATAGGCGCGACAATCGTCGGGGCCTTCCGAACCTTTCTCCTCCTTCAAACACTTTTTTGCCTTTTGTGATGAAGTTCCCATTGCCTCTGAATATAATGAAAGATGGCGCTTGTTGATGTTTACAAGTTTAAATTTATTTTTGTTTAGCAAATATCAAATTATTTACTCATATTTATGCAGAAACGAACAAAAAAAAATACGATACATTTTTTTTTGGGTTCATTTCTTTCATAAGCAGCTACACTTTTATATGCTGCGATACATTAATCGTAGGTGGTGGTGTGCATTTAAAGGGGGAGTTTCATTAATATATTTCATATTTGACTCATTCTGAAACTCTAATCGACGTAATTTCATTCGTAGTATAGTCTTATTAACCAACACTTGTGCTTTGGACATTTTCAATACTCTCGAGGCGTCGAGTTCATGACTTATTGACTGCCTGTCTGGCGTAATAAGAAATTCGTACTTAGAATTCGAAAACGTAATCTAATATTACATAAAAACGCGATTGACTCTTGCAACATGATAAAGGAATGCCTTTAGAATCCACATATTTAAGCAGCTACTCTTTATTCGCAGTATCATGAAAATTACGTAGTATAACAAACATCAAATAGTAGAGTACAGAGGATCAGAGATGCAACTGTAGCTCCTCGGAGCCAGTGCCTATCACACACATTTTAATTGGATCATCAGCTGCACTGCATTTTTTCTCTTCCAGAGACACATTAAAAGGCCGCAGGACATAGGCACAACTAAAACGTGAGATCTTCCCGCATATACAGTATATTTTCTCTATTATTTGTTATAATTATTATTATTATTATTATTATTATTAACAATAACTAACAACAATAATTTGCTTATATATTTATTTGCTTATACATACATACATACATACATACATACATACATATGTATATGCTATAGTAGTTTCAAAATACTGCTGTGTGTCGATTAACAGTCAAACTTTTCCAAACATAATTACTCTTGTATTATTAGTCGTAATGTAGAAATGGTAGGAATTGGTGAAACTTTTTGTACTCTCCAGTGCCTCGCCTTTCGACTGTCCGTCCAAAATATCAGGAGCCACCTCTGTAAGGAAGAGCAGTGAAGCAACCGCGACGCGCGAGGCGAGCGGCGAAGGACCTTGGGGCGAGGAGGTCGCGGCGCGACCCGCCACCGCCGCCCACGAGAGCAGGGCAGTCCAACAGTTGACGGCG
>BOPP01000010.1:13212692-13214975 GCA_017312745.1 Gryllus bimaculatus | reverse complement strand
TTCTGGAGGAGAATTCTAGCGGCCGACTGCTCTGATGGGTTTCATTGTTTTTTTCATCAACACCAGGCGAATGCCGCGTCGTTTCTCAAACGCCAGCAGTACCCTAACAAACGGGCCATAGACTGCACGTGATCTTTCCTTCGCCATCCTTCTTCCATCCTCTCCCCTTAGGCACTTGCACCGACATGCACTACACTACCGTACATACCGCTTAAAGAGGCTGTCACAGCTGAGGCGGTGCCCCACTCGTGGAGATACATGGAAGGGAAAAATCAGAAAATGTTCCATGGCGGAGGAATACTGACACTCTTTAGAATGTAACATACACTACACTTACGAAGTTAACGACCTTCACGTTGTTGACAAGCACGGAAACAAATTCACTCACTCCATTTAAGTTCAGAATAAAGAGTGTTCGTCAAATATTCATCCCGGCACCCGGAAAGACAGCCATAAAAAATTGAAATTTTCTATTTTGTTTATTTGTTTTGCCATTTGGTGACACTGATACCTCCCGAATCTTAATAAATGCAGTGCAATAAAGAATGTCGAAGAATATTAGAAAAAAAAACTGTTTTCCTAACTTATTTGAAGGCACAATAAAAAGACCAGAATAATATAATTTCGTCTGAGTTTAATGAGCACGGATGAACGTTTAAGGAATGTATTTACGAGCTGGTGTACCGCAAAGTATCTCCGGCTACTTTAGGAGGGATTTTTCTGGTTTCTCAGGACCAACAAGTAAAATATGGGAATACTAAAACCATGAGGCAACTTAAGCAACCCATTTCGTAATATTATTTAGGGAGTGACATATTTTTAGTGAGAATTCATGGTGGAATTTCGACCCTAGATATATTGATACCCGATAACACATCTGAGAATGAAAGGAAATTCCCATGGTATTTCCATTTATTAGATGTATTGTGGAAAATAATGCGTAGTCATTACGAAAATTACATTATTATTTGTATTATATTTTTCATTCCAAGCAAAATGACGGACGAAATTCAATAAATTTACTTTCACTTTTATTTCATGAGGGAAAAAATTACGTTGAAATCAGGAGTGACTATTTTTTTAAAATAAAAAAAAAATAAAAATCACGCACATCATGACAACCCTTAACTACAAAACTACGACAAACAGGAATTTTATGGTTTCACAAGGTCACCAATGGAGTAGCAAACAATGCATCATCTTGTAATGACATTTTCTATACGCTTAAATAAGAAATACGTTTTTTAAAATGACTTTCAAGTTACTTATTGGAAATAACATTTAGTGACAGATACAAAGATGAAACGAGAATAATAGCAGATAATTTAAATTTACCAATATGCGAGTACAAAATTTAATACGATACACGTTTTTGAAAATGAATACAAAGTGAAATTAGTATTACTTTTCTGCATTCGAAACAAAATGAACAACGTTTATTCGCTTCCCTTTGATTATATTAATTAGCTGGAAATTTATGAGGAGAAAAACAGGCAAGTCCCAATAACTTACGCACAACAATGTCAGTGACGATCGTTAACTGCGGGAAAAGATTAGGAGTTTACTGTGGGAAAGTAACCGGAAGGGCAGGCTGTTGTTTTGCGGTTGGGACCCAGGCAACGCGCCGCCGCACTGGGTGCCCACGCGCTTTGTGGAAATTCCTTGTGCGTGATGAAGCAAGCGTGAACTTCGCGCGAAATTTATTACTCGTATTCTTTTCGACTTTTGAACCACTCCACCCACGCAACTAGATGACTCGTCTAGATATAAGGCCTCCTGTGGATCAAAAGTGACGCCTGTTCGTTATTTTTAAGTGAACTCGTTGAGGATAAGAGTGCTAGTGATTTTGAGTGTTCGGCTAAAAACAACCGTTTCTATACAATTAGAGACTATACAGACTATCCAAAAGGAAAGTAATATTAGTTTTAACAATGACATTTCATGTATTATTTACTATTTGGACTGTATAATTGTAAAGAACCTGTAACCAGTATTGTACTTCAGCTTCTGAGTCAATGACCCCCATCTCGTTCAGGTTTTCGTCCAGTTTCCCTGATTCTCGAGCAAATGCTGAGATTACCCCTCGTTTTGCTTCCGGACATAAATGTAACTTCAAATTAACTTCTCCCCATAGCACGCCACACAAAGTTTTTAACTGTTTTTGACGTAAATACATAAATAAATAAATAAGCTCATCGGGGCACTGACTATATGGGATATTATAAAGATGGTATTTTAAAACAGAACGGAACGATTTCGATTTGCTGGTTTTGTAAGCTAATT
>BOPP01000010.1:13187692-13207692 GCA_017312745.1 Gryllus bimaculatus | reverse complement strand
CGGGCGGCGGGGGCGGTGGGGCGGCGGGGCGGTGGGGCGCGGCGCTGCGGCGGAGGCGGCGGGGCGGCGGGGCCGCGGGCGGCAGGGCGTCCCGGCGGGGCGGCGGGGGCGGCGGGCGGCGGGCCGGGGGCGGCGAGGGGGGGGGGGGGCAGTGGCGGGGCGCCGGGGGCGGGGTGTGGTCGGGGGCGGCGGGGGGGTATGGGGCGCGGTGCGGCGAAGGCGCGCCCGCCGCCGGGCGCGTCTCGCGGGCGTTCAAAGCGAGCGCGCGGTAGCCCCTCCCAAGGCGCTGATGTCACTCTTCGCAAGTTGCCGGCCACGTGGGAGTTACCAGCGGGGCAGCCTCAGCCGGCTCGTCACCGTGAAATGCAAGAACGGCGGCCGCGGGTCCAAGTCCGCGCACGACAGCCTGCGTGACCGCCGCGGGCGAGGGAGGCGACGCGGACCAAGAGCGCCACGGAATGATAGAACACAGTGAACGCGGCCTCGCAACTCTTAGAATCGCAACCATCATAGGTGGCTCAGGGCATTAATTGATGGCACGCCTCTGATCTGGAAGACCTAGGTGTCGAGTGCCGGCGGTGGAAAGATTTTCAACACTCACTTCGGAGCTACGTCGATTTCAGCTACTGACCGAAGAGGAATTCTAGCGGTCGGCTGCTCTGATCGATAGTTTTCCGTGGTTTCTCCAATCAACAGCAGGCGAATGCCAAAGCAGAACCCTATAAACGGGCCACGGATCTCGCACAATCTTTCCTTCCTCTACCTTGTCCAATCCTCATCCCTTACTTATACACACGCATGCACTACTGTACCGCACGTGTTGAGAATCCAGACCGGAGCTTAGAACTTGTCCCAGACGGGGAAGGAGTGTGCCCTGCTGGTGGGAGATACCCGAATGTGATGAACACTGCACGCCTGCCGGTAGATCTGTGCCGGATCTCGCCAATACAGCCGGAGAAAATCACCCCCTTCTTCGCAATAAAAGACATGCACTACATTTACGAGATAAATGACCTTAGCAGCCCGGAACCATCCATCAATCGCAGAAACATGATTTTCAGATAACAATATCTACGCAATAAACTGAGCTGATTCGTTTTGTTCATGAATCACATTTCGCTGAAATGTGAGTGGTACCTATGTAATATAATGTATAAGTAGTAGGTAATTGCAACATAACACCTACGTGACAAATGAGAAGAGGGAAAAACAAATTTGACCCTGATGAATAATAAAACGCAACTTTTCCTTTGATTCCTCTTAAAATACCAAACGTAAAATTGACAAAAACTACCCTATTTTATAAACAAATCTTTGACCTGATGTTGACTTAAGGCTGTAACGCATGGACGCTAACGAAGTTTTCGCCCGGAACCTATTTGAAAGGAACGTTTCCAGTCGTATTACAGGACCAAGGAAGATTAGGGGCAATTGAATACAGATAGGAAGATCTCCTCCTCCAGTCTAAAGTGGCTGGGGTTAACAGGGCATGACATCCGAATGGAAACCAGAAGAATATCTAACAGAGCGCTAATTTCAAAGACATAACAGCTAAAATGCTAAATTCGAAGGCAGATTCGAATAGAAATTCGAATATATTTTCGTAATCAAACGTAGGTCGTTATGTTGAGACGTGAGAAATTGTTTCGACTGATGCTTCGTGAATCTACTAGGACCAGATAAGATAGTAAGGAAGAGACTACAATGATTGTAGATCAGCTCTCAAGTATTGCAAAAACGAGTATATTTAAACCACATGTTGAAGAGTGAATTAATTAGGAATACATTACTCTAAATAAAGACTAATTTATACCCAAATTAAAAATTTTTCTACTAATGCCCAACATCGAAATATTCAATACAAAAGGTGGGTACGCAAACTTAACGTTAAGTTAGCGTACCCACTTTTAGTGTTAAACATTTCGATGTTGCACAAACTTTCCAAATTTTTGAATTTGGGTATAAATTAGTCTTTAATTCGGACAAACGTCTGGTACATTTAGTTTTTTATGTTCATGCGTTTTTCTTGTGTAGGTATGCTAATTTGAGGTTAAGGTAGCTTACCCACCTTTAGTGTTGAATTTTCGATGTTCGCAAAATTTTCAAAATTTTCGAATTTGGGTATAAATTAGTCCTTTAATTAGAAACAAAATTATGGGATAACAATTTTTCATATTGTGATAAATGGTATGCTAACTTTAGGACATCGGCCTCGTCTCCAAAAGCGGGGCCCCAACTACCTTCATTACCAAGGTGTACCTCCCGCGCCTCCCCCTCCCGGCGGGTCCTCACCTGCCGGGGTTCCCTTCTATCGGCGCTTCCCACCTGCTGCGGCTCCCCCCCCCCATTCGCCCTCATTTCCCCGTCCCCGGGTCCCAAATGGCCTACGCTGCAACTGCACCCGTCGTATTATTTAATTCCTAGCCACTTAATTCGCCTTTCCTAGGTCTTCTCACTCGCGTTTAGTCTCCGACGAAAAATAGCGGATCAACAACATTAATTCCATGGAATAAAGTTATCTGCACAACAATACTTAAGAGATCGTTCATTTCTCTCTCACACAAATCTCCTAAGCAGATACTCACGCTCACGCCGCTAGGATGCAATACCAATTCGTAATGTAACGTGTATTAGTTCGACTTAACTTTGATTAGACATTCTATTTTGGTAAGTATAAGTTTTGCGATTGAAATAAGTGCAAATCGAAATACCATTCCCAACATTGTTTTCGCATGTTGTTTCGAATTACGTTTGTGAAAAGCATGTTTTGCGAGTTAACGCCTAAGAATCCTATCCAATAATATTTTTTTCAGACAGCCACTAGTAAAAACGGTTCTTTTGCTGCATGATTAACGTGCTAAAAGTTCAATTTCTAGCACTTATGCTAAAAGTGAGATGATTCTGATGAGTTAAGAAAAATCTGAATTCAACAAAGAAAACAAAATACTTTCGTCTGACTACATCCGCTACCTTCATGTTATCATTAAGCGATTCCTACACTTTAATTAAAATAAAATGAAAGTCAGTAAGGCTGTCTAAAAATAGTGTATGATACACGTGGTAAAAATATTGTATTTTGATCGTATGATTCCGCTATTCAAAACTATCGACCTCGTGTTGCAACATTTTCTACTCGCAAAATAAATTGTCACATTTACCCCTCGTGTTATAAATAACTTCTTCTGCCATTAACACACAAGTGTGTCGCATGTGTACCAGAGCACGCTGCGAGTTTTTTCTAGGCGTTCTTTTAATGAAAACTTACATTACAAGAGTACTTTTTTAGGTAATACAATTCAAGTTGCTGCACTGTTTGCTTTTTTTATTGAGGAGGAGTGAAGGTGTGTGTGTGTGAGAGGGGGGGGGTTGTAGAAGATAGAATACTCACATCTCAGGTGCAAAGAATATTCACTATTCGTGAGTAATAGGTGGTCAATTGTGATACGAGGAAAATGCTGTGTAACAAAGGCCGAGTTAATGTTTTGTTCGAAATACGCATGATGATGAAACATTTCAAACCATTTTAATGTTAGTCGTCGTACAAGTACATAAACACAAGTCAATAGTACCAAACAGCAAGGATAAAGGACAGATACGACGGAAGTACCATGGGACAGATGGGCAAGTGAGCAGGTGGGCATGTGGGCAGGTGCGACCTATTAGAGTTCGGCTTGAGAGGGGGCTGAAAGCGGGAACAGAGAGACTCTCGAGAAAAGAAAAGAAAAGAAAAGAAAAAAGACCTGTCGACCACCCCCGTCGAGTCCTGCTGCAGTACAAGTGTTGTTCTCGTTTTATGCGGTCGAGCAGCGGCATTCTGCACAAACACCGCGCAGCCACAGTCGCCCTTGTCCCGGGGAGCTATGTTTAGCACGAGCACGCGCGCGCGCGCGTTTGTCGGTGACCACGTGGGCGAAACGGCTTGCGGCGGAAGGACCCCAGACATATCCAATTCAATGTAAAGGATTGGGAACTGGGGCGCACTGTTTTCACGTGTTGTTCAACTCGAACACTTCTCTAAACATTTGTCGTTTGCACGAATTCATCAATAAACCACAGTTTCAAAGAGAACGTTCTGTTATTTTTTACTAGATGATATCCTCTTCGGGCAGATGTATACAGGACGTCTATGCTTATTGTGTTAGTTGTATTACTCTTCATTCAAAAATACATTTTTTTGTCTAAAGAATTACATTTAAAATTGCGATTTGGGTTGCTAATTTTTTGTAATTTTTCTTTGTCTCTTCTTTTAACTCTTTTTTTTTTTGCTATTTAGAGGATATCAGTTACTATCCTGACGTCTTATACCTAGTGATTTACTTCATTGGTACATAGTTTTGTATATATTTTGTAAATTAATAGATATCTGGGAGGTGAAACATGAATAACTTGAAATTTTGAGTTTCCAGAATCACAACTTTCAGCATTTCATTGTATTGGGATGTCAACACTTAATGATCATAATTCACTGGTGTGCAGGTAAGACATTAATAATTGCCAATAAGGTCATGGAAGACTTTGTGATATCGTTAGATACCCAGGAACTCGAGAAAAATACAAAACATTCTGTATTACTGATTTCCAAGAACAGAAATTGAAAGAAGCTTATGGAGCTAGGCCACATACGAGCGTATTTTCTTTGTTTGTTCTTGAGCAGAGTACGTGCTTGCGTGGTTTGGTTTGATGCTGCAGACCACATTGCAAGTACAATTTTCAGAGGAAATGGCTTAATTCCGTTAGATAAAAAAGAACTTCAACGCAACAATACCGAACAATCGATTTAAATGTTTATTTCTTCTCCCTTAAATACTATCAACAATGGCTTTATTATATTAGTATATTTACATACAGATGCCCGATTATAAATAATGATAATAATATATTAATAAGTCCCATAAATAATTAATATTATTTGCACTGTTCCTTGCGTCTATTCTGCTCATTGTCCTTCCAAAGTTTCAAGACAAAGACTTTGAGAATCGGCGATATATAATAAACTCTTAAATTGATCTATCATTTAAGTATGATTAAAAGCTAATTTTTTTCAAAAAAATCCGCACCGATAAAAGGCTTCAAATTGCAGCGCGTCCTGGCAACCACGCATCGCATGCTGCCTCTCTCCTGGCAACCACGCGTTCGAAGCGGCGCGCGGCCGGCCGACTAGCGAGCTTTCACCGGTTACACAACGCGTAATTAACTCGAATGCGTTCGATGCACAGCGTGTTGCGGAGAAACCAAACTTCGATTTCATCTCCGCAATTCTCTTCCTAGAAAATATCTAAAACACACGTTCCGGACGTGAACAAAAAGGTGTCGTTGTCTCTGAGCAGTTCAAATCGCGCGCTTTTCATGCTCAGTGTGCCACATGGAGACGCATCGTCGTGCAGTTGTGAAAACTGACAGTGAAATAAATTTATCGAGTCAAGATCTGCGAAATGTTGTTGTGAAATGACACCCCTGGCAGGTGAAACAAAGAATAGCTGTTGCCACTGGCTAGTCGAACCGATCCTTACGCAAACGGCATACGAGAACACCTGCCGTTTTATGCACGCTTTGTTCAGTGCCAGAGGGAATAGAAGTTCAGTAAGACTTACCTTGACTGTCGAGTCCGGGTCGGGGATCAACACAAAATTCACTGTGGAGCACTACACTTCACAAAGACGTCTGAGCGCCAACGCTTCGCGGCACGCACTGAAGAAAGCCTTCCGCCGCTTCCTGCTTTATAACAGTCATTGATACCCGCAGGACCTTGGGGAGGTGGCCCACATCTCCACAAACATTCTTCCTACCGCGCCACCAAACACGCCTCCCCTGCCAACCAATGACGGGGCGGGCGCCGTTCTCGCCTCATGTTGGCGGCCAATGAGCGGTAAGAACGTCACTCCAGGCTCGTTTCCCCGACCACCGCCGCGGGCTGGTCAGCCCGTTCGCAAAAGTGACGTCGAAGCTGTAGTAAACAAGCCCTCCGCCTCCGCCCTCCCTCCACACGTGCCGAATTACTACGCACTGCTACAAGGCCAGGCGAAAACATGTTCGCACAATAGGTTACGTCTCTTCCACGTGCCGAATTTCGGATGTTTTCCTGGCGGGTGATGCGCAGAATGTTAAGAGCAAAACACTGAGTTGACACTTCTCTTCAATATTTCTCAGTAAACGAATGACTTTGCTAGATGTTGGGAGTATTTGTTGTCTTCAATAAACACATGGATCAGAAAAACAGGTTTATACTAGCCACGAAGTGCATTCCTTAATCAACATACCTTGAAACAAATATTGTAAAGGGAAATATCAACATTTAATGGGATATACCAGGCAACATTTTAGTGTAATAGATAACCTTTTATATTGAGTACCTTTGATTATTACAAGTATGTTTCTTGTATTATAGAGGAATAATTTAAATCGGCTATTGTTTCCTTTTCAAGTTTATCTCTTCGAAATCTTATTTTGTTCACGTTCGCCAACAAAGAAGTGTAGTTTTAGCTAACAAAGAACTTGTGTTTTTCTTGATAATGCATAGATTGCATTAAACATTTTCTGCTTGATAAATCTATATGCATTGTCAGTATACTATTTATATTGCATCCATTCTTCTCGGTAAAGTTAATATGAATAAATAATAATTCTGGTGCCCAAATGCTACAAAATAATGAAGTGTCAGACGGGATGTTCCAATGATTTCATTATCAATTGACTGAAGATGAAAACAAAGAAACTAGCAAACAAAAACATTCTTAACCGTGTTTGTTTTGATTCCTACGATGGCGACCTTGCTTCTCTGTGTCCCACATTCAAGCAACTTGAAGGCTGTGGGTTCGCGTCTCATGGCCGACCACTCTATACCCCGACGCTACATGACATTTTCGCGAATTCCCTCAGACCTAGTCGAATGCTGCAGGAGCGACTGCGAGTGGCACTACTTGGCAACATCTCGACTCATTCAATCGGCCTTGTAAAGCGATGGCTTCTGTACCAATGCACCTAGAAGATGGATTGTCATTACAAGGTTGAGAGAAAAGAATGATTGTTAAGCGTACGTTAAGTGTGATATTCGTACTTAAAAAAATGTAATTTAATACATTAAGATCGAAACTTCACTGAATCTTAAATGCATCACAGGAACACAAATTTTAACTTTTTTCTGTTACAGAAAGGAAATTCTGATATTCATTATATTTTGTAATAATGAACAGCAAAATGATTACAAATTAGTCAAATCTGGTTGTCTTGTAACATTAAATCATAACATGATTACAATTTCAGCTTTTAGCCTCCATTATAAAAGTTTTCTTTAGGCTCTTTGTTTTCCAGATATAATTAAATGCGAATTAAGAAAGTAAATTTTTAAGGTCATGTTTCATTTCACTTAACTAAATGTCATTAACATTTACTTTTACAATTTTCTCACAGTTTGGAGAAGGATAGTTTTCCAGAAAATTGAAGGTAACTTCTCAACAATTTCTATCCATTTTTCTTCCTGACAGCAGTTTGTTCATCTGCTTATCAGAGGCAGCAAATTCGTGCTCGCAAGCAAATGCAAATTTGAGGTCGAATATCCTTTTATTTTTGCCATACATAATCTTGGAAATTCTGTGAGTAAAGACCTAAAAGAAGATCCTTCATTACCGGATATTTCATCAAATTTTGTCTTAAATTATAATTTGATGTGAAAAGAAGAAAGCATACTTGTATTAACTTCAATCATTGATTGCAGAACAAGATTTTTCTTCCGTATGTTCACAATCTTTCGAAAATACCAGTCCTTCTTGAAGATCAAAATCTTATATTGAGTGTCCCCTGACAAAGGAAACATTTGTACTTTGTGTATCCTTGTTAAAGTCGAATTAGGACTTCAATCGTTTTAAATCTACCTCATATTTTCCAATTAAATGAATTATAATTGTTTAGTTTTACAAGATACTTTATACTTTTGGTATATCTCTTAAATTTACCGCTTAGTCTAAAGGTATAGATCGTCTTAATAGTCTGTTGTGGAGTGCTAGAAATTGAGGCTTAGAATATAAAAACGTATTTTCTTCGGTCTAGTGCAGTATTTCTTTTTTTTTCTACAGATTTGTGAATATAATATCATCTTTTACATCAAAATATGCTTTGAGTATTGGTGATCACTACTTATGGTGGCCCTTTACATTTTCCGCGAAGTATTCGCAAGTTTTAAATCTTTGACAATATGATTCAACTACAATAACTTTGAGTTACTTTGTTTGATTGTTGTCACGGTGAATCGGTAAAAGGATAGCATAAAAGTAGTCAATAGAATTTTCCTTTTCGAACAGGCTAAGAGTTTCTTCAATCTTATTTTGAAAATTAGACCAATGAAACAATTTTAATGCGACATTCTTAAATAGGAGCACAAAAATTATCAAATATAATTTATTTAAATTATATAATATATTGAATATTTCGAAATGTTGCATGATTTCATATTTTGAGATCGGAATATTTTTGATGAGGAAATAAAATTAATCCTTTGTCTCACTTTATATTTTTTATCACTCCCAAATCTACTTATCTCTCTTAAGTGCTCATTCGGTGGTTAACAGTGGACTGTGAGTTCGGATATTGTTTTTTGTATATTTATTTATTTCCACAGACCGGCATAACTGTTTTACAGGGATTGTTTTCATACAATAACAACTTAAAATACGGGTATACAAATAAATAAACCCGCAGAATACCTTTCAGTCAACATTTAAACAAGTATCACATTCATAAAAAAAATACAATCATTCTTTAGAGTTCGGATATTGAACTGAGACACGTCCACCTTTCACACTTTGTTGTTATATTAAAGAGGAAATATACTCCACGACTTCCCCTATTTATACGGACTGAAGTCCACACGTTTTACATACGTGTCAAGAGAATGTCAAAGATCAAGTCAGAAAACGTGTAATTTACTCACATGATCTGTTTTGTTTGCCCTAAATGCCTGAGTTTCCTCTTAGTGTTACTACAACGGTCACATGATCTGCTTTGTTTGCCACAAAGAAGCCATGTAGAGCAATGTAAGACAAGCCCGTTATACCATCTATTTCCATCGGGCAACCGTGACACAAAACCTGAATACCAAAAACCAGACCGAAACATCTGATATTTTGTGCCGGATGACGAACTATATTTAAAAAAAATAAACATCAAGTATCTTAAACAGGGGCGGATCCAGAGACAAATTTTGGTAGGGGAAATTGAAAATGTTTTGGTCGAATGTGTCATTACATTTTTTCTAGAATGCCGCAGGCCACACTCAGCTCATGCTACGATACGGTTTTATTCGTTTTAATGATTATCCGAAAATATTTTGGTTTGAAAGTTTCGTGACAAATTATAATTAATAGTTACAGAAACAATTTAGAGGGGAAATTTCCCTCATGTCCCTCCCCGTGGATCCGCGCGTGCTTAAAAGTATTGTAATTTAATGTTTGTTCTATGCGACGTGTAAACAATGAATTCTTCTCAATACTTGTTATTAAATTTTTCAGCCTTTCCCTCTTAAGGTCTTTGAAGTGCTGATTATAATAAAACGTTCAACAATATTACTACATGTTTCTCTCCCATTAAGGAATATTTCCTCTTGGTTGCTAATTTGATCACCGACTCCTGAAACAAATGAATTATTTATGTGAATATGAGAAAAAATGTTCGGCTACTCCATTTCCTTGACTTGCTGTTTATTGCTTGTTATACATATCAGTCAACCAGAATAATAGACATAAACGTTTTCGAAGCGAACCTGCGCAAAACTTGTTCGTTCTTCATAATGTTAGGATTCATGCTGAGGTCTTGATTACGAACCTACTTTTGATTCTAGCAGTAACACCAAATAAAGACGTTCTCGAACCGAATGAATTAATTTTATTTAAAAAAGTTCTCATTAGAATTAAGCAGATTCATAAAAGCAACACGCAAGAAAGAGTCTGATTTATTGTGTGGTGGGTTCGTGTTCAAATTTGTTTATTTTTTTCACTTTTCACAAACTACAATATCATACATTTTGCTTATATCTCCAGTTGTAAACAAGGATAACCCTCACGATCCCATTTGTTTATTTAATATCATTCTTTCAAAGATAAAATATATTAATATGGGTAGTGTTTGAATTCGGTTTTTAAGTAATTTAATCGAACTCATTTTAATTTTCCTGTTTTGACGAAGGTCAAAACATTGGTACCGTGACCAGAATCAACCTTGATCTGACTTTTTTGTTACCGGGTAGATGAGATCTAAATAGCCAGCTGATTGAAGCAAATAACCATTGATTCACAAAAAGTATTTTGTAAAAGATGTTGCTTAGCTCTGCAAGAAGCACCCGTCGATACAATTACACAATTACCATCACACCTACAACACCTCTTGCAACAACTATAAGCACGGACACATTACTAACGACCGGAAAAATGTAGTAAGAATCGACAAAGTACGTAACAAGCATTAAAAGGATTTTTTTGTGTAAAATCAAAATACACGGTTATTAATTAAACATTATACTAAAGAAATAATTTTGCATGAAATGAAATACAAATATCTAACATTTATTCAATAAACTTTTAAAAAATGGTGGTGCTAAAACAGCACTACTTTCAGGCCCGCATTTTCAAGCAACATAGCGTTAAAAGTACGCGAATTTACGCAAATCTCGCAAATTTACGCAAATACCAAAAATGCACGATGCGTATTTTAGCCGCAAATAAAATTATTACTTTATATTAATGCGAAAGAAAGGGCAACAGCCATTATTGCCATTTGTAAACAGTTCGGCGTTACAACAATAGGTTACAAGCAACAATGACCGCTAATTCGTATGGGACACACATTTTGCCAATTGGTATTGATGATACCGCTAGCAAGAAAATGAAAATAGAAAAAATAAAATAATTAAATATATTTTTTGTGCATGAAAATAATTCAGTTTTACATCCATTCCTTTTTATTTCCACATCTTATTAAGCAAAATGAAATCCCCTATTCCTTTTCACATTTGACTCAATTAAAGAATTCACTTTAAAACAGGTTTTAAATAATTTCTAAATTATAAATTTTAAAAACTATAGCAAAAGCTCAAATGTAAGAAACGAACAAAAAATATAAAATAATACATAAATTCTAACTTACGTAGCACCCAACTGCTTACATCACCACGGTTCTAATACATTAACCTTTAAAACATACCATATTAAGCCCATTATAATAAATATATTTTGTTCCTTAGTATCCGCAATAGCTGATCGTGTGAAGATTAAAGTTACTCTCAAAGAAACACAGAAGGTTCTGAAATAGTGATTGAGGGAGGGATTGAAATATTGCCTTCTTACACAATAGAGGGTTATGACAGGGTCAGTGTTCGTTTCTAGTTACTATTAACTCCCCGAAAAGAAACTTTTAATACACAACTGATTCACGTGAGTTTATTTCCACATTGCTGTAGTACAAGGGATTACGTACACCGGTAAAACGAAATACACGGGAAAATTGATCAACGGGTCCGGAAACTTGTATATTTGCGCGAGCTTCCGTATTCTAACTGATGGCACAACCTGTTCTAGCTAATTGCCATCTAATGTTCATAAACGGTACCAGCATTACAGGACGCTAATTCTATCCGTAATGGTAAATGGGAAGATCACGAGAATCAAATTTACTTTGACCATTAAGTAATTAGAGACGTCTGGACGCGGATATTGCAACAAATTGGTGTAAACCCTTTGTTCGGTGTATTGGTTCATGAGTTTTAATTTAGTTCACCCATCAATCAATAGTTCAGTTCAGTTGGACTATAAAATGATTGATTCCTGTTTTACTGAGTTCTTTGTAAATGTGGATCTCATTGAGGTGAATACTCAAATAAAGATAATCATAAATATATTATGAGTGATTAATGACAATCAAAGAAGTGATTTATAATATTTTTTTTCTTAATTATGTCTCGAAAACAAATTTTAGAGTATGACACTGACACATTTTCATTACCTCACCATTATCGTCGATTTCCGGTAGGCCTTGGATGGAAACGATATGTGATTATTACAACGTATATTTAAAGGATTCTGTAACTTCGATTCGTTTGCCCTAGTCCTCTTTCGTACATGAGGTGCAGTTCTCACGACACAATAATCACTAATGTCGTAAGAAAGTGTGCGTATTGCATAGTTCTTTATGATGCAATCCTAGCTCATCTTTTACTTTCTGATAATTGCCCAGAACGTTTCTTGTTGATAACGCTTACGTGTCCATGAAACTAACTTCCCCAATTGATTTTGTCTTTTGGTCAAACAGAACAATCTCTGAACTCTGAAGTTTCGAAAAGAGGAAAGTAAATTCATTTCGTAATCTTGTGAGGAATGATCAAATTATATTACTTAAAACATTGAACTATTTTATGGATTTTTTAATCTTCTGAGGAATATTTTCGTTCAATTTTATCGGTAATCCATTCAAATGTTGAACAATATTTCTGGAATTGAAATATTCTAGAAAATGGGATATCCAGAAGACTGCACATTCATGGTAACGAACTAACCCAAAAGTCAATTGTAATATTGATTTTAAAAATATCAAAATTTATGGGTTGATGTAGGTTGTAAGTATAACTGAATCCATGATTGATTTAAAAGGATTTTATAATCATTTAATGTTATCAGTAGATAACCCAAATACTTTTAAATGTACAAATCGACTTGAATATTTATTTTAAAAATGTTAACATATTTTAACTGACTTAGGAAGTTGTAAGTAGTGATCAATTGCTGCGGTCAGAGGCCTGTAAATTTTAACGAATCACTTTAATTGGGAGCACATGGGAAATGAAATAACAAATAACTTAAATCGTACATGTGTTACAGTACCTAAGCAGCCATTTCACATCACAACACTTTGCAGGATATAAAGTAAGCCATACTCAAGTAGTATGCAACGTACAATTATTGAAACTCTAAAGTTACATATGAAACGATTGAGTTTCCATTAACTTATATAGAATCCATAAAACATGTATTTCAAAATGACAAATGCGGAAGCAGTAACTTTTCAATGCAACTTATGAACTAATTATAGTACAGTTGAATAAATTATAGAGAATATAATCATGAGGGCGATGCCTCCGACTGAGACGGATCGTACTTCTTATGACTTCTTACGATAGTAAAAATGTGTTCACATTTTATTTTATTTCTTTCATTCACAGTCGTAATTCTATTTAAAATAATAATTTTATTATTTAAACTACATAAACAAAATTTACAGTTTTTTTCTCTGTCCAGAGGTTCTAACTAATACATTAAAATGTGTGGTTCTAACTTTAATATATTAAAATGTGTGGTTAAATATTATAAAATTACAATTACACTGCATTTCCATCATAAATCATATCCCACTATTATACATTTCTCCCTATTTCTCTTTAACTGTGAATTGTTTTTTTCTTGTAGAGAATTTAAATGCCATTCACTCCACTTTTCTTTGGAGGCAACATTTTTCTATATAAATTTCTTCATATTCTAAATAGTTTTCACTTTCTTTCTACTACATTTTCACTTTCTTTCTACATCACTATCTTCGTTTAACATTTACTTTTATTCATTTATTACTAACATTCTCAGTTTGCTAAAATGTTTTCATGTTTATTAATGATAAAACGATGTGAATTCTTATTGTGTTTTAGTTCCGGCCTCAACCAACCCATTTTTAATTAATTTTCATTAAATATTTACTTCAATATACTCGTATGTGTTATTTTCATTGCTCAACCTAGGTAGTTTCCATTCGTATTACTGACATGTTGCATTTCTCATACATCCATTTCCCATTTCTGCTATTATGAAAGTTTGTTTAAGAATTTTCCTTGAAGTTAGCTTTATAATTTCACACCAAATCCCATAAATTGACATTGCCAAATGATAAATTACCATCAAAAGGGTACACTTTATCGCACATTTTATAAGATTTCGCTTGTTTCAACTTATTCTTCTTGGAGTCATTGGTCACTTTATTTTTAATTACTTCAAATTAAAACTAGTGGTTTTACATCACACGTTCTCACACTATTTGTAATGGCTCCTAATGATATATTACAACACTAAGCAGCCAATGTTTTCAATCAGCAAACATTTTCTTCACACCGAGACTCCTAACTCAGGTTCATGCAGATAACTCAATGTGAGCTTTACCGCTACACGCAGATATTTTAACACTTTTTTCTTCTTCTCAAAACCGCTACAATTTTTTTTCTTTAAATTTACTTCTCCTATGTATCAAGAAACGATGGGGTTCTATATAGTTTCCTTTTTATCGAACACTACGTGTTCGAAAATTGCGAAAAGTAAACATTTCAAAATTACAAATTTCAAGATTTTTGCCTCAGACAAGGTATTGGAAAAAATCAGTTCTTTAAAAAGGGTCTGGGACAATTTTTTGAAAAAACAACAATAAAAAACTAGTAGTTTTCATCTGATTTGTGCTCGAAATGAATACAAGTATTAACATCATTATTTTCTCAAAAACCGATGTAATTTTATTCTTAAATTTTTTCCACGCATAGAAGAAAGGACGCTTAAACGAGTGGCACGGGTCTATTTTTCGTTGAACTCTCTGAATTTTCGAAAATTGCAAATTTATAAATAATGCGAGACAGTATGTGCTGTTGAAGCACCACAAATTTATAATTAATTTTCTACAGAAACGAAAATTTTAAGATTTCACAACTTCATATGTTCTAAATATCCGAAACCAACACATATAAATTTTAAATCCAGCGTAAATGAAATATTCTTTATTATAAAACATCTCATCGGGTGGATCCAACACCGTCGAAAAATCCTCATTGCGCCATTGCATATCAGTAAAGATTTTAGGTCTTTCGCAATTTGTCTTCTAGCAAATAAGATAAATAACATTTGAAGAGAAAACTGCCTTCAGGATCAGTCCCAATTGAAAAATGCTAATACCTCGTCGTTAGTTCGTGGGCTCTTTTGATTTTTTTTTACTGCTGGCTGCCCTCGATGCCAGATATCAAACACGAACCCATCATTTCAAGGTCCTATACCTATTACATCATGCTCATCAGCGTAAAATGAAACGCCACTGGAAACGTGCGCGGACGACGCGACCAATTGTTTATCAGTTGATTTCCTCCGTCGATAAACATCAACAACAGGAAATAGATCACGAAGCCGTCACAACACGCAACCGCAGCAGCACCTGGAGCCGTTCCAGCGGCAGCGGTTCTAACAGAGAAGCTACGCGCGGCGTTCACTGCCACTACGACGCAGATGAGCCGCGAGGTTGCGGAGGTTAATTTCCACCAGCCACGCCCCCTCGCCCGCCGTGGCGCCTACCGCCTCCGCGCCCACCCCAACCTTCCCGCTCGCCTGTGCCCGCCGCGCACCGCCCACAGCCAGCACCACCGCCACCGCATCCACCGCGCTCCACCGCCGCCGCGCTCGCGCGGTAAACAAGGCTAGGGCGCGCCGCCGCAGCAGCAGCCGCAACCGCGACGGGGGGAGGGGAGGGGCCGAGTGGGATGGGGGCTTGGGGCTGGGCTGGCGAACGCACCGGGCGGCCCCGACGCTGCAGCTGAGGCGGCGAGCGAGCGAGCGGCGAAGGTCGCGGCCGGTGGCGGCGACGGCGGGGCCCGGTCCGGTGGTGTTTGGGGGTGACGGCAGAGGGTAGAGCCGGTGCTCTGGGCTTACGTAATATGAACAGAATGTTTCAAAAGCGATCGTAATAACTTTTGAGTTGCCAAGTGCTTCTTAATTTTAGAGAAATAATTCAGGTAACACGGCAGTGCCGTTAGTTTTTAAGTACATTTATAATATAAGCTACTATTACCAAATGTGTAATACATTGTTATTGTGTTAGCTCCTTTCTTGAATATTTCAATCAAAGTAAATGTTATCCATTTTATAGACGGCACCTCTTTAGAGACACCTCCCCGAAAAATTGAGCGGTAAAGCGACAATGTCCACAATAACAAAGAAATGGAAACAATGAAACTTGAGGCAATGGAGCATGGTGCCAGAACAAAGTAGTGCTTATAAAACGGTATCTTGGAAACGAATACAATGGCAGGTTGGGGACTGCGACCGCGGCAAGGCGAAAGCACCCAGGAAGTCGTCGGTAGATCTACTGACGGCATAACCGACGAAAAAACCACTAGGCTACTTCCTTCCTCTGTGACGACAGCAACGGAATAAACAGAAGCTCGCGCAAAACTAACGCCAGAGCCGTCAGGTCAGAGACTATAGCAATGCAAACGCAACGACGATTGCAGCACCAATGCTAACTGCAATCACCAGAAGGGCGGCCGCGGGAGAAGGAACGATGACAAGGGCGACGACAACAGCTGCTCCGTTGAACGACGGCGGCGCCATTACGGCGGGGACGTGACTGGGAGTAATGGGAACTTGAGTGAGGTGGCGCTGGCGGGGCAGAGTAAATTGCGAGGAGGGGGAGGGGCGGCGTGTGGGATGGGATCGTTGCGGTCGACGAAGTCAGAGGGGTTCCTGCCTCTCCCTTGTCCTATCCTCTCCCATTACATAATCACGATCAGATAAAGTGGGAGACCGGTCGAGAGCTTGGCCCGTTGGAGGAGAAACCTGGAGAGGGAAACCACTTCAAGCCGTCGTGGGTTGGCGCCGGATCTCAGCATTCAGCGTAGAATTACCGTAATATTCCGCGATAAAAAAAAAAAAATCACTACACTAAGGAGACTAATAACCACAGCAGTTCAAGTGTACATCAATACATCGATGCAGTCGTCGGGATCGAACTGGTGGGTGGGATCAGAGAGAATAGTGGAGGGCTGAGCCGATTACGGCGGTGGCGACGGTGGCGTCCGGTCCAACCTGCGAGTCTCAATACGGGGCGTCGGCATGGCCACGTGCCGTCGCCTGACCCCGCCGCCGCCGCCGCCGCCGCCACGCGCCGCGCTGGGCCGGTCCTGCCCCCGCCACGCCCCCAGGCCGGCGTGCGGACGCACCCGCGACGCCGCCCATGGGGCCTTGGGCGGTGCGGTGGCGGGGGCGGGCGCCAGCGACGCGCCGACGCTGTTTACACTTGTTCTCGCATTCTTGTTTTCGCTTCTACGCACTCCCTCGTCGGGCTAACTTGATCAACCCCGTCGATGTGATTGCAGACTGTCAGTGGTGGGATTTCGCAACGTTATCGACGCTGTGGGGGCATGAAGTGAGTAATTTGACAGCCGATGTTTACGTTCTTTATTATGAAACGGAGTTGTTTTTCGACCAAATGATGTTACGCGGTTTGTAACTGCGTCAGAGATGCTGTTCAACGTAGACAAGCACATTCAGCGGGAGGGTGGGGACGGGCGTCAAAAAATCGAGATGCACTACTTGAGGGGGTTACGAAATGTTGTATTTTTTTCGTTTATTGATGACATTAGAGTTGAAATTGATTAGGTCTTCCTAATTTCTAAAGATTTCATTTCATAGTACTATAATAACACGAGCGAATCTTCGCAAATTCCATGATCAACTGGTTACATCAAACACTGGAAGGGCCATGTTACCTTTCGATAAATCAGTCAATATTTTTTTATTCTTATTTGGCTCTCATGCTCTTTAAAGGATATTTCATCCAGCGCATTCTCATATGAATGCATAAGTGTGAAACTTATTCTGAGAGGGTCTTGTGTTGCAGTAGTAGACACGTGTTGATCATTATGAGATATTTATAGCCCGTTCAGCATTTCGCAGTATTGATAACTCGGCGCCGTGAAACAGACGAGGACCAGGAATACATATGAATGATATTTTCATGGTAATCAATTGATATCAATAATTTGAGATCGTAAAGTCGTCTAAATTATTCGTGTCACAACAAGACTGTCACAACATAGTATTATCTGTCAGTTCAAACTGATATACGTTAATCAATTGATTGAATTCTGAGAAAAGTCGACCTTTAAGTTTGACACAGTGTCGTAAATACCCAATGCCGCAAGAGATATCTTTATTCAGGGCAAGAGAGACTCTGTCTGGGCAGACGAGTGAGTGGATAATGGAGACACAAGTGATAAGCAGAGCCATCTTTCCATAGGATAATTCAGGGAAAAACGTGTCCCTTAACCGCTCATTTGAATTTTGAAAACCTTATTAAATTCCTATAGTTATCGTAGTCAAAAGCAAATCGATTTTTTTTGTTCGCCTGTTGGAATTAGCTGACCAGTCAAGAATGGTCAGTGCGCTAGTTGAGAAGTGATGGTGGTCCCGTTAAACATCGCCATTAAACAAATGACTTTAAAATAATTTTGCCAACTACCTTTCTGATTTGTGAGGCAAAAGTGATCTAGAGGTAACTTGACATTTGTGGAGTTGAAGAAATGGACTCGAAAGGACAAAGGCGGCAAGGCATGAGTACGTCCCCCCCTTCCAGGTCAGGAGGTCGTGTCCCCATGAATGTTTTGAAAGGAGTACTTTAGCATAACGTAATAAAACATTTTATTTCTTCGAGTAGGAAATTGTTGTACAATATTTGGGAAGAGGCTCTCTAATGCACCTGGCAACCTTAGAAATGGATTAAAATTACATTAATATTGCATTTGTTAATTGAATCATTCAAGTTATAATTTTATTCTCCTTGTGAAATGTTTTATTCATTTATTAAAACAATGTCATATCTAAATGTAGTCAAGTTCTAATGGCATCAAATTTAAAAATATGCTTAATTCCATCTAGATCTTCACTAATACTACTGAAATATTTATCTTTATTATTTTTATTATTATTATTATTATTATTATTATTATCGCGATAACCCTTATACCGTGAAGTGTACTGTAGTGGAGTAGTGGAGGGGAGTGTAGTGTAGTGTGGTAAAGGGGAATGCAGTGTAGTGTAATGTAGAGAAGTGTTAGATAAACTAGAAGTCAATTTAGAGATAACTAGAAATTAATTAGAACTAGGATGTCAACCCTAATTCTATTTGAAATTCTAATTGTACATTTTTGTAATATTTTGTAATTTTTCTAATTCTAATTGTAATCATGTTTGCCACCTGAGCATTAGCTCAAAGCAAACTTTAATAAATCTATCTATCTGTTTAAATAAAGAAAACAAAGGAAAAGGGAGCCAAAGGGAAGAGTGAAATAGCAATGTGCTGCACACACCTACGCGAAAGGATGAGTACGAAAAGCGTTGTCCCGTTCGGTGCCGTCAACGAGTTTCGTTCCCGGCGCCCACGAGCGACTCGGGCCTTGCGCAACGCGCACTTGAACTTGGAGCGCGCTGCGGCGTGCCCGTTGATCCACAGAGCAGGAGGCAGCATCTTTATCGCCCCGCGCATCCGCGTCGCCTGGACGAATCTCTATAAAAAGGCGCTTTGAGCAGACCGATAAACCGATTGACGCGCCTTCTTTTTCTGCCACCTTACGCTCGCCGCTGAGCAACGAAGCGAACACCGCTGCCTCCGCATCTGCCAGCTGCCCCCTTGCTCCCCCGCCGCCCAGCCACCCCGCCGCCCCCATCCATACTGGATTTAACCCGCCACTCCGTCCCTACTCCGCAAACTGCCACCCCCGGCTCCCCACCCCGCCGTCCCCATCCATACTGGTTTAACCCGCCGTTGCGCCCCAACCTTCGTGAACAGCCACCCTCTCGCCAGCTCCCCACCCCTGACCTGCGTTCACCGCAGCCCCCGACATCCCCGCCTTCCCCCCTCGCGATTCCCGCGCGGCGATGGTGTAATGTTAGCGTACCGGACTGTTGTACCCATGCGTTCAAACCCGCATCGAAGCCGTGGATTTTTAAGGGCGAAAAAATCCTTCGTACGCATTCCTTCGAAGGCGGAAGTAAAGCCGGCTGTCCCATGTTAGTAGATTTACTTTCCATGTAAAAGAGCCTCAAGCCTAAATGACTCCTCTGAGCTAAATTGAAATCACCTGTTTCTCGCCCCAAGAAATACCTCCTTTCTCTGCTAGTTGGTGAAAGGAGTTGTAGCGAAATTTGCGTGGTCAGACGGAAGAGCGGGCC
>BOPP01000010.1:13147911-13180931 GCA_017312745.1 Gryllus bimaculatus | reverse complement strand
CCGTCCCGCCCCGTCCCGTTCCGTCCCGTCCGATACCGTGCCACTCCACACGAGGTCTCCCCGCGTCATCCCTCTCCACACCGGTCCGTCGCAGCTAGCCGCTCCGCCTCCGCGCGCCGTCGCCAGACGCCGCGCAACGGGACGCCATTGAGCGATGAACCGCCGCTTCGCATGCGGAGCGCCGCTTACGTAACTCCGTGGACGAGAGTGGTCGCACAGCGGCTGGAGAACCTGTAGGACTGCCAGCGACCGCTTCCTGTTTTCCACGCCCACGAATTTGTTATGCACGCCAGCCTTTAGCGCTGTCTGCTCGCGCCGATACATTCGACATATAAGTTAATGAATCCCTCGATGAAGGCTAAGTCATGTAAGAGTTTAAAGATGTTCAATCTCAAGTGGCGCATGATGCTTTTGTAATTTTTGTAACATTGAAGTGGCTGTATATGTAAATAACAGTAAATGAAAAACAAAACAACACATGTCATATAAACTGCAAAGGTCATGAGCGACTAATACATTCATTAAATATAATCACAAATATCGATATTTTTACAAAATGTTACTTTTACAAATATCAACAAATATTTTACAAATGTCATTGAAGTTTTAATTGTAACTAAACATCATTTATATAAGTGAAATGCACGATTTCTCTTGGCTGTCCGCTCAACGCCGCATCGTGGATTGGTTTGCCCGGGCTGGTTCACGGTGTGTTAGTTACTAAAACAGCCTCTGACTGCGCAACACCTCCCAGTCAGCAAAGAGTACTGGAATGAATGGCCACAGAGTTTACAACTTCAGAAGAAAAATATGTCTCGCAATTAAACCAAATGAACTCAATTTGTCTTATTGAAGATTAGATCGGTTTGAAATATTCTTAGTAACCGAGGAATAGTAGAAACAAAATTCTATTACTAGACGATTTCTTTCTCTACAAAGCAAATAATATTAATTAAATTTTTGATGAAATATATTATCTCCCTAAGACACAGTTCTTAAAATTAAATGTTGCTTTACCTTGAAATAATTATATGAGTCATCATTGCCAACAATATTGTTGGCAATGACTCATATAATTATTTCATTGGAAATGCCAACGAAAATCCACCACTATACCAATATTACGTTACCTTTCCTAGACGCTGAGTTCAACGGTAATGTGTGTATGGAATGTTTACAGAATTACACGTATTATCACCAGCATGAAACAATCGCATTGGGACCCGTCATCCCCCACATAGCACGTCATTCCTTAAACTGATTGCTTATCCAATACAGTTTCCCTCTTAATCACTCATTGTTCATCCATACGTTTTCCTTTACATCAATTATATAAAAGAAAAAACTGATAATGTGGCTGACTAAATGTACTGACAGATGTTGGGTCACTTGTTGCGAGAATCTTTCGAGATCGGATTTGGGGGCCTGAACGACACTCTTCGTGACTCAACAAAATCATCGTACATTGTCCTCCTGACACAACGCGAAAATATACAAACAGTTACTTTTTAAATATTTCAGATATTATAGCAGGAAACGCGTAACGATTTTGTGTGACATCCACTTCTTTAGACGACTTTTATTGAAATGTTAGAAGGGAATCAGTTGGAGGCAAATTATAGAAAGTTTTTCGTGATGTGTGGAAGCATAATCGAATTATTAAGTCATATCATGGCGTTAGAAGTTTTTGCTTTTCTCGTAACAGAAAAATCGCCACATTTGATTTCCATGGAAATGATTTCGGAAAGTACTTGTTAACGTTGGAAGAAGAAGCTTTAACCTAAGAAGTGGTAATAGTCTGTGCCTCGAAGAAGAAAATTTATAAAGGTACTTCGTTTCATTGCTTAAATTTTCCCTCTAAATTTTTTCTTAAATCTTAATTTTTAAATATAAATAATCACAATCAAAATGAATCAGGATTCTCTTTAGCATATTTGAAACTTCACTTAAAACGACAGAAATTTTGAACCTACTTCAAGTTGATATTTGTTACATTGCCACACCAAGGTATCTAGTACATTACCAATCTGTTTTTTAAACAGCTTTACATACCGTTATTTCATTTATTAACATTAATAAGAAACAAGAACGCCTATAAATCGCACATCTGTATATTTAGATTGAGAAAATATTCATAAAAGAACCGTCTCATCATAGTATATTTTAAAATTTAAATATACACCAAATTATGAATTGAGCCTACAAGACCTTGGAGGATTTCCTGTAGACGTAGATGAAGATGAGATCCTTTGAGTCAATAGCGGACCTCATTGATTAGCCACATTAGTGCACTCGAGTGCTCTGGAAGCTGAGGTCCAAATCCCATGAGATCACCGTTCCAGTATATCGAATTCTAGGCGTGCGGTTGTACCGTGTTCCCTGGTACAACAGAACCAGTTGCACGTTGTAAGAGGAATAAGCGAGATGGTAAAATTCAGCCAATCAGATAAGAGAGACAACTCCATTTGCACGAAATAATGTTAACCTGATCTATCAATTATTCATATCGATTGTTCTCTAATTTCGTTCGAGAAATTGTAATTCCTTGAAAAGAAATATTGCTGAGAACGTGATGCTTAATGCTTTTTGACTCTTTTAGATATATCATTACAAGAAGTTCAATTTGCCACTTAATATACATCCACTTTCTTAATTATTAAATTAGTTTAAATAACCCGACGAGTCTAGGTTATTTATTTAAAACAAGTACTTAATTATACTGAAAATCATTATTAACTGTTTTGCATTCAGAGTTTTGCCTAAAGTCGAGGCATTTCTGATTATGATTTCACTAATTTAAAAGGTATTAATTATTAGAATGTGAATGGTACTAATTATTAGAGGTTATGACATTCACATTTCAGTTGTAATTTCTACAGCATACTACTCAACGCACATCATTTCTAGAGCAATCTTCTTCGTAACAAAATATTATCTTGCGCCGTCACAAGTGTCAAGTTTTCTTGCGTCACGATGCATCATGTGTGACGGTAGATCCTTAAACAAACATCTTCCAACGTCAGAAAACATCGATGCCTCTTTTGATGACACAGCAGTCCAGGTCGTGGACCGGATTAGGTGGCTCAGGGCATAAACTGATGCCACTCACCGGGAGAGTCTATGTTTCGAGTCCCGACGGTGGCAGGAATTTCGACACTATTTACGTACAAGCTAGGTCGAATTCAGCTGGTGACTGAAGGACAATTTCAGCGGCCTGCTGCTCCGGTCGGTTGTTGTCCGTGGGTTTTCCGATCATCATCACGCGAATTGAATTGAATTGAATTGAATTGAATTTGCCTCATTTTACGTGGCGAGACTCGGTCCATTATGCCCCCTCTTCCGTCTGACCACGCAAATTTCGCCACGCTCCTTTCATCTAGCACAGAAAGAAGGCATTTCTTGGGCGAGAAATAGGCGATTTGAATTTAGCTCAGAGGCGTCATTTAGGGTTGATCTTTTACAAGAAAGTAAATCTACGAACATGGGACCCGAAGGAAGGCGTACGAAGGATTTTTTCGCCCTTAAAAATCCACGGCTTCGATCGTTTGCACCCACCAACTTGGGTACAACAGTCCAGTACGCTAACCGTTACACCATCGCCGCCGCTTACATCAGAGAAGTACTTTAGCAAACGGGCAACGGACCGCGCACGATCATTCTTTCCTCTTCCAGACCTATCCTCACCCATTACTTACACATACTTACATGTACTACACTACCACACATATTAGGGGACTAATCGGTTAGGGGACTAGACTAGTCGGGACTTGTCACTTTCAGAAGAACCCTGGCAACAAACACGTTGTTCCTATGTGAAGTAAATTACCTCCTCTAACACGTAGTCAGAATCCCTCTTAGTAATTTAAAATGGATTGACGGCAAATTCTCCGTCCGTCCCGTCGGTCGGTCCGTCCGTCAACCATCCGTCTGGACGGCCGACCATCTATCCGTCCATTTGTTTGTCCATCCGTCGATCCGTCCGTCCGTCCGACCGTCCATCCCACCGTTGACTGTGTCCGTCTACTCGTCTGTCCGTCCACGTGTGGCCAACGCTAGTGCCTAATCCGTTAGGCCGATTTTCTCCAAAACTCATATTCTCCGATAGATTTAAAGAATCTCTTCTTTAAAGACAAATTGTGAAATTAATTCATGCACAATGTTTCGAAAATATGAGTAATTTTTGACAAAATTGTGCATGGAATATAGGAAATTTTCAATAAAAAATACTTTTATAGCTTTCAATTTTAAAACTATGAAATTAAAGATAAAGATTTTTGTCTTAAACAGAGTTTGTCCTTGCTAAGGCGGTATTCTGCTGAGAGATACCTGGAGGGGGATATCCCCACAAATCTGTTATGACGTGTAGGTCGCGGCCGAATTTCAACATCCCGCAAGGGAGGAACTCTGCCACCTGTTGCTATAAACACTCGTTACGAGTTAATTTGAACGCGGTTACTACAACTCTCTACGTTGTAATCATATTCATCAGGTGACAGTATCAACAGCTCACTACAAAAAATGTACACACAATACATGTACCGTATTTTGCAACGCCTTCCAGATGACATTAAATGATTAAATTCGATGCAAAAGTGTAAGTCCCAAGTAAAATCTTTTCTGCTGCACAATTGTTTCTATACAATTAGAGACTATACCGAGCATCCAAAAGGAAAGTAATGATAATTTCAACAACTGCATTCAGTGTATTATTTACCATTTGGATTGCATAACTCTAAAGAACCTGTAACAACTTTTGTACTTCAGCTTCTGGGCCATATCGATCAGGTTTACGTCGTTTCCCTGATCCTCGAGCAAATGCTAAGATAGCTCCTTGTTTTGCTTCTGGAAATAAATGTAACTTCAACTTAACTTCTCCCCATGGCACGTCACACACAGGTTTTAACTGTTTGGTCGTAAATAAATAAAATAATAAATACATAAAATAATAAATAAATAAAATTATAAATAAATATCGTAAAGGAAGTAATATCCTAAGGAAATAATTACTTTACATAACTTAATTAACTTACATAACTTAATTATTAACTTACATAAATTACATAAAATTTAATAAGTACTTTCTATTTGTATTTATTTGATATTGTTTGTTTTTCCACTAAATTCACTGTATACTCCCTTTTTTGTGTTCAACTTGTGTTAATGTTTTAATTTCTCCTCCTTGCTAGAGATCCACTGAGGATGGGAAAAGTGTTTTTCCGAAAGTTAACTCTGGAAAATTATTAATAAAAATTATTACACATATTTCCTTTGCCATATTATGATTACCACAAGATATCTGCTACCACCACGGAATTTTATAAATAAATAAAATAATAAATAAACGCATTAACTGCTAACACATGACATTTGACAAGTGTGGAAATATCAATCATTTAATCAACACAGGTTCTCAGCTGGTTTAAAAATTTCGACACTGTCTGGACTCGAAGCTAGTATCCCCAGATATAGGAAGCTTTCATACGCTTGCAATCACTCATCGCTGCTACATACACTTGCACTATTCGTGTATAGAAGACACTTTAATAACACAAAAAGTTTGAACTTTCAAGGGTAGCACCAAAAGAAACCAGATACTAAAGTTCTCACGCGTTGTTTACTTCGCAGCGTTTGTCATTGGTCGAAGTGATAGAGGAAGCAAGGCAACTGTCAGAGTTGTTGGCCTCGAGAACGGATTAAAGCAGCCAGGAACACGTTGAAAAGCTCGTCCACTGCCCACGTGAAACTGAAGTCCATCAAGCAGAGCGATGTATATTCTCCGCTAATCTGCAATTACAAAGTCTGAACAAACACTTTTCTTCATTTGCATATCCAACTTGACTTTCGTAACTCAAACTCGAGTATATATACCCTTACATTGGCAGATGAGGAAGGCACGCTGTTATCCGATGTATATACTGCCTTTTTTTTGTCACTTGGAACTAACCACTCAGAACTTTTTGAATAACTCAGAACTATAATATATACAGAATTATGCATCGGACAAGTTTGGAAAGGCTGCAGCGCAGAGTATCACAATATACTTTAGAAAATTATGGGGAGGGAATGATTTGAAAAGAGACTAAAAATGATAAGATTCTGCGCTTTGTATAAAGCATAGTGGAGGCACATTGCTTGAAAATAAATTAATCGTATGGAAAAGGATCACCAGTCTAAACCCAATGAAGACCTCAGGGAACGGGCATAGGGCAATTTTCTCTCGCAAATTGATCAATAACGGGCCAGAATAGTTTTCCTTCAAACATTTTTGACAATCTCTCGCAGTTTTCGCAAATTTTGGAAACAAATATCGGATAATCCTCACGTTATTCTAGCGTTAAACATAGTAATGAATATTTGCGTTTATAATAATGTATTTATAATCAAGTTATAGTGTTGGAAAGTGTAGTGTAGTAACTCTGTCAATTTTCTAAAATTGCTAACTTTTGAAATAACGTGAGAAAGTATGTACTGTTGTAGCACCACAAGTTATATTGTATTTACATTTTTTCTTATTAATGTAATAAACTTCACAAATCAACAGTCGAAGAATATAAGGACGAGTCAGGGATATTATGATCCTCTCCAGGCGAAGTAAATGGGACTATATAGTCTAATCATTAATTGCGGTATCTACAGCCAACCACGTTAGGCAATGAAGATAACCACAACATGGTCCGAAAGGGCTTATATCAATAATTCATGGTCATTCTATATCGGCTCATTTACTTCAGATTGAGGATTTTGCTATTTCTGCTCGTCTGTTCTACATTGTATGCCTGCAGAAGGTAACTTTACGTACTGATCACCGGAAAACTTTATTTTAGTAAAACACATTTCATTTTAAAGAAACGTATTGGAGAGAAAATAAAACGAAGAGTACTAGTAATGCACAATTTAAAATTCTAAATTACGTAATTATTTGTAGTGGAATGGTACGTGACAGTGAAACACAAAGACTAATGTACTCGTACAACTACTATTATCCAAAGACCTGTGCGAAATGGAACTAAATTAATAAAGCCAGAAAATGACAAGATGAGATGTTTATATTTCGTAGGGAATATCGTGTTTACATTGCGCCAGTCAACACGTATAATACGAGCAAATCGTAAAAGTCAAGTGCATTTGACGAAAAACACGGGAACTTAGGGGATAGCTCGTTTGGGATCGTGCCCACATTCTGGGCACGTTTTAGTCCAATATTCATTTCACTTCCTGTTTCATCCATGCGTTGGAGATTCCCAAAATATCCGGAGACTCTCGGGGGTGGGGGTGGGGTGGGGTGGGGGGAGATGTTGGCACACGCCGTCGCCTTCGGCTATCGCGCCCGCTCGCAGTAGCTGCCCGGAGCCAGCGCCCGGAAAAAGTGGTGCTGACTCAGCAGTCGATACTCGATTCAAGAGCCGGCCTCGCTAATCAAAGGAGCTATTTTCTAGACTATTGGCTGTACATTGAAATTGATGGGTAAAATGAAAAAATAAAGCTTATGTAAAGCGGGGGGATATTAATCTAGACACCCACACTCGCTTGACGATTCTGCCCTATGTCAGCTGTAAATCATTCTGCCTCTAATTCATTTTTCACACAACGGCGTCAAATTCTCAACCGACACAAGCCAGACTTGCGAGAGTAGCTTGATCGTGTCTCAAGCAAATTATACATTATATTTATCATCATCATAATCACCATCACCATCAATCTTGTGGGGTAAAATATTAAGAGCTTTTTCCAAGAATATATGAAGATTCGAAAGATGATGTTTATTTGACATAGCTTGTTTCGTAGATGCTGCATGTCAGATGGGTGCCCTGTTTCCGCAATGTGATCTAACCGAAAAAACGCTATTATTTTAGCAAAGAAGACCTAAGGTGCGCTGATCCCCATCGATGAAAGGACGACATTTGGTGATAAAATAGGACAGTCCGTAATGTTTTAAATAATAACGTTATATGTGACATATTGTGTATCTGTACAAGTTACATTGTATGGATATTTATGGAAGTATTGTAACTGATGTAAAGTACTGACACATGCAACAACTAAGAAACCTTTAAAACCTTTATTTGAAATAGCTACACAAACGTTGCTTTCAGCTTCAGATTCCTTCCTTCCCATTTTGAATGCCAGACATTTGCTGGCAAGGGCATCGTTAAACTTGCATATCTGCTTTAGCATTTTATACTACCACAATATATCTTTGTCAAATTATACCAGGGAAACAAAAATAACATGTTTCCTTCCTCGATAAAATTACCAACACTTCACAAAACGTCCAAGAACAAGATATGATAGAATAAGTCTTGATTTGCAGAGAGAAGAGAAAATATTCCGATGCTAATTCTGCCGCCACCAACAGACATATTAGTGTAAACAGAAGTTAAGAAAAATAATTTCAAAATATCGTGCTCTTAGATGAGCAAGTTACAAGAAGAAGAACATTTCATGGATATAAAAAATGAAAAGACGGACATGTCCCGATGAAAGAGGACGTCTGGTCACCCTAGGTAGACCTATTCAAATTTTACTTAGCTGTTTTTCCCTTAGGATTTCTGTTCTTTTTCCCTTAGTTCTAGTCGTTTAGGCACTTAGGGTTTGAGACACCTCAGGTTCAATTTTTTTCCGCCGGTAAGCGTGAGAATAATGGAGTTTTTGTCTTATAGAAATAGTTTGTAGTAACTGTTTATTTTTCCAAAAACCTTTTTCTGCCGCATTGCGGCCATCTTCAGTGCTACAAAAAATTACAATTAAAATTTTGCGTATTACAGAATATTATTTATGAATTATGACATCAAACCTCGTTAAGTTTTTGTCCTCAACGGGATTTGATGTGAACATCGCTAATGCGGGCAACATACGTCACATCAACCGAAGCGGCAACAGTACTGGTATTGTGGAAATTAAAATCTTCGTATGGTAAGGAGGCGAAGAACGATAGCATCAAAAGCTTTGAAAGTGGGAGCTTGCTTTGCCCAGAAGACGAAACTCAACATCAAAAAGGAAGGAAGAAATGTTAAGTGAAGCACTGAAACATTATTGAAAGCACATATGAATAATATGAAATCATAAAACTATGGAAATAATGCAGAACATGAGGTTGGGTTTGTATAGAAATATGTGCAATTGATTACTGACTTTCGAGAGAAAATTGCAAACCATTCCTCACAACGTTTAGAGAGCAAAGGGAATTCGCATCTGTTCACTCGCTTCTAAACTTTGGCGCTAGGTTAAATTAATAGTAATTATTTCTATTTTATTATTGTTATTATTAGTATTACTAATATTGTTGTTGTACAAGTAAGCAGAGTGTAATTTGACAATTTTTTCAACAGGAGGAGGATTCAAGAATTAAAAAATTCAAGTTAACAATCAGAGGTGACACAAGGAAACCAGCGTTTTCACTTTTACTTACTCTGCTTCTACTGAACACATGCGACCTCGGAGTGGTCCATCATGCGACTTGTCTGTCACCTTGTCAGAAGTCTTCGTATCGAATACAAATGAACCGACGATCTGAACACATACTACCGGGAGAGGTGGGACAGAGCATCAATCGATGTTACTGCAGTGCCTCTGGTCGGGAAGTCTAGATTCGAGTCCCGACCGTGGCAAGAATTTCAACACTAGCTTGTCCGCTAGGATGAATTCCGTCGCTGACTGTCGGAAAATTCTAGTGGCCGGGTGCTCTAATCGGTAATTTTCCGTGGTTTCTCCGATCAATATCAGGCGAATGCCGAAGCAGTACCCTCGCAAACAGGCCACGGACCGCACGCGATTGTCCTGGTTCTATCCTTACCCCTTACTCTCTCTCTCTCTCTCTCTCTCTCTCACACACACACACACACACACACACACACACAATGCACTACACTTCCACACATGCCGGGAGTCCGTTCGGGAGCTTAGAGCTTGTCCCGGCTGGAGCGGTGCCCCGCTGATGGGAGATACCTGGTTGGGGAATCCCATCTGGCCGACGGTAGGTCGGCGCCGGATCTCGCCATCCAGCATGGACGATTTACACCACAACCCTATGGAAACCTGCACTACATTTATGGGACAAATGGCTTTAGTTGTTGACGCGCCCAGAATGACTCGCAATCATCAATCAATCTCAACATATACTAACAATAAGTACGCTCTTGGGAAAGTTTTTCTTTACCCAGTTTCTTGATTTTTGAGTCCTTGAGACCAACATTTCAAAGTGAGAAAACCATAAAATGTGGCAGTCAGAAATGGATTGTCTCTGATAAGAATAAATAAAAAACCTTTCACATCCTACTACTCAATTTGCAGATAACATAATATCATACTTTTTTTTGCATTTACACCATACGTGCGCATGCGGGAACCAGGGAGTCATTTCCGCTTAGAAATTTCCAAAGGGTCCCCGTAGACGTGCTTAAAAAACCCTTTTATTTAGGTAAGTTTGATCACCTCCTTTTTTAAAGCTGATATTTTGGGGATTTGATACACTACATTTGGAAAACAAACTCTCCAAATCATCTGGTAGCCCTGTAAATGGTTCAGCGTAAAATCAATTGTATTTGTAAAATGAACCATTGAACTTATACTTTCATTCTTCATGTAAGTTTTATTTATTTATAACAAAACTGACATATGTAAATGAAAAAGAGAACCCGGAGAGGCCAGCAAATGTAGTTAACCCCCTGTTGATTAAGACTGCGCACGCCTGTGCTTTCCACAATCCTCGGTGGAAGGTTGGATTCCCACTAACAAGTTAGTAGACTTGGTGCGTCGCTGAAACTACAGCAGACCGATTCTGCAGACGGGCCCGCCTCGAGGCGAGGTGCTCTGACCGGGTCGTCGCATTGGGCAGCACCCGGCCGAGTCAGCGCACCGGCTCCCGGGAAGCGCGTCACAGGCCCCAAGGCCGAGCTGCGTGTGCGACAGGAGAGAGCCGCTCTGCTCCGCTTGGCTCTGCTCGCTCGGCGGCCGAGAAAGATGAGCCCATTTGCGCGTAACGTGGCTGTCCACGGCAGCCCAGTGGGTCGCGGCGCGGCGCGGCGCGGCGCGGCGCACTTTAGAGGCCATTTCGAAACTCCCACGTCGCGACACGACGAGACAAAACGGCCGCTTCCATTGATGGCGACCTGTTCCACGGAAAGTGGGCGGTTTAAACTACGACAGATACGATGGAAAGGTACTTGATACAAGTTATTGTCGCTTTAATGATCTGTCAAGGATATTTCTTTCGTTGTGAAAGTCGAGAGTATGAAGCAGTTACAAAGTTAGAGTTGAGTAAAGTTAAAAATAGGTGAAAAATTATTACTAAAAGAAAACAAATTAAAAAAATTACGAAAATCATACATTTTCAATATATTTCATTGTTAGTTGTTTAAAAATATTCTAAAAATGTTTTCTCTTCGTGTTACTGGAGAATAAAAAAAGTTTGCATAATCTCCGTTAATATTACAATTTAAATTATTTGTTTAAAGTTTTCACTCGTTCTTTTCAGAGTACCTCCGACGTCTAGACTGCCCGCACAATTGACTGTAACGAATATGAACTCTCGGCTCTAGGGTCAAAACAACTCGAGGCCGCCCTCACAAGTGACACAACAAACATCGATTGCCTCAGGGGGATTCCGGTCCATGGCTTTTCATTACCGCATTGCTAATTCCGTATATTCTCTAAGGGATTCCCTTCCCTTCTCTTGTATCGACCTATTTCAGAAGAATGCTTGCTTAACCGATTATCTTATATTTTTACTTTCTCTTTACTTACGTAAAGAAGAGAAAATAGTGTAAAGGGATTTTTCAGCAAAAAAAATCGTATTGTGAGTTCGTGATATAGAAAAAGTAGATCAACATTACTACTTTAAGTAAATTCGTCACAAAACTGTTCAGACGTTTCTTTCCCAAAATTGACATCCGTCCCATTCAATCTGGGTAACGCGAGAGCATACGCATTTAAAACGGATATTCTGATTTTTGGGGGTACTTTATACGAAGCCTCAACATTTTTAAATGTTTTCAAAAATGACTACTAATTTAGAGATTAACATTTTGTTTTGCGATACGGCAAAGTGCGCTTAAAAAATGCGCAAGCATCATTTTCGTTGAACTCTCTGAATTTTCGAAAATTGCAAGGATTAATTTTTTTTCACCGAATTCCTTCAAGTATAACGTTGAATACAATGACTTTTTTCTTCATGAAATTTATTTTTCAAAGATAGATCGTTAAATAAGGTCCAATTAATATGCAATTCAGTAAAGTGTAATTTTTCCAAAATATAAGTCATTTTCGAGTAATTTTACTTGAAATAGAGGCAATTTTAAAAAGAAGATTTTCTCAGAAAAAGGTTCCTAATTTCTTCTTTAATTATTACTCCGGCAGACCAAAGTATGCTAAAAAAATGGTGCACGTCTCATTTTCGGTGAACTGTTTATTTTCGAAAATTGCAAACAATTAACACTGCACAATATAACATTAGTGACTTTTTCTTGTATAGAGCGTTTTCTTGTAAAAATGGTAGAAGTCTCATTTTCATTGAATTCTCTGTATATTTGAAAATAACAAAAATGTAATTTTTTTGAACTCTTCCTACATCTACAGTATTGAAGATAGAGATTTTTCTTAAAGAAATCTGTTCTTTAAAACTATATCTTGAAATAATGTCAATAAACTTCTCTGAATATGTTAACATTGCAAATGTAAATATGGACCTGCTTTTTACAGCGACAGAAAGGTTGAGTGTAGCTGTGACCCTGATGATGTAGAGGTAACATGAATGGAGTGCTTAACACGAGAACCTGAGCTCGAATCCCAGTGGGAAAATATGCTGACTGGAAACACTTTTGCAGGTTCAAGTGGTATAATATTGCGCAACTATTACAAACAATGCTAGTACGTATGTGCTGTTGAAGCACTAATATTTCTCTACAATATACTGCACATAATATAATAAAGATTGGTGTATAAATTATTTAAAACAATTGGGCACTCCATTATTTTCCTAAATACCTAGATTTCCAAAATTGAAGGACGGTTCCACTACTTAGCTGATGCGTTTTGAATCTTAATTGTTAGGCAATAGCTACAAATTAGACTACGTCAAGCATTCTTAAGAACTAGCCATAACATTTCTGCATGGCGTTTTGGGGAGAATGTGTTATTGCGCGATGGAGTAACGTCAATACATAGTTTTAAGTTTACAAACATTCCAATTATCAACGATACGAAAGGAGAGAAGAGAATTATTAATTACGGTGTTATTAAATTAAGATGTAATTATGATATGATTGTATGTCATTATGATATTATTATATGTTTTATAGCTTTATAGGAGAAAACAGAAATGAACTTCATTCATAATGTTATAATCAATTGGATCCCGATCTTAATTATACCCAGGAGTGGCCGGTTCATTGTCGGTTATTGATCCCCAGTCGTCATAGTCCATAATCATCATTTACACCCTTCAAAATTCGAATTACATGAAGATTTTTATGTATGTTCAATTAATGCAAACATTTATAACTGTTATCGGAAATTGAAATTGTTTTGAAATATCCTAAGGCTGTTAGAGAACTGATTTTTCTCGAAAATGACAGCAAAATAAATACAAAACTTTATACTGCAATTGTTTTTGATAAAAGCTATGTATTAGGCTTTCAGCCACATGTACAATAATGTAACTACATTTTTCAAGTAATCTCTTATGATATCGCTTTGATGATAGTGTACTAAATTGTCCAGAGTAATGAGTTTTTGAAGCTACAAGTGAGAAATGAATTGTTGCCTTCGAAGTGGAACTTATTGAGGAACTAATTAAGAATAGTCTTCTCAGACTTACAACCTGAGAAACGCAATTAAATTGAAAATCAAGTTATAAACTTCAAATAACAAAAGTTAACGAGGCGCATTTAAGTTTAATGTAGGCGGTGTGAACTTACTTAATCCGCAATGGGGTTTGAAGAGATTGAAGATAATTATTAACAACACAATTTTCTAGTGGTCTCTTATGGTTGCTTCCAGGCCTTAGAACTAATTAATTTGCTTTAAATTGCACAGATTAATAGATTAAAATATATTAGAAGTAGGATTAAACTCGTACAATAAACTTAAATCGATGAAAGATGTAATTTTTAAAACATAAATATAAATCCATGTTCAGTCTTTTCTCCTCTCTTCGAAAGATTTGTAAAATGTACGGTAAAATCTCATATATTACATTTTTTACAGTATTATAATCGTAACCACGTTATTATAAATTTGAGGAGCAATACAAACACCATTAAACATTCGGGACTTATTGCATTCTCAGACAAGAATACACATATTTACAAAACAATTTTTACGATTTCTTATGAACGAAATAGACATTATAAAGAGTATTTGGAATTTTAGAATTTTCACATTAAAACAAATGACGTTACAAACTAATCGTTTCGTACTTAATACACCGCGATCGAGAGGGTCCAAGAATTAATAACACATGCCACATTTGAAGAAATCACTCATGAAATTTAAAATGTGTGAACCTTGTACCTTCCTGCATGCATTTCGGCAATTTCCTCAATAAAGAGAATAACTTTTGTTGCAACGCAGAGGAGAGAGGATGTGGCACACGGTATTTTCGCAGCCTTGGGTCAAAGTTGTCGACCTGCGCTAGACGCGCGGAAGATTATCCCCGGAAACATGCGGTACCTGTTAAGTCTTTTACCCTCGATTTCACTTCTCGCACTACGCGTCACCACAATCCCCTCGCCTGGAGAATGGTGATACGACGTCATCAAAACATCCACGTTGCCAAATATCAATGTTCAAAATTAAAACATCCATGTTAATAATACATCGACAGAAAACCCTTGATGTTTTAAAAGTGGTTTAGTAATCTCTTACAATAAATTCGTACCCAACAAAATGTAATTTATAATGAAATTGTAACTGAAAAGATGTAAAACACCTATTCATTTGCGAAATACGAGGAAGGACAAAGGAAATACCAGGGTATCAAGATCATTTCGGGCGAGGGATAGTAGACTGCTTCATGAAGGTAGTAAAACTGTGTTCTTTTGGTTCGAACACTTATAGAAAGTGATCACTCGTATTTAACTTTGACAAAATTGTGATTATAAACATTTTTCATCCACTAAGAAAACATGGAGAACGTTAAAAACAACTAGCACAAAACGTTGAGTTCAAAACAAGTCGGCTTCAATATAAAACATCGATACTTTTTTAACAAAATTTTAAAATATGTTTTCAAACCATTGGCATCGATGTCGCATCTCTTCTGAAGGACCCTTCTGGACCCATCCGACATAATACTCTATTTCAAGAGGTTTCAATTAAGAATCAATATCTCTAATTCAATTTAATCTTACGTAGTTCAGTAAGTACGGCCGCTTGAATCGTACTGGACAAAACTAAGAACTCTGGAAGCTCCAGAAACTTCTATTTATATCGAACAGGATCGTTTTTGAGAAAACTGGTTAGGGGATTTTTGTAACATTTCTGAAAGTCTAATTAAAAATGATTGCAATTTTGAAGAAATTTAAGAGGAGTATAAGTTTGTATTAACTAATGAATATATAACAGTTCAATTTTAATATACTTTGATTGTTTCATTAATTGTCAAATTTGTACACGCCAAATATGATTTAATTTATTTATTGCTAAAGACAAAGGAATGTTAAAAAAATCAAACTTTAGGTAATTGTGTCTCAGAAGATATCATGAAGACAATTAATATTTTTAATAAAATTTTAGATAATGAATTTTAATTCACTTTGTAAATTTTTAGTGTGATTTTTATTTAATATTTAATTGAAACTAGTATGAACTGTGGTAATTAAAATCATGATAATTAGCTTAAATAAATGAGTTCCTTTGGTGTGCTAATAAATTTATTTGGTCATGTACATTTAGAAAAAAAAATACGAAACATCTAAATATATTCTGATTTCTTATTTGTTACTTTCCCGTATACATACGTATATACGGAGTAATATACTTGGTATAGGGTTCTGTAATGCGTGAAAAGCGGCGGATTTTCGGCAGAAAAAATTCATTGCCGGGCCCTGATAACGAAAAGTGAATAAATCCAGTTGATAAATTAAGAAACCAAAATCCTCTAGCACGTGGTGTAGCCAGAATCCCTGATTTGTGGGTCCTTGATAAAGAAAAATCAATCTGTCTATCTGCCCGTATGGTGTCTGAGAACACACTCTTTAATATGACGTGAAGTTCATTTCGAGGTACTTTTTGTTTTTTCAAAAATTACACTAAAATAATTTTTTTTGAAAGATCCCTCACACCGTTAATATACACATTTCCATCGAATTATAAACACTATTGCATTTTTGACTTTAAGTAGTTGAAGTAAATGACTTCCCATTGAGTTTTTCGGAAATTCAATAGCTTTCTGTGAAAAGTGGTTCAAATTTCAAATTTACAGTAGCGCTTAAATGCCATTTTTATATAAACAGCTTCAAATTTATCAAAAAATTACCATTTAGGACGACGTTTTACTGTTTTTTAATATCTTTAAAATAATATTTCTGTTGCTACTATTAGGAATCCGAAAAATGAAAAGAAAAAATGTACTTTGGGCGGCGATAGATGGCAGCTAGCACGAGTTTGTGGCAAATCCGAAGAGCTAGCCAAGGCCAAAGGAAATAGAAAACTAATACGAGAAAGTTCCTGTTGCATTCTCTAGCACCATTAGTTTTCTACTGACTTTGATCTAAGTTCTCGACAATCTATATCTCGCAAACCTTGAGCGAACACTACTTCGCCGGTAAAGAGATAACGGAAAGCGATGTCGATCTCGGTCTCTTCCTCGCCAGATGATGGCGGTAAAAGAGGTTGGAAGACCGTACATCGTTGTTTCCCCTTTCGAGAGAGGAAGCGCAAAAGGTTATCAGCAATCAATTTCGCTTCTGGAGTGACACGGCCTATGATCGTCACATAGAGTTACCGTATTTTCATTATGGCAAAAGAGGACATTTCTTATCAAAAAGCGGACACTTCGTGTAAAATGTTTTAATAAAATATTTTACCTTTCTTAAAGACCAAATACCTACTACTGACAAAATAAATACTTCAATCATTATCATCATTTCCACTTTTATACCTGACGTATTTGGTGAATGATGAAATCTCCCTCAACAATTAGAATTTTGTTTTGTTTTCTTCCCTTTGAACCTCGAAGAAACGCTTTGAACATTTATTTAAGTATGTCGTTAAACAAGGCTTTTCTTTTTGGCATCAAATTCGAAATATAAGCACCACACGTATTAACTATACAGGCCAGCAGAACAGTATTAACGTGACAGGGCATACGTGGAGGAATACAGAATAAATTATACATTATATCCAGGTGCAATATTGTTTTTTTATTACACAGCTGCACATACCATTGAGAGAAAGGACCGCCTGCTCGCGCGGAGAATTATTAACCCTTCTTTAATGAAGTGATAGGATGATGATGAAGTGTGAAGGGACGATCACAAATGCATCCATGCCCGAGGTGGGATTCGAACCGCGACCCTTCGACCCGAGATCGCCACGACACTACTGCCTTAGAGATCTCGGCTATCCGGAGCGACGCAATGTTATATTAATAATATTATATATTATATCCATATACAACACGTTGAACAAGCAAATGCAGCACTGTCGCATTTCATGGAGTATAGTCTATGATTTCGGCTCTTGTCAGGCGAGGTAGTTGAAGTTTAATGTCATTTATTTATACAAATGCTCTGATGCCAGGGACACGTATGAATTAAAAAAACAAAACGCTGTATCCTGCGTACATCATAGGTATACAATAAAAAAGGGGACATTTCGTCATTGGAAAATACACTCGGATAGTTTTTCTTCCATCAAAAAGAGGACATGCCCGGTGAAAAGAGGACGTATGGTAACGGACGGATATCCGTTAATGTTTATAATGTAAGAGCATCGTTGTTCTACAAAGTGCAGCATTTTAATGTTATGAGGACAACACACTGCTTATTCTGCGAAAGGATAGGTGAAAGAACATTTTCCCAATCACAAAGTCTGAACAAATCAACATGTTCATAAACTTTTCGTACAATATGAATAATTTTGCGAGAAAAGGTAATATTGGTCAAGTTTTGCGTGAAACGTGTTTCCATAGGTCGCATGCAAATAATATGAAAGACGCACAAACTGAAAATAGCTTTTCTTTATATTTTTTTGCGTTTATCAGGAATACAGAACCAAAAAACACACATATCATAACCAAATGAATATGTTGGGGGAAACTATTTTTGAATTTGAAGTTAATTTTTCGACATATTTCTCATTTCTGTTACTGGCGAAATAATCTAATTTCTCAAACAGGAATTTGATAGATACTTTTTACACATGCCGGAAGAGCGGTCAGGAGCTTTGAGCTTTTCCCGGTTGGGTCAATGCTCCGCTGGTGGGAGAAATCTAGCTGTGGAGAACTCCGCTAGAGGACGCTGAATCGGCGCCGAATATCACCAACCAGCGGTGAAAGCTCACCGCCATCTCCCGCGATAAAATATGCACTACACTTACGGGACTTATGACCTTAGCAGCTGACGAGTCCAGAATCGTTACTCTACCAACCAACCAATCTGTGTCTTTTTTGAGACAAGGCAGTACGACTGTTGATGATGATAACATATGATGGTGAAAATGATTATGGTCAATATCAAGATTATGATTCAATCGATAGTTGACACATTCTTAATGTTTCATACTTCGGCAATGAAATTTATGAAAGTTAAATTCATTTCAAATTCACCAACACTAGGCGCGTGGGAGGAGAGCTCTTTTTTTCCTGTATTTTGCAGTGAAATAAGCGTGTCATTTCTTACCGGTTAAAATGTTACATTTTGGGATGTAATTGTAGCCGGGTAGAAATTGTAGCCGTTTGATGAGCGAACTAGGCCGAAAAGACGGAGAACGTTAATTTTATTTTTCAACTTTTCTTTTCTTCTTTGCTTTTGTTTAATTTGTACGCTTTAATATGTACGCTACATTGCTTCATTCTTGCAAATTAAGCAGTTAGTCAATAAAAGTGTCAGAGATAGAAAGCATCTGTGTGGAAAAGATCAGATGTTCGAAGAATATCAGATAGGGCTCCTCTTCCTGCGAGCCAGAAAGAGGATCGGTTAAAGACGTCATAAATGGTATAGATATCGTAGCGTACTTGAGTAATCGTTTCTTTGCAACTCATTGTGAAGTGTTCAAGGAAATAAAACAGGACAACATAATTCATTTGAATGAAGTCATCCCGTAAGTTCCTCAAGTTCTCCATTAATATGGTTTCGTCACGATAAAAAATTCCCCAAAATGGAAATTATATTGGGGAGGATCATCACTTGTTACCCTTCGGGGTCCGGTGTCATGCACCACTTTTACGGACTAGTTACGCCTCTACCTGTAATGCCAATTATCTTGTATCATAATTACTGATTGTTTTGAGGAATATATTGTAAATTTACATAGGTGAGAATGGAGAATTTAAAGGTCATACCAAATTTAAAACTGTTTTATGGGATGTTTATTTATTTTCATGAATTTATGCTTCTCAATTTAATTTGTATTTAAAATCCAATATGAGAGAGAGGGAACATCGGAATATTTAACAGCAGAGTTTACCCCGAGACTTTCCAAGCTATTGAGACATCCGGCGCAGTGTCCGTGCATTATCTCCTATCAGAATCGGCTGTTTCCGATGATATTCCCGGCGGAAATTTTCAGGCCCGTTTGCTGGAAGAGGCGCTGGTGGGCAAAATCGCTTAGCGCCAGGTCATCGTACCAATGATGTAACAAACAATGTCGTTGGGGAACAAAATACAATAATGACAATGAGATATTTCAGTGGCAGCAATAGATGGAAAGGAATGAACATGTTGCCTAATTCGTGGGTAATTTGAGGTCGTTTTCCAACAACTAGCTGATTCCCTGAGTCATTAACACAGGACAGGGCGTTTACCTTTCGAAATAACAGAACGTTCCCCTCGCTTTGTGTGTCACGTTCGCTGATAGTCCGCTACTTAATAGGATATACGTAACAGTGCAACGTGTTTAATTTCATGAATATTCAATGTTGCCAAGAAAAGAAAACGTAAACACGGGATATAACTAAGGTGGTGATATGATCATTGCAATATAGGCTTGAAAATGTTTGAAAGTTTGGCAAACTCTCTTATAACAATTCGTTTTTAGAATGGAAAGAAATATATATTTATAAAAACGGTTGTTGGTCTATATACGAGCGGTAACTGTGACACCTTGATTGATTTCCATGAAAGCCAACATCTACGTGCTTTTTCACCGAGAACGTTTGTACTGTTAATGTTGCTGTAACTCTAATAAATGGCGCTGCAAACCAAATAGCGCTTCGTTTTAATTCAATTTCCATTCAAACTGCGATCCACACGAGCTTCATCGTTGCGTTGCCGTGTGAGACAGGCATAAGCCACGAGTACGGACGACGCACCGTGACAGTGAGACAGAGATTAGTGGTGAGGAGAGGGGACAGAGAGAGGGAGCAGAGAGAGAGAGAGAAGAAAGAAGAGGAAAGAAAGAGAGAGACGACAGAAAGAGAGAGAAAGACGAGAGTAGCAAGAGAGAGAAAAAGAGAGAGAAAGAGAGAGAAAGGGAAAGAGAGAGAAAGAGAGAGAGAGAGAGGGGAGAGAGAGACGAGAGAGGGACGAGAGAGAGAGAGGGAGGGAGGCATTTTTTCACAAGGAGTTGAATAAAAAAAACTGCAACGGGGATATTTTGTTAGAGTTATTTGCCCGTAACTAGGTTATAAATGATCTATTGAATTGAACGAACCGAAATATCAACGGTCCAGACGACTATGATGGACGCTACAAAGTTCTTAATTTTCTTTCCGTTTATTAATTTATTCACTTATTTTCATTGACGTGGTCAGATATTTTGTTGGTTAATGAATCCAGAAAAATTATATTTATTATCATTTTTAGTGAATGCGTAAACGAATTCTGCATTTTGTTTCGTTTATTACTGTTATCCGTTAAAGGAAACAATTCTGTTTCACTTTCTGCTTACTTTCTTTCTTACAACCATAAATTTGCAGAACTTGCCCAATTTTGAGTATACTGTGTGTCGAAAATATTTAAATGAGCGGAGCTGTATGTAACAAATTGTGTTTTGTTAGTTTTATTTCAAAGGAGACAATGGGAATGAATGAAATTGCAATACAACAAAAAAAAAACGCAGACATAGACATGTTATAAAAATGATTAAGTTAATACTGTAGTCAAGATCGATTGTGTTGTGGCAAATGAAAACTTTTTATAATCTTAAAGTTGAACTTTAATATTACCCGTCCTATTTCGCTTTTTATGTAAAAGCTGACCTAAGTCAAAATGAAATAAAATTTATGAGCATATTGCTCTACAAGATAGTTCAGAAAAAACCTCGTTTTACGCCACGTCATTATAGGGCATTAAGTCTGCCGTGACTAACATCGTGTGCACGACGAGATTTACGCGTAGTTGCCATTCGCTAAACTAAAATAGCAACATTTACCAATGATAGATAGGGCAAGTAAGGGTCAGAATATTCAATCTCAAAATCGGATTCTCTTGAAGAAAACGTTTTCTTATAAACGAAACTTAATGATTTGCCTAGGAATGCTGGGGGAACGCTAGTTTAGTGTTCGTTTCAAGTATTGCGTTCGCGCATACCGCAGGCGTGATCCTCTGGCGGAGGCACAGCTGTTTTTTTCTGTCCTCGCAAAGAGCGTATTTCGCGTCGCGCGGCATTCGCGAAGGGCACTGCGTTGGGGGATGAGTCCACGAGCGGTCTGCAAACCTCGTAAACGTTATGCTGGTTTCCTGCAAATCCCGGGTCCAAATTAATATCGAAAACAACTACGAAGTCTTCGTGCGACTCGTGTACGAATTGCTGAGTAAATATACACTGTCTGATCAAAAGAATCCGAACAGGGCGGCTGAAAATGACTGTCAGTTCTTGGCGCCCTCCAACGTAATGGTGGAATTCAATGGGTGTTGGCACATTGGATCTTGATGGAGCTATCCCACCCTCTCGCAGGACTTTCATCAGGTGTGGGGGGTTTTTAGGCGGGAATTGAATGAGGAGAGGTACCGCTGTAAGGTCGGTGAGCCCGGGCAAGTCAGGACTCTGTGCGGGCCAGTCCATTACTGGGATGTTATTGTCGTGCTAACGCTCCGCCACAAGGTGTGCAGTATGACACGTGTTCGATTGTTGAAAGTGAAATTGCAACCCGGATTATCTCTTGAAAGAGGAAGCAAGGTGGTGTTTAACCTCAAACGTTGGCCTGTGGCGAACGATAGTGCGCACAAAACCAACAAGGGGTGCAAGGCCCCCTCCATGTAAAAGACGACACACAGAACACTATTTTTAACGTGTCAAGAAAATTGCATCACGATTAGTTGAATATTTTAACACAGAGGATTATTTGGACAGATTTTGCACTTATGTAAACATTAATTTTCTTCATTATTTACTAGAGGATACAAAGTAGAGAGAAGTCTGATTGCCTAAAAGACTAAGAAAAAAATATGAAAGTAAAATCTTTTAAACCAGATTTCCTTACTTCAAATAAATGCATTTAATACGATATTTATCTTTTTCCACGTGAGTTTCACGGTCTTTTATAACTGAGGTTCGTTTATTGATATGAACTGATTGGTACTTCGGTGTGTGTACGTAAACAATAACCATACAATTAACTCTGTGTCTGTCCGTCTGTTTGTGCGTCTTTTTCGCCCGGCGTTCGTCTGTGAAGAACGCTAGCAGCTGACAGTAGGCAGTTTATTAGCATCTAAAAATGATTTTCACTGACACGATCTGACTGATGTCGCCGAGCCTTAATTTTATATAGTTTAATTTGGGGGTACTTTAACATGAAGCGCTTTAAAACATTTCAATTTTTCTCAAAACGGCTCCAATTTTGTAGTTAACCTTTTGTGCAGAATGTACCAATGCACTAAATAATATTGATATAATGTATTTGTGATTATATTCTTTTGATTTTACCAAGCGTTACACAATATAGTTTTTCGATGTCTTATGGCGTTATTACACTTACGGCCTAATTGTTAAAATTATTGATTTGTGAGTGAAAGTGCTTCAAATAATTTCTTTATGAAGTTTCTCAAAAACGGAAGTTTTCTTTGAATTAGGATTTGTCATATATTGATATGGTTCAAATTTTCCTTGAAATAGTTGTTACAGTTGCAACTGCATATGGTGACTCAAATTCATTTTCTGTCTTATTTGGCCTTTCAAAAGTTACTTGTTCGCGTAAATGTGTATTTTTTTAAAATCTCACAGTACTATAGGCGGTTTTTTACTTCGATCATTGCAATTGTAGGTGAACATGTTTCAAATGATTTCTGTAATGTTTCTCGAAAGTTGAAACTTGTGTCAGGAAATATCTCAAAAATACGCATTTTCAAGAAACGTTCTAAAATGTTTTTCACTGAAGAGAGCTTCCGTATATCAAATAAAAATTGCGGTGCTGGGGCTTATTTTATTTTCTATTGTTGTATCATTATAGTGGGGAAACCATTGAAAAAAAAGGAACTTTACGCGGCCGATTGAGTTGCAAGCTGCGAAGCGTGGACAAGGCCAAAATACAGCACAGACTAAAGATGTTTTAGAAAACAATATATTGTGAGAAAGGTGGGGAATTTTTACTTGCTTGGAATTAATGAAATGCTTTCACATCTATGATTTCCTATCATATCTATGTGTGTGTTTTGATGTATTTTAAATATACTTCAACTGAAAAGCCAAGTAATGAAATATTTTGAAAGACTAAAATGACGATCTATTTCATTCCCTGATATTTTAAATGCCCTGCAGATACGAGAAACGCGGGAAAGTGTAGTTCCCTGATGAAGGGGGGCTTTCATTTTTACTTATCGTGCGAGAAAAACGTCGCATCAAATCGGTTGCATCAACATGGTTTTTCGCAGGGGAATCTGCCGAATGTTTGTATTACAGCGCATCTAGCATTAGGAAGCGCATTCTGCGCGTTGTTGCGTAAGCTCAGCAGCGAATTGCGACTGGTGCGGTTGGCATCCCGTCGCGGTGCGGCGGCGGTGATATCGGCGGCGCGGGGCGCAGGGGTTGAAGAGAGGGTGAGGGGGCGGCAGGGGGCGTGAGCCGGCTGGAGGTGGGGCGGGGTGGGCCGGCAGGGGGCTGGGACGGCCAGGGGGGGACGGCAGGGGGGGGAGGCGGAGGGCGGGGACGGCAGGGTGCGGGACGGCAGGGGGCGGACGCAGGGGCGGGGACGGCAGGGCTGGGCGGGGACGCAGGGGCAGGCACATGGGACGTTAGGGGTCGTGGTCGGCAGGGGGGGCGGCACAGGCGGGCGTGGTCGGCAGGGGCGGGACGCGGGGCAGCGGGCGGGCAGCATTGGTGACAGGGGGCTGGGCGGCTGGGTGGGTGCGGAGGGGCGGCGGCAGTGGCGGGGGCGGACAGGGGCGGAGCGGCAGCGGGTGGGGTCAGCAGGGAGGGCTGTGGACGCGAGGGGGCTGGGGCGGCTGGGCGGTGGCGATGGGCGGCTGGGCGGCAGGGGGGCGGCGGCGGCAGGGCAGGCGGGACGGCAGGGCGCGGAGAGCGGCAGAGGTGGGGCGGCAAGGGGCGGGACGGGAGGGCGGAGAGGGCAGCTCGGCGGCGAGGGGGAATGAGAGAGATGCTCACGGATGTGTCGAAACGGAGAACTTGGTTCAAGCAAAGGCGTGCACAGAGGCAGGGTCACGGGGGTAGTGTTCTTGTGGATGGTAGTCCTACACGTTGATTTGTGAGAATTCTGCATTAGTATTTCTCTCCGCGGGGCAACTCTGCCAGTATACAAGCTCTAGATCCCAAGTATCTACATAATAGTAACCCGGCATTGTAGTGCATAGCGAATGAAATGTGTAAGAAGTGAGGATATTACAAGAAGGGGAAGGAAGATACGAGCTCCGACATTTCATCTCATGTGATCGGAGAATCCTACGAAAACTACCGATCAGCAGCAACAAGTTTGCCAGGAATTCTCCTAACAGACAGCGGACTGAATTTCACCTAGTATCTATTGTTTTTTAGGTATTATAGTTTACTAGTACGCCAAAGTTTTAATTTTTGCTTGCGATGGCGACTAAGACCACGCATGCATGGCATCTAATTTTACCGTGGCTCAGATAGTGAATGTAACAATACATTAGGGATGGAAAAGTGGCAAAATGACGGATGCAGCGGCAGCAAGAGAGAAGAGGATTGATAGCGTTAGCATGGCGTTGGCTGATGCACAGAGCACAGAGAAAACAGGGAATGGAGAGAGAGGCAAATGGGGAGCCAATTAGTTTATTGTGGATGGATAAGCGCTGAGTACTGGATTGGGTCAGCCAGCATTTGTGGGAGGACCCGGAATGGATTCTGTTGCCCCCGGAAAGAGCGCGAAGGGAAGAGGGCGCGGCGGTGCAGAGGTCTTCGGCCGATAAGGGAGAATTTTGGGTTGGACGATTTGATACGCAGGCGACGGAGACAGTACCAGTAGATGGGAGAGGCGTCGGCGGGAACAGGGCGATGCAATACGTTAGAGCGGCACATTACAAGGCAAGCGGCTGAGGCGGGCGGTAGGCAACGATGATGTCGGTGGCGTGAGGCGGAACAGGTAATGGCCTGAGTGTCGATGGCAGCGGAGGGAAGTTGCGATGGCAGCGGTTTGGGAAGCCAGAGGCTGGAGATGTGTGATGGGCGGGAGGAGGAGATAGTCGCAAGGGCGTTGCATTGCCGTGCGGTGGGATCCCGCGGAGGAGCTTCTTCCACGTGATGACACGTAGACACGTGATCGCCTTCAGCATTGAATCGCGCTGCGCTCCAACACTTGTCTTTCATGAACAGAAATTAAATTATTCTTCGAATGTTCTGAATGGGTATATTTGGATTTTTCTGTGAGTGTTGGGGGTGTTTAGGTTTAACCCAATTCCACCAGAAGGTTTTAGAGAAATTAAGAAGTTTTGATTAGCAATTATTTGATTTAACAGTGACATGTGATTTGTTTGTTAAGAATCAAATATAATAGTACGGAAGTTGCTCTACAGCTGCCGTTTTACGCTCTCAGTCTCCATGCCTCTATTTTTTGACCATAGATCATTTTGCATTTCTTCGTCATAGTATCTTGCACTTCCTGTTGCCATGCAGTTTGGGTCTTTCCTCTTTATGTCTTTCTGTCGGATTCCATTGCGTAGGATCGTTACTTGGCCATCTTTCGTCAATGTCCATTCCGCATCATGACCGTATTAAAACGATTTGTTTTTTTTTATTTCGTCATCCAGCAAATAAATAGTTGTAAATAACATGCATATGATTTAGTGGAACTATTTGCTGAGCCAACGTAAAAGAACTGCGAGTTAGCTCACATTCACGTTATGTATGCAAAGGTTGCTCGTCCTTGCTGTTTTTTAGCCTTTTCAAAAGTTCTATCCAATGTCTTTTTTTTATTTATTCAATCAACGCTTAGCTTTGTTTTTACAAGTTATCACTACAGCACTTAAGATTTATTCTTTGTCTTCGTTCACAACGCTTTCTGTCATACGCCCACGCGGACAGTCTTCAGAAACTCTGTTATCATGGTTGAAAAAGACTCCACATTCCACTTCTGGCCAATCGTAAAACAAAATGCAGTGGCAACATTAATTTCGAATTGAGAAGAGAAAGGCAGAAATTGACCACGAACGTAAATAGGAAAGGAACAAAGAAAACAAAAAGAGGGCAAACGAAAACCGGAAAAGAGGAATCGAATATTATAATTTATCGAGCTCATGATTTACGACCTTTGTCAGAGAGGCGAAGAGGAGCTTAAAAAAAATTTCAGATGGCAAGGAATTTTGATATTGGATTCGAATTATGAGGAGGAATATTGTGTATTTAAAGTTCCTGGACAAAAGTAAAATATCGAATCTGATTTGCAGTTTTCATGTTTTCTTTCCTCCTGGTGGAATCTGCAATTATTTCCTATTTTATTATTTACTATTCGCAATACAGAACCTTCTCCATCTCTTAGTAAAGGAAATGGGACAATTCTATGAAATATTACATAGTGAACGTCTTACGTCAAATTAATCCTGAATACTCGTGTACGAGTTCCCGTATCAGAAAGAAATTTAACTCACAGGGCTCTTCCTGCGTACCATTCCCCGAAAACCGTCTCTGTGGTGCAACAACTGTTTCATACAGCCTTCAAGCACTCCCGAAGCGCTTTCCGTCCTGGATCCTAGTCCACTGCACACGCACTCTTCCCAGCGCGCTCTTTGATTCGGTCCACTCCGCCGATCTGGCGCGGTGCGACGTCGACGGCCGCGGGCAACGCTCTCTTTAGCGAAGACGTTTGTCCTTTACCTTCTACTTCTGCGCAAAGCTAATTGTGGATTGTGGAATTTTTGTTGCTGTAGTGAGTGTTTTGTATTGATTGATTATTAATCTTACTTTTGAATGGTTGTATGTTTTTTTATAATAAGATAACTTCATTTTCATTATTTTTATGCTTCGTTCTTATCTTCACGTGATCATTTCCTGGTAGTCTTGGTAGGGATGGCGTGACGTTGCCTGTGGTAGCAATACATTTTACAGGTTACGGTTTTTATGAGTATTTTTAACAATTAAGATCTCGACTATGTTCGAATCTGTCTTCCTTTCATTCCGACCTGACTTCCTTTCTTCAAGTGCATATCCACCGATCTCACATCTTTAACGCGCCTAGAAATCTTTAAAGCTCGTATACCGTTACCAAATGATCAGCCAAATGGCAATTCGATTCAAATTCCCAGTGCCACCTCCCTATCTAGTCCCGCCAGATCAAGAGGCTCAGCACCACGCGTTCGGCCTGGCATGGCGCCACCGGCCCCTCCTCCCGCGTGGCGCCGCCGCCGCCACCGCACTCTGCAGCACCGCCACTGCTCTGCTTCAAGTCATCACGCAAAGCGCCCCCCCCCCGACCACAAAGCGTACGTCATTGCGGCTCGCCCCCCACCGCAAAGTGCATCGACGCCGACGTCTCCACACGTCCCGCCCGTGTTCGCGGTGCCGCATCACGCGGCGGGCTATTGCCTCCGACTCCACCACTTAGACTCATCCCGCTCCGCATCTCGCCTCGCGGTGTGTCCCACAGGGATCGGAGCACTGTGTCCGTCACCAGTGCCCTACATCCACCCACTCCCAGGCTTACCATTCGTCATTCGGCCGTCCACGCGCCCACGCCACCAGGGACCTCACCACGCATCCGCAGAAGCCGCTGCAGTTACGCATGCACCAGCGTTCTCTCTCCCCCCACATCCCGTCGTTGTAGTCGCCGCCAACGCCGTCCGCCCGACACCGTCCCCCCGCCCCGCACAGAGCCGGCTGAACGCCCCATCCCTCACGCGCTTGCGTCCATCACCGGCGTTCCTCACGCGCCATCCCGTCGTCGTCGTGCGCCGTCAAAAAACGCCAACGCCGCCACCGTCACCGCCCCCTCCGCCGCCATCTAGAGCCCGCCGCCATCCCGATCGTCGTCCCACAATCACCACGCGTTCCTTCACGCCGCCGTCGCCGTCGGCCCGTCGCCTCCGCCGTCCGTCCGTCGCCGTCCCATCGACGTCACCGTCCCATCCCCGTCCCGTCCCGTCAGCTGATCCTGTTCCCCGTCGGCGTCCTTGATCCCGTCGGCGTCGGCGTCGCCGTCGTCGTCCGTCGCGTCGCCGTGGCTCGCCGCTCCGCCCCATGCGTCGCGCAGCTCGCTCGCACGGCGCAGGCGACGGCGGAGGTCAACACATCTTCGTACCGTATATTCTTTGGGGAGGCCGCTTGTTTTGGCGCAACGCTGCTGGCGCCGCGAAGCCGTCCGCTACGCTGCCAAGCCCTTCGGCCAGATCGCAGCCCCCTCCGCCGCCGGGCCGCTACCCCTCTCGAGCGACAGCGCTTGCGCCAACCTTCAAGCATCTTCCGCGTTGACTCTCGCCGCCTTCTGCCCTTTCAACTTGTCGCACCAGCATGCAGTCGATTTACCGAAGGACGGGGAAAGTTCATCGAATAAAAATAAAATTCCAGCCAAACGAAATATGCAATATTTTTCTCCATTCTCGAGCGGAAGTGATTAATAAACTTGACGAGGAATTTGCTTGACATACGTACAAAGATCAATACTGACTAACTGACGGTTCAGATCAATAATACAATAGGAAAATTTAAAAACAAAACAACAACATAGTAGTTAAAAAGAAACATGAGTTACACCGCACAAGACAGGTTACATGTCCAACAAGCAAAACACCGTGCTTGCAGAATACTGCGAAGTAGTCCGGTGGCAACCAAATCGAATTATTAGTAGTTTCATTTAGAATATAATTTATAATAATATATTAATAATAATAAGAAAATAAATAATTAAATTGTTGGAAAGAATATTAAATGAGAATAAATGATAACGCCAATGTTCTGGTTTAAGGTGTTCCAAGTACCTCTGTAACATTATTTATTCTATTTTTACTATTCTCCGATTCTGCACTCGTTCTCCTCGTTCGAGCTCTTTTCTTCACGATCATGTCATTCGACTTTGTGCAGTTTTCTGACATCGTACACCTTCTCTGCCGCCGCACGCCGATCACTAACTCCCTTCACACTTTAGGCCTGCGCTCAGCCAGCGCATCGTGTCGCCCGGGCGCATATTTTGCGAGCCCCTTGCGCCAGTACCATCGTCTGTGCACGGGCCCGTTGCTAAACTGAGGCTCTGCCGTTTCGGAACTTTTGATGCGCTTCTGACTAGCCAAAAACCAACAATCGAATAAGGTTAGTCGGATGGGAAGCGTTGGGATTTGGTGAGTATTTGTAGGAATTTATTAATAATATATTAATATAATATATTCATATAATATTATCTAATAATATATTAATAATAATAATAATATAATATATAATATATAAATAATATATTAATAATAATATAATAATAATAATAATTATATAATAATAATGAATATGATTAATAGAAATATAGCTTATTATTGTTTTCTATTAACTTTCATCATTTCCCGTTGGTTGACACTATGCACTAGCTATTCCGAGTTAATGAATGATATTTGAAACAGCCATACCAAATGGGAGAGAGAGTCAACGACGGACCTTTACGTATATTACGATGTTTTCCATATCTTCGTTAGATAGGGGTTGATTTTAATCTTTTAGGACTTTTTATAACCGCTTGCTGGAGCCTTCGGATAGTTTAATCTGTCAAGTCACATCGGATCGTTAACAAAAAATTTAAAATCTTCATCGTGCTTATACTTAGTGAAATCGGCATTGTTTAGAGGCACGCGTGCTTAAATAAACGTTAACATGGGACCTTTCAGTGTCACCGGCGCAGAGGCAGAATCCACTTCATGAATTATATCATCTCATATCGACGAGTATAAGTCTTGGCCATTGCCTCGTAACTAAATTTTGAAGCAAACTACTGAAAATGATTTTAACTTATTGTTACTCACAAGTTATAGTTCTTTTTTTTTTAAAAGAATATAAAATGAAATATTACAATTAGCTATATATATAGATCTGGCAATGACGGCATTCATCATGGTACGGAATTTCGGTTGTCATGCAACTCTTACGGAATACGTAGTGATTTCTCGATGGCTCCAGGCTTAAACATCCTTCGAAGCACCATATTCTCGTTCTGCACAAACGGTTATGTCTATTTCATATTGCATGCATGATGGAAGGCAGGCGAAGACAACCGGAATCGGTACCATATTCTCAGTTTTGAATTACTTTTTATATATTCTGATATACGCAGGTTCGTTGGATTGATTTAATATGGGCGCGATTTTAAGGACTGTACACATTGAAATTAGTAATTGATGTTATTGTTCGATATCTGCTTCACAAACCCCATCTTTAAACCCTTCTATTGAATTGTTGAATTGAACTCAATACGACAGTATTACAAGTTGAGATGAATGCTACGTACCGTATTTAGAAAATGTCGCGAAGGAGAATGGGTGATTGACTGAGTACAAATGCCACATTGTTGGCGAGATCTGGCAATTCCCATGCCTTATTGGGGATTCCCAGTCCGTAGTGGAAAGTGAAATGTGTCGGTATTTCGAAATTACAGAGTGTGCTTTTGAGTAGGCCTATTTTCCGAATGCAGTCTATTTCGTCATACATTTGGTACGCACAGCAGTCGCATGCATGCGGGCTGCCCAGTGTCAACAAACGTTGCCAACAGATGCTCATCGTTTTGACGCAACACGTTATCATGTTTTGTTTTATTATGAAATTCTCTAAAGCGGAAAAAACTCGCTCTCTCTCTCTCAGAAATTCGCTTCATGATTTTCATTCTTTTTGTCGGTACCAAAGTGTTTGTGACGTCAGGAAAGACATGTAAGCAATTCACGAACCCATGTTGGTATCATAAGTGCATGTTCAGGTAAATATTTTTGCCTCATGGGACCATTATAAATATGTTGTATCTAAGAGAATCAAATCATATCTGGTCAAGTTATTTAGATTATTTTTATCAAGTCATCAATGTTATTGGCCAGTTAACTCTATGGCTTATAATCTTTGCTCGATTAATTGGAGTTGTGAAGTAAATTCGGATCTTGATCATAAAAACAAAAAAACAAATTTTTGTCTGGTGTCCACAGCTACATTCCTCGCAGCAAACTTTTGCTTACTTGAAAGACGGTCTGTTAGACACCTGAGATAAATTTTGGAGAAAGAAAGACAGAAAGATGAACGGGACATTGAAAAACATGAAATAAAAGAAAGATTCAAACAAGAATATTTCCAAGTAAACTGATTTTAAAGTCGCTTAAGTCACAAAACCAGACAAAGAGGATTGAACTGTAAGAAAGCTTTACTCTCGTGTCTCGATTGAGCAAACAGGCATACTTACAGCACACTTTGTATTACCATCACGCCAATAAATGAGTGAAATACTTATTGAATGCCGGAATATAAACCATAATTTTTTTAAATATGCAGAATGAAAAGTTGGTACGAATTGTTAAAAACCAAATGGCCTCATGATACTCTGTTAGACAGAGAAATTGTACAAAGTAGTGTTTTCTTTTTGGTAACGCAAGAGAATGCCGGTTCTGTAGAGAATGTGGAAGAGGTCACCATAAATAGATAACCTATAAGGCATTTGACATTTCAATCAAAAGACCTCAGTTATGATAAATATTTATTGAATGGGCCTCATTACTTTACCAAAACAGATAAATGGTACAGTAAATAGTATACACAGTGGAAAACTGTTATTTTTTACATGTGAACAGTGGCCACGCAATTAAACAATTTTTTAATTTAATTAATTTATTCAAAGTTCAAACACCAAAAAATGTAAACCAGTTTTTGTAAGCAAACTTAAACCAATACAATACGTATTTTACCGATAAACTTTTCTTTCCGTTTGAGGGAAACCTCAAGAGGCAACCTGTTGGGAGAGTGTGAATAGATGTTTTAAGGAAAAAAGTTTTTACTCTTGAGCTTAATTATTCTCTTGTTCATCTCTTGCAGCGGGGCCCCCGATTGTGCAATGGGGCGCGGAAGGGCGGGCGTTGGCGTCGCGCCGGGCGGGGGGGCTTGGGGCTGCCGCGGTCAGGGCGAGCGCGGGTAGGGCTGTTGCGGGCGCGGGCGGCCAAGCGGGCGAGTGGCCGCTTGAGGGAGGCAATCCTCGCGGAGGGATACAATAGCGGGGTCCGCGCGCGGCGCCTGGGGTTGGGGCAGGGCCACCACTGGCGGGCTGACCCCGCGGCACGCGCCCTCGCCCCCCTTTTCCTCCGTCTGGGGCTTTGCTTGCCCTTGCCCTTGCCCTGAGCATTGCCCTCCCTTCGTTGGTTGGTTGGTTGGTTGATAGTGATCCGCGTTGCCAGTGCCAAGTATTAGTCCCTTAAGTGTAGTGCGACAACAGGCGCTGACCTCGGCCGTGCCTCCCTCCACCTACTGGCTTTGGGCCTGCTTGCTGGGGCATATAGTTTTGTGATCTCTCTCGGTGG
>BOPP01000010.1:13125929-13147886 GCA_017312745.1 Gryllus bimaculatus | reverse complement strand
GAGAGAAAGAGAGAGAGAGAGAGAGAGAGAGAGAGAGAGAGAGAGAGAGAGAGAGAGAGAGAGAGAGGGGGAGGCATTTTTTCACAAGGATTGAATAAAAAAAACTGGCAACGCCGGGTATTTTGTTAGGAGTTATTTGCGTAACTAGTATATAAATGATCTTTGAATTACGAACGAAATATCAACGGTCAAGACGACTATGATGAGACGCTACAAAGTCTTAATTTTCTTTCCGTTTATTTATTTATTCACTTATATTTCATTTGACGTGTCAGAATATTATTGTGGTTAATGAATCCAGAAAATTATATTTTATTATCATTTTTAGTGAATGCGTCAACTACATTCGGCATTTTTGTTTCGTTTATACTGTTATCCGTTAATAAAGGAACAATTCTGTTTCACTTTCCTGCTTACATTTCTTTCCTACAACCATTAAAATATTGCAGAACTTGCAATTTCTGGAGTATATCTGGGTGTCCGAATATTAAAGTGAGCGACTGTATGTAACAAATTGTGTTTTGTTGGTTTTATTCAAAGGGACAAATGGATTGAATGAAATGAATACAAGCCAAAAATAAAACGCAGACATAGGACATGTTATAAAAATGATTAAAGTTGATGTACTGTAGTCAAGATCGATGTGTTGTGCAAATGAAAACACTTTCTTATAATCTTAAATTGAACTTTAATATTAAACGATCCTATTTCGTCTTTTGTAGTAAAAGAGCACCTAATTCAAATGAAAAATAAAATTTATGAGCATATGCTCTACAAGATAGTTTCAGAAAAACCTTCGTTTTACCGCCAACCTCATTATAGCGCCAATAAGTGCCGTGAACTAACATCGGTGTTACGACGAGATTTGACCGTAGTTGCCATGCTAACTAAATATCAACTTTACCAATGATAGATAAGGCAAGGTAAGGTAAGATATTCACATCTCAATCGGATTCTCTTGAAGAAACGTTTTCTTATAAAGAAACCTCTAATGATTGCCTAGAAATGCGGGGGGAACGCTAGTTTAGTGTCGTTTCCAAGTATTGCGTTCGCGCATACCGCAGGCCGTGACTCCTCTGGCAGGAGGCCACAGCTGTTTTTTTCTGTCCTCGCAAAGAGCGTATTTCGCGTCGCGCGCATTTCGCAAGAGCACTGCGTTGGGGATGAGTCCACGAGGTCTGCAACACTCGTAACTTTCATGGCATGGCTTTCTGCAACATCCCACGGCGTCCAAATTACAATATTCGAAAACAAAATACGAAAGGTCTTCGTGCGACCTCGGTGTACGAATTGCTGAGTAAATATACACTGTGTGATCAAAAGAATCCGAACAGGCGGCTGAAAATGACTTACCAGTTCGTGGCGCCCTCCAACGGTAATGGTGGAATTCAATAGGGTGTTGGCCCACACTTGGTCTTGATGGCAGCTTCCACTCTCGCAGGTATACTTTCAATCAGGTGCTGGAGGGTTTTTAGGGGAATGTTGAACTGAGGAGAGGTACCGATGTAGGTCGGTGAGCCCTGGCAAGTCAGGACTCTGTGCGGGCCAGTCCATTACTGGGATGTTATTGTCGTGTAACCGCTCCGCCACAGGTCGTGCAGTATGAACACGTGTTCGATCGTGTTGAAAGATGAAATTGCCAACCCCGGATATCTCTTTAACAGAGGGAAGCAAGGTGGTGTTTAAAACATCAACGTTGGCCTGTGGCGAGATAGTGCCGCACAAAACCACAAGGGGTGCAAGCCCCCTCCATGTAAAAGACGACCACACCGTAACACTATTTTGAACGTGTCCAGATACATTTGATCACATAGTGTATTTTAACACAGAGGATTATTTGACAGATTTTGCACTTATGTAAACATTAATCTTCTTCATTATTACTAGAGGATACAAAGTAGAGAGAAGTCTGATTGCCTAAAAGACTAAGAAAAAATATTAAAGTAAAAATATTTTAAACCAGATTTCCTACTTCAAATAAATGCAATTTAATTACGACTAATTTATCTTTTCACGTGAGTTCAACGGTCTATTATAAACCTGAGAGTTCTTTATTGATATGAACTGGATTGGTACTTCTGTGAGTGTACGTAAAACAATACCATACAATATAAACCTCTGTGTCTGTCCGTCTGTTTGTGCCTGTCTTTCTTCCGCCCGTCCGTCCGTCTGTGAAGAACGCTAGCAGCTGAACAGTAGGCAGGGTTTTCATCTAAACTGATTTTCACTGAACGATCTGGCTGATGTCGCCGCGCCTTGAATTTGTAATAGTTTAATTTTTGGGGGTACTTTACATGAAGCCTTTAAAACATTTTCAAATTTTTCTCAAAACGGCTCCAAATTTTGTCTTTAACCTTTTTTGTGCAGATAGTACCAAATGCACTAAATAATATGATATAAATGTAATTTTGATATATTCTTTTGATTTTACAAAGCTTACACAAATATAAGTTTTTCGATGTCTCTAATGGCGTTAATCTACATTACGCCCATATTGTTAAAAATTATTGAATTTGTGAGTGAAAGTGCTTCAAATAATTTCTTATGAAGTTTCTCAAAAACGGAAAAGTTTTCTTTGAAAATTAGCTTTGTCATATTTTATCTGGTTCCAAATTTTCCTTGAAATAGTTGTTACAGTTGCACTGCATAATGTGACTCAAATTCCATTTTCTGTCTTATTTGGCTTTTTCAAAAGTTACTGGTCGCTAAATGTGTATTTTTTAAAATCTCACAGTACATTATAGGCGTTTTTTATTCATCATTGCAATTGTGAGGTAACATGTTTCAAATGATTTCTGATAAGTTTCTCGAAAGTTGAAAACTTTTTTGTGGAAATGATCTCAAAATTACGCATTTTCAGAAACGTTCTAACAATGTTTTTCCTGAAGAGCAGCTTCCTATTATCAAATAAAAAATTGCGTGCTGGGCCTTATTTTACTTTTCTATAATGTTGTATTTCAATTGTACTAGTCGGAGACCAACAAATTGAAAAAAAGGAACTTTACGCGCCGATTGGTTGCAGCTGCGAAGCGGGTGGGACAAGGCCCAAAAATCAGCCCAGACTAAAGATGTTAGAAAACAATATAGTGTGAGAAAGCGTGTGAAATTTTTACTTGCTTGCAATTAAATGGAAATGCTTTTCCAAACAATCTATGCATTTCTATCAATATCTATTGTAATTGTTTTGAAAATAGATTATTTAAATATACTTCAACTGAAAAGCCAAGTCATGAAATATTTTGTACAAGAGCTAAAATGACAGATCTATTTCAATTCCCTGATATTAAAATGCCCTGTCAGAATACGAGAAACCGCGGAAACGTGTAGTTCCCCTGACTGAAGAGGGGCTTTCATTTTTCTTATCGGTGAAAAACGTCGCATCACATCCGGTTGGCATCAACATGTTTTTGCAGGGAATCTGCCGGAATGTTTGTATACAAGCGCTCTGCACTAGGAAGCGGCCTTCTGCCGCGTGTTGCGTAACGCTCAGCAGCGAATGCGACTGGGCCGGCTTGGGCACCCCGTCGCGGGCGGCGGCGGTGATATCGGCGGCGCGGGCGGCAGGGGGTGAGGAAGGGCGTGTGGGGGCGGCAGGGGGCGTGAGCGGCTGGAGGTGGGGCGGGGTGGGCCGGCAGGGGGCTGGGACGGCCAGGGGGGGACGGCAGGGGGGGGAGGCGGAGGGCGGGGACGGCAGGGTGCGGGACGGCAGGGGGCGGACGCAGGGGCGGGGACGGCAGGGCTGGGCGGGGACGCAGGGGCAGGCACATGGGACGTTAGGGGTCGTGGTCGGCAGGGGGGGCGGCACAGGCGGGCGTGGTCGGCAGGGGCGGGACGCGGGGCAGCGGGCGGGCAGCATTGGTGACAGGGGGCTGGGCGGCTGGGTGGGTGCGGAGGGGCGGCGGCAGTGGCGGGGGCGGACAGGGGCGGAGCGGCAGCGGGTGGGGTCAGCAGGGAGGGCTGTGGACGCGAGGGGGCTGGGGCGGCTGGGCGGTGGCGATGGGCGGCTGGGCGGCAGGGGGGCGGCGGCGGCAGGGCAGGCGGGACGGCAGGGCGCGGAGAGCGGCAGAGGTGGGGCGGCAAGGGGCGGGACGGGAGGGCGGAGAGGGCAGCCTCGGCGGCGGGGGAATGAGAGAGATGCTCACGGATGTGTCGAGAACGGAGGGAACTGGTTACAAGCAAAGGCGTGCACAGAGGAGGGTCAGGGGGTAGTGTTCCCTTGCTGGATGGTGAGATCCTACACGTTGACTTGTGAGGAATTCCTGCATTCAGATATTTCTCTCCGCGGGGCAAACCTACTGCCAGTACAAGCTCTAAGATCCCTACAGTTCTACCTTACTACCGGCATTGTAGTGCATAGGAATGTAAATGTGTAAGGAAGGGGTGAGGATATTACAAGGAATGGGAAGGAAAGATCGAGCTCCGACATTCATCTCATGTTGATCGGAGAATCCACGAAAAACTACCGATCAGAGCAACAAGTTGCAAGAATTCTCCTACAGACAGCGGCTGAATTCAACCTAGTTATCTATTGTTTTTTAGTATACTAGTTTACTAGTACAAAGTTTTTTTTTGCTTGCGAATCGGCCGACTAAGACCACGCATGCATGCATCCTACTTTTACCGTGGCTCAGTAGTGAATGTAAGCAATACATTAGGGATGGAAAAGTGGCAAAATGACGATGGCAGCGGCAGCAAGAGAAGAAGAGGGAGTGATAGCGTTAGCATGGCGTTGGCTGATGCACAGAGCACAGAAAACAGGAACTGGAGAGGAGAGGCAAATGAGGAGCAATAGTTTATTGTGGATGGATAAAGCGCTGAGTACTGGACTTGGGTCAGCCAGCATTTGTGGAGGACCGGGAATGGATGTTGCGGAAAGGGGCGAAGGGAAGAGGGCGCGGCGGATGCAGGGTCTCGGCCGATAAGGAGAATTTGGGTTGGACGATTTGATACGCGAGGCAGACGGAGACATACCATAGATGTGGAGATGGCGTCGGCGGGAACAGGGACGCATGCAATACGTTAGAGGCGGCAATTACAAGGCAGCGGCTGAGGCGGCGGTGGCAACGATGATGTCGGTGGCGTGAGGCGGAACAGGTAATGGCTGAGTGTCGATGGCAGCGGAGGAAGATGCGATGGCAGCGGTTTGGGAAAGCGAGCTGGAGGTGTGTGAGTGGGGGGAGGAGGAGGATAAGTCGCAGAGGGCGTTGCATTGCCTGTGCGTGGATTCCCCGGGAGGAAGCTTCTCTCACGTTATGCACACGTAGACACGTGATCGCTCAGCATTGACTCGCCTGCGCTCCACCACTTGTCTTTATGAACAGAAATTAAATTATTCCTTCGAATGTTCTGAATGGGTATATTTGATTTTCTAATGAAGTGATTGGGGGTGTTTACGTTTAAACCAATTCACCACCAGAAAGTTTTAGAGAAATTAAAGTAAGTTTTGATTAGCAATTAAATAATTCTAAACAGTGACATTGATTTTGTTGTTAATGAATGCAAATATATAGTACGGAGTTGCTCTACAGCTGCCGTTTCTCCGCTCTCAGTCTCCATGCCTCTATTTTTGACCATAGATCATTTTGCATTTCTCTTGCCGTCATAGTCTCTTGCACTCCCTGCTGCCATGCAAGTTTGGGTCTTCCTCTCTTATGTCTTTCTGTCGGCATCCATTGCTAGACTCGTTTTGGCCATCTTTCGTCTGTCATTCGCATACCATGACCGTATTAAACGATTTGTTTTTTTTATTTCGTCAATCAGCAAATAAATAGTTGTAAATAACGATGCATATGATTTAGTGGAAACATATTTGGCTGAGCCAACGTAAAAGAACTGCTGGAGTAGCTCACATTCACGTTATGTATTGCAAGTTGCTCGTCCTTGCGTTTTTTGCCTTTCAAAAGTTCTATCCAATGTCTTCTTTTTTATTTATTCCACTCAACGCTTAGCTTTGTTTTTACAAGTTATCACTACAGCACTTAACTCTTATCTTTGTCTTCGTTCACCAACGCTTCCTGTCATACGGCCCACGCGACAGTCTTCAAAACTCTGTTATCATGGTGAAAAAGCATCCACATTCCACTTCTGGCCAATCGTAAAACAAATGCAGTGGAACATTAATTACTCGAATGAGAAGAGGAAAGGCAAAAAATGACCAACGAACGTAAATACGAAAAGAGAACAAAAGAAAACAAAAGAGGGCAAAAGAAAACCGGAAAAGAGGAATCGAATATTTTAATTTATCGAGGTCTGATTTACCGAACCCTTTGTTCAGAGAGGCGAAGAGGTCTTAAATAAAATTTCAGATGCAAAGGAATTTGTGATATTGGAATTCGAATTATGAGGGAGGAATATTGTGTATTAAAGTTCCTGACAAAATAAAAATATCGATCTGATATTGCGTTGTCATGTTTCTTTCTTGCCTGGTGGGAATCTGCAATTATTCCATTTTATTTTTACTTATCGCAAATACAGAACCTTCTCATCTCTTAGTAAAGGAAATGGGACAATTCTATGAAATATTACATGTGAACGTCTACGTCAAATTAATCCTGAATACTCGTGTACGAGTTCCCCGTACAGAAAATTCTAACTACAGGGCTCTTCCTGGTACCATTCCCGAAACCCTCTCTGTGGTGCCAACAACTTTTCATATCAGCCTTCAAGCACTCCCGAAGCGCTTCCGTCCCTGGATCCTATCCACTGCACACGCCTTCTTCGCCAGCGCGCTCTTTGATGTCGGGTCCCACTCCCCGATCTGCGCGGTGCGCTGTCGACGGCCGCGGGCAACGCTCTCTTTACGAAGACGTTTGTCCTTTACCTTCTACTTCTGCGCAAAGCTATTGTGGATGTTTGATTTTTTGTTTGTGTGAGTGTTTTGTTTGTATTGATATTAATCTTACTTTTTGAAATGGTTGTATTGTTTTTTATAAATAAGATACTTCACTTTTCATTATTTTTATGCTTACGTTCTTATCTTCAACAGTGATTCATTTCCTGGTAGATCTTTGGTAGGGATGGCTGTGACTGTTGCCTGTGGTAGCATATACATTTTACAGTTACGGTTTTTATAGTATTTGTACAATTAGATTCTCGACTATGATTCGGATCTGAGTCCTTCCTTTCATTCCGACCTGACCTTCCTTTCTTCAGTGCCCATATCCCAACCGATCTCCACATCCTTTAACGCGCCGTAAAATCTTTAAAGCTCGTATCCGTACCAAATGATCACCAAATTGCATTCGTTCAATTCCCAGTGCCACCTCCCTATCGAGTCCCGCAATCCAAGAGGCTCAGACACACGCCTCCGCCTGGATGCGCCACCGGCCCTCCTCCCCGCGTGGCGCCGCCGCCGCCACCGCCACTCCTGCAGCCACCGCCACTGCCTCTGCTTCAAGTCATCACGTCAAGCGCCCCCCCCTACGCACCACAAAGCGTACGTCATTCGGCTCCCCCCCACCCGCAAAGTGCATCGACCAGCGTCTAACTCCACGTCCCCGCCCGTGTTCGCGGTTGCCGCATCACGCGGCGGCTATTGCCTCCGACTCCACCACTAGAACTCATCCCGCTCCCGCATCTCGCGCTCCGCGGCTGGTGTCCCACAGGATCGGAGCACTGTGTCCGTCACCAGTGCCCTCTTCCACCCACTCCCAGGTTACCATTCGTCATCGGCCGTCTCACGCGCCACCACCCACCAGGCGCCTCACCCACGCATCCGCGAAGCCGCTTGCCAGTCGCCATGCACCAGGCGTCTCTCTCTCCCCCCACATCCCGTCGTTGTAGTCGCCGCCAACGCCGTCCGCCCGACACCGTCCCCCCGCCCCGCACAGAGCCGGCTGAACGCCCCATCCCTCACGCGCTTGCGTCCATCACCGGCGTTCCTCACGCGCCATCCCGTCGTCGTCGTGCGCCGTCAAAACGCCAACGCCGCCACCGTCACCGCCCCCTCCCCGCCATTAGAGCCCGCCGCCATCCCGATCGTCGTCCCCAATCACCAGCGTTCCTTCACCGCGTCGCGTCGCCGTCGCCGTCGGCCCGTCGCCTCCGCCGTCCGTCCGTCGCCGTCCCATCGACGTCACCATCCCCGTCCCCGTCCCCGTCGCTGTCCCTGTCCCCGTCGCCGTCCCTGTCCCCGTCGGCGTCGGCGTCGCCGTCGCCGTCCCCGTCGCCGTCGCCGTGGCCATCGCCGCCTCCGCCGCCATGCGTCGCGCCAAAGCTCGCCTCGCACGCGCAGGCGACGGCGGAGGGTCAACACGACTTCGTAACCGTATTTTTGGGGAGGCGCTTGTTTGCGCACCGCTGCTGGCCGCCCGCCAGCCGTCCGCGACGCTGCCAAGCCCCTTCGGCCATCGCAGCCCCCTCCGCCGCCGGGCCGTACCCCTCTCGAGCGCAGCGCTTGCGCCACCTTCAAGCTCTCCCGCGTTGACTCTCCCGCCTTCTGCACCTTCTCACACCTGTCGCACCAGCATGCAAGTCGATTTCCGAAGGCGGGGAAATTCATCAATAAAAATAAAATTCCCCCAAAAAATATGCAAATTTTTCTCCATTCTCCGAGCGGAAGTGATAATAAACGTTGACCGAGGAATTTGTTGACATACAGTACAAAAGATAATACTGAATAACTGACGGTTCAAGAATCCAAATAATACAAAATAGGAAAACTAATTTAAAAAACAAAACCACAACATTAAGTACGTTAAAAGAAACAATAGTACACCGCAACAGAAACAGGTTACATAGTCCAACAGCCAAACACGTGCTTGCAGAATACTGCGAAGTAAGTCGGTGGCAACCAAAATCGTAATTAATATGTAGAATTTCATTTAGAATATAATTTTAATAATAATAATAATAATAATAATAATAATAAAAATAAATAATTAGAATGTTGTGAAGAATATTTAAATGAGAATAAATGAGAACGCCATGTTCTGGTAAGAGTGTTCAAAGTACTCTGTAAACATTATTTATTCTACTCTTTCTACATTCTCCGATTCTGCCAACCTCGTATTCTCCTCCGTTTCGAGCTCTTTTCTTCAATCCCTGCTCACTTCGACTCTGTCAGTTCTTCTGACATCGTCACCTCCTCTGCCGCCGCCGCCGATCACAACCTCCTTCCACTGGCTGCGCTCGCCAGCGCTCGTGCTCGCCCGGGCAGCATATTTTGCGAGCTTTGCGCCAGATAACCCATCAGCTCTGCTGCACGGGCCCCGTTGCTCAACTGGGGCTCTGCCGTTTCGTGAACTTTTGTGCGCTCTGACTACAAAACCACAATCGATAAGGTTAGTCGATGGGAACGTTGGGATTTTGGTGAGTATTTGTAGGAATTTATAATAATAATATTAATAATAATAATATTAATAATAATATAATAATAATAATAATAATAATAATAATACTTATTATTGTTATTCTATAACTTTCATCATTTCCCGTTGGTTTGACACTATACGCCACTAAGCTATTCCGAGTTAATGAATGATATTAACAGTCCCATACCAATGGGGAGAGAGTCAACGACGACCCTTACGTATATTACGATGTTTTCCAATATCTTCGTATAGATAAGGGGTTGATGTTTAATCTTTTAGGACTTTTTATAACCTTTCTGAGCCTTCGTGATAGTTTAATCTGTCAAAGCACATCGGATGTTAACAAAAAATTCAAAATCTTCATCGTGCTTACTAACTTAGTGGAAAATCCGGCATTGTCTTAGAGGCACGCGTGCTAATAAACACGTTAACATGGACCTCAGTGTCACCGCGCAGAGGGCAGCAAATACAGAAAACATTCGAAATATAAATGTCCTTGCCATGCCTCGTAAACTGAAAATATTAGAAGCAAACATACTGAAAATGATTATAACATATTGTTGATCACAAGTATAGTTCTTATTTATTTAAAAAAATATAAAATAATATTACAATTACTATTTTCGTCTGGCAATGACCCGGCATTCATCAGGTACGGAAATTTCGTTGTCATGCAACTCTTACGGAATACGTAGCGATTTCTCGATGGCTCAGGTAAAACATCCATTCGAAGCCACCATATTTCGTTCTGCACCAAACGGTGTCTATCATATGCCCTGCATGACTGGAAGGCAGGCAAGAACAACCGAAGGTACATATTCTCAGTTTTGAAATTATTGTTATATATTTTCTGATATAAGCAGCTCTTGATTGATTTTAATATGGGCGATTTAAGGACTGTCATTAATAGTATTGATGGTTATGTCGATATCTGCTTCACAAACCCATCTTTAAACCCTTCTTTGAATTGTTGAATTGAAATCAATAACGAAGTAATTACGAAGTTAAGGAATGAATGCTAAGGTACCGTATTTAAGAAAATGGCGAAGGAGAATGGGTGTACTAGTACAATGCACATTTTGCGGATCTGGAATTCCATGCTTTTGGGGATTTCCCAGTCCGCTATAGGACAAAGTGAAATGTGTCGGTATTCGAAAATTCACGAGTGTGCTCTTGTGAAGGTAGGCTATTTTTCCCGAATGCAGCTAACTTTCGTCATAATTTGGCTACGCACAGCAGTCACATGCGATGCGGGCTGGCCCAGTGCAACAAAACGTTGCCAACAGGATGTCTCGTTTTGACGCAAACACGTTATCTGTTTTGTTGTATTATGAAATCTCTAACGCGGAACAAAAACTGCCTGCTAATTTAAAATTCACTATCATGATGTTCATTCTTCTGTCGGTCACTAAAGTGTTTCGTGACGTCAGAAAACATGAAGCAATTCGAACATGTGGTATCATAAGTCATGTCAGGGTACATCATTTTGCCCTATGGTACCATTATAAATATGTTGTATTCTAAAGAAGTAAACAAATATATCGGTCAAGTTATTTAGAATATTTTATCAAGTCACTCAAATTTATTGGCAATTATAACTCTAGGCTTATAATCTTGCTCGATAACATTGGAGTTGCTGAAGTAAATTGGCTGATTCATAAAAACAAAAAAACAACACTTTTTGTCTGGTGGTACCACGCCAGCTACATTCCTCGCAGCAAACTTTGCTTACTTGAAAGACGGTCTGTTACACACCGCAGATATAATTTGGAGAAAGAAAGGACAGAAGAGACGGACATTTTTTCTAGATAAGAAAAAAATGAAATAAAAGAAGATCAAACAAGAAATATTCCAAGATAAACTGCATTTTAAAGTCGCTTAAGTCACAAAACCAGAAAAAGAGAGATAACTGTAAGAAAGCTTACTCTTGTGTCTTTGAGCAAACAAGGCATACTTACAGGCACACTTTGTTTACATACGACATAAATGAGTGTGAATACTTATTGAATGCCGGAATTAACATAATTTATTTTAAATCTGCAGAATGCAAAAGTTGGTACGAATTGGTTAAAAACCAATGGCTCATGATACTCTGTTGACAGAGAAAATTGTACAAGTAGTTTTTCTTGGTAACGCCAAGAGAATGCCAGTCTGGTAGCAGACATGTGGAAGAAAGTCACCATAAATAGATAACCCTATAAGGCATTTGACATCAATGCAAAAACCAGTTATGATAAATATTTATCTGAATGGCCTCATACTTTACCAAACAGATAATGTACAGTAAATAGTATACACAGTGAAAACTCGTTATTACATGTGAACAGTGGCCACTCAAATTAACAATTTTTTAAATTAATTATTTATTCAAAGTTCAACACCAAAATGCTAAACAAGTTTTTGTAGCAACTTAACAATACAATACGTTTTACCCATAAACTTCCTTTCTGTTTGAGGAAACCTCAAGAGGCACCTGTTGGGAGAGTGTGATAGATGTTTAAGGAAAAGTTTTATCTGAGCTTAATTTATTCTCTTGTCATCTCTTGGCAGCCGGGGCCCCCGGATGTGCAATGGGGCGCGGAGGCGGGCGTTGGCGTCGGCGCACGGGGCGGGGGGCTGGGGCTGCCCCGGGTCCAGGGCGAGCGCGGTAGGGCTGTGCCGGGCGCGGCGCGGCCACGCGGCGAGTGGCGTGAGGAGCAATCCTCGCGAGGATCAATAGCGGGTCCCGGCGCGACGCCCTGGGTTGCGGCAGGCGCCCCCACGGGCGGGCGACCCCGCGCACGCGGCCCCTCGCCCCCTTCCTCCGTCTGGGCTTTGCCCTTGCCCTTGCCCTTGCCCTGAGCATTGCCCTCGCCTTCGATTGGTTGGTTGGTTGGTTGATAGTGATCCCGGGCGTGCCAGATGCCAACGTCATTAGTCCCTTAAGTGTAGTGCGCCCACACAGGCGGCTGACCTCGCGGCCCGTCGCCCCTCCCACCTACTGGGCTTTGGCCTTGCCCTTGCCCTGAGCATTGTTAGTGATTCCGGGCGCGCTAGCTGCTAAGGTCATTAGTCCTGTAAGTGTAGTGCGCTCACCCCGCGTCCGCGTACTCCTCGCCCCTCCCTCCCTCGGGGCGTTGCCCTTGCCCTGAGCACTGTTAGTGATTCCAGGCGCGCTAGCGTCATTAGTCCCGTAAGTGTAGTGCGCCCACACGGGCGGGCGACCTCGCGCCCGCGGCTCCTCGTCCCCCCCCTCCTTCAGGGCTTTGCCTTTGTCCTCGCCCTGAGCATTGCCTTCGCCCTCGATTGGTTGGTTGTTAGTGATTCCGGGCGCGCCAGCTGCCAAGGTCATTAGTCCTGTAAGTGTAGTGCGCCCACACGGGCGAGTGACCCCGCGCTCGCGTCCCCTCGCCCCTCCCTCCCTCTGGGCTTTGCCCTTGCAGTAGCCCTCAACATGGCTTTTGCCCTCGGTTGGTTGGATCCTGTTTAGTGGTTCCGCGGCGAGCCAGTTGCTAAGGTCATTAGTGCCGTAAGTGTAGTGCGTTTCCCTCCCCTTCGGGAGGTGGTGGTGATTTTTCTCAGTTGGATGGCGCGATCCAGCGACCTACAGTCGGTTAAAGGAGTTTTCATTAACCGCGCATCTCCCACAGCAGGACATCGCCCCAGCTTGGAGAAGCTCTAAGCTCGCGACCGGTCTCCCAGCATGTGTGGTAGTGTAATGTGTGCGTGTAAATAAGAGGGGAGGATAGGACAAGGAAGTGGATGAAGAACCGCGCGCGGCTCGTTTGTTAGGTTGCTGCTCCGGCATTCGTGTGGTGTTGATCAGATAAGACACAGAAAACTAACAATCAGAGGAGCAAGCTGCAGGAATTCTCCTCCAGACAGCGACTAAATTCGAACTAGATAACTAGTTAGTGTCGAGCCACTGTCACCACTGTCGAGACTCGAACCTAGGGCCTCCCGATCAGAGACATTGCCGTGATATCAGTTGATGCCCTGAGCCACCCCTCCCGGTCCTCACTCGAGCTCAGCTTTACCCTCTCCTTTCCTCTTGCCCTCGTCTGCGTCCGCCGTGCTCCCTCCCACACCCCATCACTTGCCCAGGACATCTCTCTCGTCCCCGTATTAGTCAACGTCCTTCCCAGACCCGTTCCGCCCCCGTGTCGATCTCTCTTCCCTCCCACCTACCCCCGACCCATTCCCACCACCACCTCGCCCCGCACCATCCCCGTTCCCGTCGTCCTCCTCGCCCCTGGCCTCGCAGTTGTCTCCGCCCCGCCCTCGAACGACACAAGCCTGGTCCAAGAACTTCATTTATTAAGGGAGCTATTTATTAAGGGTGGAGAAACTGGAACCTAAATACTTAGACGATAATGTTAAGAAACGACCGGGCTCTTCTCAATTAAATTTTCTGAGGGGTCAATGATCCAATGAGTGCTCATTCAGGTTATAAAAATCTTTGAATGAGAATGAGGCATGTGGTGACACAATAATGATTTGGTTTGCTTTTGCATTCCACAGAATGGAAGATGGTAGGGTGATCATGATAAATAATTGTTTATCCAATTATCAATAAATATTTATTTTAGTTAGTGAGATGGCATTTAGATGGGATACGTACTGGTATGAGAAGAATACACGCCACAACTACACGGTGAAAACGCCTTTGTGATATAGTACATGGAACTCAAACCCACAGATGTCTATCTGACTAATTACGCACGGACAATGCTCCCAGATCCTGCGACTCCCATACAGTTACTGCAAGGCTTGTAATTATAAAAACGATAGACGATTGTTTAAAAACTACGGTACAACATATAAATGTAAACAAATTGGGATCCTCTACTTCCGCCATCTATATCTATCAACTATCTCTTGGAAGATTATAATTTCACAATGAATATCATTTTTGAGTTCTTTATCATTTTTATCATTTATCACACACCATTGTTTTATGGCGGACCAACAGAAACAATTATGCGATTCAAACGTGATCTTTGTACCGTCTAAGCCAGAGGTTCCTAAACTTCTTTTATTACGCCATCTGTCAATAGCACAACTTCCCACGCCCCCTTACACATTTTTATTTGGTCATGATTAAAACAAGTCCTACATTGAGTAACGGTAAATTTATTTCTTTACTCTTTTCAATTTTACAAGTTAATTAGGATTTTTAAGCTGTTGTTGAAATGATTGTATTTATACAATAAGTCAAGAAAATGCAATACGGTTGCAATGCAATACGATCTAATTAATATTGCAAGTTGAAATTTAAATTAAACAGGAGAGAAAAAATCAGTGTGAGTCATTTTTTTACCAGAATCCCTATCTTTGGTTGAGTATCAGAAAGTGTACAACGTAAATCGTTAGCAATGTTACGTTTTCCCCAATTCTTTATTTTAATTTCAAACTGCTGAAAACGCTTTCTCACCCAAATTGCTCAGTACTACGTAGGCACACTGAAGAGGTTTGACGCTATTAAGCATTAAGCATGCAAATAAACCCATATTTAATGTAATCATTGTTGTACTTGCTGTTTTTTGCTGAGAATATCTGGAACGATACCTTATGTCACAAATTACACAATGCAACCAGGCAACTGTGACAAAATTCATATCTTCCTAGTGCGCCAAGTTCTCCAGAATGTTCGGGAATACCACGGCTCGATGGGTCTCGCGCCCCCTTGACGTGTCTCGACGCCCCCGCTTTGGGAATCACTGGTCTAATCTGTTGGTAAATATGTGTAAATTTCATTTGGACTGATAAAGAAAAAGAAGCTAGCATGTGAAGCATCATTAACATTATCAGTAAGGTGTAAACACGATGGAAAATTCTGCAAAGAGCTGATGTGTTAACTTGGCGTTGGTCACTTTTTTGGTTTTATCGTAAAGTTTCCTTCTCTACAATGTGCCAGATGTCACTCAGATTTTGATGGTCGTATTTTTTAAGTTGACGAAAACATACTATGTAATGTAAAATGAGTATTTATACAGTTTCTTTAATCTTCGTTCCATACCTGTCAAGTGTTATACCTGGGATCTTTTCGTACCGCAAGCTTTAATGCTAGCTAAAGTGGTAAACATGAATGTATCACTAATAAAAGGAGTGTAAACGATTTATAATAATAAAGAAAAATTGACAGATATATTTCATATTATAAATCAATATATTTATATAAAATATAAAACGTACGTAAACCATATTCTTATAAGTACTCTTTCAAAGATACCTATTGAGAGATATATAGAGATTATGAGAGATATTTACAGAGTACAAGAATCAAATATTGACGGTGTCAAAAATGTTTATCTGATGTTTTGACAAGATGTTTCAAATGAAAATAGGGAAAATAGAATAAACCAGGGGTAATTACGGGTCTATGTGCCCCATAAATGAATATCTCGGTAACAAAACCGAGGGAACTTAAAAATTTATTAGGTAAGTGCGTGAGATATGAACGAAGACATATCTAGAAGTTTGAGATTATTCAAAAAATTACAAACAAATAAACGTTGCAGAGATTCAAAAAGAGTCCAGGTAAGGTAACGAACCATAACAAAAGTTTGTGGTGTAGTTATACACTCTGTATGTGAGATTTGCTTGGCCATGCAATTACATTTGACATTTACTTCTGGTAAAAAGCTATTTATTGCGTGCAACTTAAATAGTAGAAGTTGGCACAGCTGCGCCAGCAAATACTTAGGAATTTACGAGGGAGGACATACATATGCACAGCGATGAGTCCTCCTGAGTAATTTTAACTCGACAATTATATCATTTTATTCCCACAAAAATCACTCAAAACAAAGATATTTCTCCTTTGGATGGTCTTCCTGATGGCCAATCATATTTGACTTACCACAAATTGTCTGGAAATTTCACGCAAATCGATGAGGAATTCCTCTGGCGCGGAATACTATGTACAAGAACAGTAATACGAAATTATGTGTCTTGTATGCACTTGAAATTTTTGGGGGAAAATTGGGTGTTTTTTTATTTGTAGTTGCTGATCTGATTACGGTGAAAGTTTCGCGGTCAATTGTTCGGTTCGGAAGTTTGAAAATCTTCAAAATAACACATCTGCAGATTGACATTTACTGTGCCACACTAAAGTCTTCTGTACTATAACTACTAACGGCGTTTATGAGTGATAAATCCATCCATATCTAGTTGTACCTTCCTTTGCGTACGTGGATTTGAAGAGGGAAAAAATGACGACCCTGGGAGGAAGACGTCAATTCGATTATACAACCCGCATGGTATTGACGTATTATGTGAAAGGGTTGCCTACCCTTCATTGTAGTTACAGGCGTATTGTCAGATATTTCTTATGGCTGAGAGGCTTTTAAATTTTGGTTACATCAGACATATTTTACGCACGTGAGTGTTAAATACAAGATTGAGTTGGTAGTTTTAAATTCTACTTTCTTACTGCAATGCTAGAAATCTCAATTTTAGGAGACAATAATAAATTGTTTACGTTGTTTCTATGAAGGAATTCCTTCTGTACAGCTCAGTCAAAATGCTTATTCAGCTGTTATGAACAATATTTAGTTATTACGTATAATATCTACCCAATTTTGTCAAAGTTATTAGTGAAGCTCGATTAATCGCTTTTTCTACACATTAAACATAATATCTGACCAACGTAAAAGTGATTCTTTTCAAAAATTAATTAGTAGAACATTGAGAGGTCATTACGCAGAATAGCTACCATGAATCGGTCATATCAATAATTCTTAGACGGAATGGCGTGTTATATAATCGAATGCCTTTAGGGCGCAGTTGACGCTTCGCTACGCGAGTTCAAGTTGGCGACAGGCTCCGGCCTTCGGCCTATGCGATTATCGCAAAACATCCTTGCGTCTATTCAAAGCATACTTTCCAATGGATTTTGTGCCAATTGTTTCTCTTTCCCTAAAACACTGCTAATACGTCACTCGTGTTCTACTCGCGGGCAGTATGACGTTTGCCGTTAACACTACCATTGTAGCCGATGACTCCCGACTTTAGCATAGATCGCCGGCGTGGTTTCTCCCATGTTTCCAACACATTCATTATAATTTTGACCAAATCATACTAGCAATTATGCATAAAAGTTGGACACAGTAATTCATTTTTGAAGAGAATTTTTACTTTAGACGAATTGCACTAGCTCTTGTAAACAATGATGGAACATGTTTAATTAAAATGGTATCTACCCCAAATTTCTCAATAGGCTACTACTAAATAGGAAATTGCTCCCCAAGGGTGAATCAAACATCTATAAGACATAAAATATTTGGATTATACTCGAAGAAGCCAACCTGGATGAGAGGTTGATATCAACGTCTACCGACTCAGCGCTTCTGAACGAAGGGTCCCGCTTTGGTTTGGTTGTTTGGCCCTTGTCTCTCATGTACATGCCGCGCGTTCTACTGACCCTAGTTCAGAGGCACCCGCAAGTTTGTTGGTGTCTAGTGCACGGTCAAAATTCGTCCCATCGGAACGCAAAGGGCAACCGGCTGTTGGCTAGATAAAAGCCCTAAGAAAAACTATTCGAAGAAGCCAGAAGATGCAGAAGCAATCCATGTTAAGCTGCCGTACACCAGTATCACCAGTTTCACCAGGCTCAGTACGTCCTAGACATTAAAGTACGGCTCTTGTGCCTAAAATACATTTTAAAGAAAGGAAGCATTTTTGCTGCGGTAGACCACTAACCAAATATTACTAATGGTATAAGAAATGTGTAACAGCAACACAGAAAGGACATACAAATGGAATAGAAAACGCGTAAGTCAATAAAAGCTTGCATAATTCATATCGAAAAAGTTTGAGTGACTTATTTTTATGCATGTTTTTACGTAACTTCAAGTTAATATTGACAGTTCATGATATATTCAAATCAATGACGGATCTAGATATTAAATTTGGTGGAATTCTGTGCGTGCATAATTAAATGTAATGGTTTCAGAGTTATTACAGGGAATCTGGGCATGAAGGGGCGAGCAAGAGATAGTAAAAAAAAGTTTTGTTTTCATCAATGAAATAATTTTGTAATGGGTTAGGATCTAATGCTAGTCAACATTTTAAGGGTCATGAGAGTTCATGAACTACGGTTCAACCAAAAGTCATTTATGAGCGCTTTTTGTGTTCTCCCTCCAAAACAAAGCAGCTTTTACTTGTGCGCTCCCTGGCGCCGCTGTTGCATCGAACAACTGTTCGGAGGGTTGCACGTCGAAGTATGTAACTCATAAGGCGAAGATCATGCTAAGTTATTGCTAAAATATCTCCTGCAACCTTTGTGTAGAGTTCTCTGAAGCAAGTCGCACGCTCTGCTACCTCACGTCAGAAGACATTCACGCCCATTACATAAGAACGTTCGGAGAGTGGAGAGGGTCCTCTGAAATTTTTATGTGTGCTTACATAGGGTGGAGAAGAGAGGATCACATTGTACCTATTATATAAGATCCGAGGTCCAGAGAACGCCAACATCTTGCGTAATATATTGAGATCTTTGCATTAATTAACTTTCTACTAAACATTTGCCAGCTGACTAAGCCTGGAAATGTACACTGCGGCACATTTTTAATGGAGTTTAGACAGAGGATAAAATAATAAAAAAATCTCCATTACTGCGCTAAAAAATAATTCCATGTGTACAAAACAGTTATGAAATTATCGAAAGACTAGAAGACTAAAGCTACTGATTTTAAAATTATCTTATTTTTAGTGATTCGTCAGAGACTTGATTTGATGTTTATATATTTTTACATATCCTGAAAGATAATTAATCGCACGATACATTTTCTTACGTAAATAGGGATGATAGAGACGTTTTGGAACGCGGTGCAACATTTGACGTCAAATCTGAAGTAATCATTTGAGAAAAGATATTACGATTGGACAAATTCTTCGAAAAAAGGGTATTCCCTCTCTCACTTAATGATAAACGAATTTATCTAGCAAGATATATGAATAAACGTTTCGAAAGCTCCCAGATTTCATTTTAATTTACATATACAAACGCAATTTATTGATAGATTGAACATGAACAGAACAATGGTAGATAGAAAGGACACAAATTGAAGATATGACCTTAAGAAATCGACATTTATTTGTGTTATTTATTCAGGAACTGACTTAGTAGAATGCGAATTAAAATGGTTTCATTGATTTTTTTCTCGGCATTTCACTGATGTGGTGATTAGTCTCATAAGTGTGGTGCATGTCATATTCTAATTGGTGGCGGTGTTTCTCATAGGAACGTGAGAACCGGCACCGACATACACGTCGATTGGCGGAGTTTTCCTTTCCAGATACCTTAACCAGCAGGGTACCGCCCAATCTGGTACAAGTTCTAAGCTACCGACTGCTCTCTATAGTGATGCAGAACATGTAAGAGTTAGTGTGTGTGTGAGGGGAAAGAAGGAGAAAAGGATGAGGAATGAAAGATCGCGCGCAGTCCGTAACCAGTCTTTTAAAGTATTGCTACGGCATTCGCTTGGCAGTTGAGAGAAATCAAAGACAACTACCGATCAGAAAAGCCGGACGCTGGAATTCTCCAGTGAGGTGCAGAATTTGACCTAGCTCTAGCTAGTGTTGAAACTCCGCCACCGTCGGGACTCAAACCCTACATCCTCCCGGTGAGAAGCTCTGCAGAGGCACAACCCTGAGTCATCGCAGACAGCCCTACGCCATCTCAGACAGCACGCGAGTGAAAATGGAATGACAATAATTTCGTTTCAACGGCCCCCAAAGAGTCAGCTTGCTAAATCTTGCAACATTAGAAACAAGAAACGAGACCAACCAGTCAAAAGCAATCGCCAAAATTATTCCCGTCGAATCATCCAATTCAATAAGGAATTAGTTCAAGGCTGGTATGCTATTAACTATAACAGCCCTCCTTTCCACATCTTAAAAATAAAACACCATCGTGGCCAAAATAAACAAAAGCAGCGCAGACATGGCTCAGCGTGGTCGCGGGGCTTTCGCGGCGCTGTTCGATAGCGGCGGGCCGCGACGGGCCGCGACGGGCCACGTGGCAAGTGACATGCGTGCGGCGCAGAACAGCAGCGGGCAGCGGCGGTGGAAACAATGGCAGCGGCGACTGACACAGAGCGTGCCCTGCTCCGCCTCCGCCACCGCCCCCTCGCGCCGTCTGCGCCGCCCGCCCGCCGGCCGACTGGCAGCAGGGAGGCGGGCAGGTGGAGGCCAGGGCGTTCACCCCGACGAGCCAGCGGTCGGCGCGTCTCGGCGCTCACGGTGCCGTCGTCCGTCAAGGAGGAGGACGAGTGGAGAGGGTGCAGCTAGAGATGGTGGTTACGTTGGTGGTGGTGATTGTGATGGGTGGGGATAGTAATGGTGGGGATGTTGATGGTGGGGGTGATGACGGTGGGGATGATGACGGGTAGGTTGATGACAGTAGAGATGACGATGGTGATGCTCTTGGCGGGGATGTTCGCTTGTAAGCTAAGGCGAATTCAGTCGCTGTCTGAAAGAGAATTCTAGCGGCCGGCTGCTCTGATCGATAGTTTTCCGTGGTTCCTCCGATCAATATCAGACGAATGGCGGAGCAGTACCCTAACAAACGGGCCACGGACCACGTGCGATCTTTCCTACCTCTTCTTTGTCCACTCCTCACCCCATACATACACTTACACTAACATGCACTGCCGGGAGACCGGACGGGAGCCTAGAGCTTGTCTTGGCTGAGGCAGTGCCCCGATGGTGGGGATACCTGGTTAGGGAAAACCCCGTTAGCCCGTTAGGTCAGCGCCGGATCTCGTCATCCAGCGGGGGAAGACCACCTCCACCTCCCGAGGAAGATCGTGTACTACACTTACGGGACCAGTGACCATAGTAGTTGACGCGCCCGGAATCACAATCAATCAATGTGGAGCTGTGGAAGGGGGTTGAAGGTGAAAGTGTTTAGGCGGGGATCGTGGGGAGTAGACCTAAGTGGAAGTGGAGAAGTATGTATTTTTATAGAGTTGGTGGTGGTGTAAATGGTGGTAAGCCGGGATAGTGGATGAAGGAGGAGATAGTCGGATTCTATTAACAAAGAAAGTGATAACGTAATGGACACAGCGGTGTTTTCAACAGAAAGGTAGCTCTAGCACTAGGTAGATAAAAGGAGCATTAGGAAGACGATGGAAGGCTCTTAAGGCACAAAGGCGGGGTAGCGTAACAGTTATAGCGATGGCTTTGGGAGTAGGGCAAGTCTGGCGAGAGTGGCAGAGGTAGGGAGAATGCACGGCTCTCGTGCCAAAAGGTTGAGCTGGGACTGGCAATGGGTAGAGCAGCGGCGACCGTAATGGCCTTTGTGGCGAGGTGGAATGGCCGAGCAGTGGCACTAGCGGCAACAATTTGCGGCAGACGAAGTCGACGGGGACGGGGGAGAGTGTGACGAGGCAAAGGGGACGTGGCGGTCAACGTAAGAGCCCCTCGCCGGCGTTACAACGTGGCCCTGGTGAGGTGGCTCGGCAGTGTACAGGAGAAATGGGCAGGTTGATGGGTGCGTGACAACGAAAGCAGAAACGACGGTCACGGCGCCGGATCGGGTCAGCGATGACGGAAACAGGATTGCGAAGCGGTGGCGGTGGCGGTGGCGGTGGCGGTGGCGAGGGCGATGGCGATGGCGGTGGTGGTGGTGGCAGTGGCGGCGGCTACGGCGATGGCGGTG